>CM038467.1:66774967-67351459 GCA_021464415.1 Lonicera japonica | reverse complement strand
TAATTATGGTACTTTTACGTGTGATCTATACCTTTTTATTGTGAGTACTTACATAGGAGATGTTTGGTTTGGCTCAATATAGAAAGAAAACACCATCAAATAATTTTATTATTTTATAGATTTAAATTATTTAGCATAATTGGAAAAAAGATAATGAAATTGAAAATAATTAAATCACTTTCATCGGTTTTCAATTTCAAATCACAATTAAAGAAAATAGATTTTCACCCACAAATTTCACATACCGAGTTTCAGTTATATCGATCTGATATATATAAATTTCAACAAGTTTGTTGCATTCTTGTTGGTTTATTATCAGAAGAACTAGTGGAGCACAAAAACAAGAAATGATCAATCATCTAATTCGCAAAAGAATGTGCTTGAAAAGATGCCACTAGTAGGGGAGGAGCAAGTAGCCGGAAAACTCTCTTAAATGACAATTGTAACTTAAATTTAGTCGCTCTAACCCAATAAATCAATTTAATATTGCAAAATCAAATTTATTGACATGTCTAAATAATGAAAATGAAAAGAACACTTTCCAAACAAAAGCATCAATATTCTCATGCACTAAATAACAAGAGAACAAACGGATGACATTTATTCGTATTCGACACAAGTAAACGACAACCCTCTACCTATTTCAATTACAAATATTTAGGTTCTCAATATATATCAAAACTCCAGAAGAAGTATCCTATTGAACAATTGTTGGTAAATTTATCCTAGTCGTGTTCCCATCAACCAGATACAATGTTAACTTCATTAGCAATTTAACGTAACTAAATGATAATAGATTCCAAAAATATAAATGATAAACCCAAATTTACCTGCTCGATATAGTGAATGTAGTGATGAACTCCATCCTTCAATTGGGTACCACCTCCAGGGAAAATAAGACAGTCATCAGAGTTGTGCATCCAATTTCGATCCTTCTTGTTCTCAATTAGCTTCCGGTGAGGGACAATGTCAACTCGTATCTGAAAACAGATGATTGAATCCATTATTTTGAATAAAGGGCAGAAGATAAACAATAGAACAAAGTACGTTCTCTTAAAGTACATGTTTTGCTTAAAACAGTATCATGTACAAATTTCTTTTAGAAGAGAGGAATACATTTGACATAAACTACAAACAGCTCTATTTTTTCATGAAAAGCAAAGAGAGAATATTTTGCGTTAGCCTATTCTTAAACTCAATCATCTCAATCCCAACGTCAACATGAATTCTGTTTTGCCATTCTACACAATTTATGGTAATATTCCCTATATTTCACTAAGGCGTGTCTCAACTGAGCCTTCGGCCTTGCAACACACCAAAGGCTCACACGTTTGTAAAGTTACCTCAACCCTATAAAGTGCTAACTGGGCCACACTAAGCCTTTAGCTTAATCCCAAAGATTGCATCAATATTATTCTTATTCAAAATTAAATAGGAAATGAAGGGCATTTCAACATAATGGAAAGACATGGCAATTACTTTTGAAAGACATTAAGATGCTGCTTCAATCTCAGGTATTCAATTCAACGGTCATATGTATCTTCCAAAGATAGAATCAAAATCAACATAGTTTGGTGAGACGTGGGAGGGCTTGTAGTCAGAACCATCATGCAGCAAAAGAGACAATGGTTTTATTTAAGAAAAATGTATTTAAAAACAGATTCCTCGAAAAAGGGATTTTGAAAAGAGGTGCCTTGGCTTTTGAAGAAGTGTGCCATGTGAGACAAGGGTTTTGAAAAAGTCAGTGCTTTTCTACTAAAAAGGTATTTTAAAATGATTTTCATTGTCGCTTTGGTGCAAATGTGACACAAGATAAAACATAAAAGTCATATTTGAATTTTGACCATGCAAGACATATGCATCTTTATACAATGATAATGGGAATCGTCACTTACCTTGGACAAAGAAGAAGCACTTAAGAATCCAAGCAATAAAGCAATTCATGAAACAAAAATAACTAAATGATATAATACTGAGATACTCAAATAAACATGTTAGTATCGGGATGGCCCCGCGGCAATTCAACTTAAATAAAAATCAGTGAGATGCATGGAAAACATACATACATAAATATATATCAAGTCATTAGTGCGTACTAAACCTATGCAAACTATGCTCCCTTTGTCTCAAATCAAATGTCCCGCTTTGACTTAGACATTTTGAACTCAAGCAGGCAACAAGCTAAGTTAGCCATTTTTGAAGACATCAAAAAAAAATAGAAATTTCAAGAATTTCAAAGAAGTTGTTCAAATTGCAACACAATACTAAGTCCCAAGGCAATCCTCGATTTGCATATTTCCTCTGTAAGCTCGGCAAGGACATAAGCATTCTTATATTTGCATTAGCAAGAGGTATATAGGTGCAATCATATTTGTAAATAATCATTAAGGAAAATTAGGCTTATATGAACCTTGTGTGTGGGTGTGAAGGCAACATTGTAAGGATCAACTGCAAAACTAATGATAGCTTCACACTTTGCTCATATCAAGTCTCGACTCAAAATCTCTCATGGCATACGCTCAACAAGAAAATCACTCAGAATATGGTCATCACTCGACATACGGGCTATAAAGAGTAAGTGTAATCAAGTTCAAAAGCCTCACGTATGCATATAATGAAAAACGCTAACTTGAACGAACAAAGAATCTCATAGAAAGGATACTCAATTTTAAAAAGGTGAAATGCTACAGGATACCCTTCCACAATCCTCACTTTGAAACTTAGTCACCAAGGATCAATTAGGACTTCAATTCGGTTATAATGGGGCTAGGGGTAGTGGCTACGAAATGAAAGGGAAAACGAGGGATTCAAAGTAATTCGCATACTTAAGTTAGACTCACAAGATTCAGGCTTTTCAAATGCACTTGAGCTTGTTTTTCCTTTCCTTTCTTTTTCATTCTTTTCATTGACTGCCTTTATTTCACAATTTTTTTCTTCTCTTTTTCATTTGGCAACCCCTTCTTTTCTTTTTTTTTTGGTTGCCTTTATTTCACTTTTTTTTTCCTTCTCTTTTTTTGGCAGCCCTACTGTTTCTGTTTCTTCCATTTTCCTTTCTTCTTTTTTTTTTGCATTCTTTTTTTTTCCGCTCAATAGAACACTTCTTTCAAGCTCACTCAACAACAATTAAGCCTTAATTAGCTCACCTAACTTTCGCATACGAATCAAAGGGCAGAGATAACTTTTGTAAGGGTTGGGTTTGATATGGCATAATCAAAGAACAAGGCTAAGGCTCAAAAGGGCTAACTAAGGGTAAACATTTCGGGTAGGCCAAGGCTCCGGGGTAAAACAAAGATGGCATATGTCACTTCCCTAGTTATAAGCTTCTAAGAACAGAAAGCTTCAGAGGATCATAATTTGAGTATTTCATGAACATACCTTTTTAAAAGCCAAGCCAAATGAACGATTTAGATATTCACAACGAAAAGGTGCTTTCAAAGTTAAAAGAGTTCATGTATAACTCTCACAATGGGATTGGTTCTAAACTCACGGGCTATATTAGTCTCCACTTTTATATATGAGCTTAGTGTTTCACTACGTCTTAGTCTCTTGGTTTTCAAAATTAATTGCTTCAAGAGCACAAGAGCTAGGTTCATTAGCATATATCCTTCGGGTTAAAACATAATGTAAATTACACAAATATATTTAATGCTACACCACAAATAAGCTTACCTATGAATGCGTCATCGCTGACAAAGCGGAAAAACTAGAACGGCAAGGGATGTGAATGTATTACAATCTCAATTTAATTTATTTTTTTGAAAAAAAAAAGAATTTAATGATTTTTTGGAATTAATATTAAAAAATTGGCTACTTAGCTACTTGCATGCAAGAGGAGTTTAGAAAAGGAAAACTAGATCATAAAGTCCCCTTCCTCCAACAAAATCCATGTTGCCCCTAATATTCTAAAATAAAGGAATGAAAGCATGCAATAATAAGATAATAAAAGGGAGGGGTCATACCTGAGCCACGCAGTTTCCAAAAAATTTCCATGCTCAATTGCAAGAAAATCCAATAAATACTGTTTGTGGTCCCACTCTAGTATCATCCTCTGCTACTGTTCCTTTGGTGTCAAGAAATGGGAATGAATATTAACACTTGCATATATATATAGAGAGCTCACTTGCATGAGAAGAATGTTGATAGAGATGGTGAAAAAGGCCATTGATGCAACAAATACTTGAAGAATAGAAGAATTGTCCCTATTAAAAAACAAACAGATTAAAGATCAAATTACTCGAATGGAGTACTTAAGTATATTCAAGTGAGTTTAATGAAAATTAGACTATGAAGTGGAAATGAAGAAAATAACAACACGCATGTGTGAGAATCCGCGAATGCAACCCCCGGGTCTCGTCCCCGTTTGGTTGGGCGTCTGAAACGTCGGAACGGATTCCGTCGTTCCATTTGCTGGAGTGTTTCTGTTGATTCAGATCATGTGTCCCTATGTTCTATTTCTAGATAAAAAGGGGTTCATTCAGAGTCGTCAGTACGTTTTACGAGAAAATGGACAAAAAAGGGTCATGTAAGAGGAAAGGCTATAGGCAAGCCTTTCCTTTACATGTTTGTCTACGAAACCAGGATTCTATAGGGTTCGGAAACTATATTACGGTTTGGGAAGGTGTTAAGCACTCATTCCGCCCTCTCGGTCTCTAGTGGTCTTATATGTTTATTATATGTTGAAGAACTTGGATGCTTTTACTGACAGTCTACTACTTTCTAAGTGAAAACCCTAATTTTGGGGAAAAACGAGAAAAGGGATGAAAACCTTGTATTCCGAGATCCGATGTTTTTATATTTAAAAGATGTAAATGACAACTGACAAAAACCTTTTTATTTTGAAAGAGTATTCCGTATTATTTCCTCAGATAATGACGGTTTTTTCGAGTCGTGATTATTTTGGAAAGGTTCGGATCTTGTAGTGGAACTAATTCAATATGGAATTGGAACTCTTGAGGGGAGTTCTACTGGGTGTATCGCAATCTATGAACCAGACAAGATACGCCGGGTTTTAATTCCTAGGTAAGTTTTACCGGTCCGGGTTTTGAAAACAGGATTTTATTCCGAACGATAATGTACTTACTCTTCTGGTTTTGAAAATGATTTTATCAGGGTCTTTTGTTTTGAAAACGGTAGACTATTTGTAACTTGGCAATAAGTTTATTCAAATAAAACGTGGACAAAATAACAGAAATAAAACAAGTGCACAGATATCTAATTTTAAATACTATAAAGGACTTTCTTTACCTTCCCAACGAGAATAATAATATAAGAAAGAAAATATGATGCGGCGGAGAGATTTCTGGCGATAATAATCTTTTCCTTCTTCAGATATTTCCGAGAATTTGATTTCAGAGACGGGACACGTCAAGTGTCGAAAATAGATTCGATAACTCTTCAGAAATAAGACGATAATAGAGAAAGCTCGATAAAAGACTAGAAAATCAGATTAAAATTCAGAATTCTTTGATCCCAAGTTGCTGCCTAGAACCCTTGGGGGTGTTGGCCTATTTATACTGTTCGGGGAAGATTGTCGCGCGACATTTCCCCAAAAAGGGCAAGTGTCGCGCGACACTGTGATATGTCGCGCGACAAACGGCTGAAGTGATGTTTCTGATAGACTGATGTGTCAGAGAGTGGATGGTCTGGTGCAGAGGGGGATTGTCGCGTGACATAGTGGGATTGTCGCGCGACATATCAGGGATTGTCGCGCGACAATGTGATATGTTGTGCGACAATCTCTTTTGAAAAAAGGTTTGTTTGGCCAACAAACCCTTTCGGGGAAGTTTCGGGTGTTCGGGTGGGTCCCGGGCCCAAAAACAACAGTTCTTGAAGGTCGTTAGGGTTCTTGCGGGGTTCACGGATCGGGGTGTCTACAGACCCTCTCGACTCAAGCTCCTTGCTTGCAAGGAATTGAGGCGACTGGAAGAGACCATGATCCATGGCTCCCGCAAGAACTCTAAAGGAGTGTATATGCAAAAAAAGTGCTCGTGAGTGCCTCCGTAGAGGGCTTTGTGTTTGGTTTCGCCTCCGGAGAGGGCTTCTGTTACCTCGTTGCCTCTCTCGAGGGCTTTCATTTGTTCCACTTGCTTCTGATGGGAGGACTACCATTGCTCCACTAGCCTCAGGTGGGAGGACTACCATTGCTCCACTAGCCTCAGATGGGAGGACTACCATTGATTCATTTTGCGCCTCAGGTGGGAGGACTACCATTGCTCCACTGTGCCTCTCTGGGAGGGCTTCGCCTCAGGTAGGAGGACTACCATTGTGCCTCTCTGGGAGGGCTTCACCTCAGGTGGGAGGACTACCATTGTGCCTCTCTGGGAGGGCTTAACCTCAGGTGGGAGGACTACCATTGTGCCTCTCTGGGAGGGCTTAACCTCAGGTGGGAGGACTACCATTGTGCCTCTGTGGGAGGGCTTTTGACCTGTAAGAAAAAGGAAAATTGCCTCTGGGAGGGCTTTTGTGAGTAACTTTGCCTCTGAAAAGGGCTTGTGTTGTGATTTGCCTCCGAAGAGGGCTTGTATTGTGATCTGGTGAATCTTAATTATCGTCCCTCTTAGACTGCTAGAGTGAGAAAGAGAAATCCTCGTGAGGGTGAAAAGAGCTCCTCGAGGTCTAATTTTATCCGGATGTCCGTTTTCCTGTATCTTTCTTGAACTTTATTCTCATGTTTTCCTCGAGTGAGGATACCTCTCTTAGAAAGCAGTTTTCGGATATTCTTTGGCTCTCCGCAGAGTGACGGTTCGAGGTTTTTTCCAAACCATCTCTTCTGTATTGTGCTGAAAAGAATATTTGTTTGAAAGTTCAATCTCTGATCTCTGTTTTCTTCTTAGTTTCTCTTTTTGGTGAGCCCACGTCGTATTCTGTTTTTCGATGCCCTTATTTCTCCCTCTTTTGGGAAAGACTTTTCCTAGCCCTTTCTGTTTTTGACCAGGAGCCCTTTTTATCCCTTTGTCGTGATCAGGAGCCTTACTCACCCAAAACGAAGCCCTGAGCCGGTTTTGGCCTAGCTGTCACTTTTGATGTGGCTCTCCCTGTCACTCTGCATTTCTGTTTCTCTCCCTTGCTTTGGGCGCTCATGCGGGTTTCTTCTCTTTTCTACTCTTTCAATTTTCTCTATTCCCGTCTTATCTTGCTTTTTTGATGGTCTCGGTCCTTTTTGGGAGATCAGAGACTACTTTAACCATTTGTATTTCGTTCTCGCATTTTCGGAGAGATGATTTGGAAGTCTTTCCTCATGTTCTCATCCTGGGTGTGCGATTTTTTGGCAATTTTTTCGAAAACTGCCTCTCGGAAGTCATCCTGCAGGAGATAAAAATGAGAAAAAGGTCAAAAAAAAAAAATCAAATGAGGGGGGTGATTGTCGCGCGACAGCTCGGTGGAGAGCTCTTTGTCGCGCGACAATGACCTTGTTTGTCGCGCGACATTCTGTTCTATTATATAAGCCCCTTGCTGAGCTTATTCCACCTCATTCTCTCCTTCCTCTTTCTCTCTCTAGCTCTCTTTCTCTCTTTTCTCAAGTGCGGAAGCCCTGCCGCTTTTTTGACTTTTCGACTTTTCTCATATATTCCATATACACAGATGGATCCCGCACAGCCGGATCGATTAGAGGGTGACCAGGAGGAGGTCACCTTTACTGACGCTCAGGGCGTCCTTCGGTGTAGTCCTCATCATGATGATTGGGAGGACCTTGATTGGTATGACGATGATGGGTTGAACCGCGGTCGGGCGGTGATTTATAGAGATATTACCCGGGCTGCTCCGGTCCCGGATGTTCCATGGCTCTTGATGGAGCCTGCTTCTCACGAGATTCGCCGACGATCTCTGGTACGTCTTCTTTTCGTGTATTTATCTGTTCCATTATTTTTGTCGTTTCCTGCATGTATTTTGACAAATGTTAATATGCATGTCTGCCTAAAATAACGTCCGATTTAGTGAAACTCATACTTTTTACCTGTGATACCCTTTAGGTTCCCCCTTTTTTTAGAAATTTACATAATGTATCCCTATAACTCTATAACTCTCATAATTACACCAAAATACCCTCAGGTTTAGAAAATTACATAATTTACCCTTATAACCCTATAACTCTCATAATTACACCAAAATACCCTCAGGTTTAGGAAAATTACATAATTTACCCCTATAACCCTATATCTCTCATAATTACACCAAAATACCCTCAGTTTTTAGGAAAATTACATAATTTACCCCTGTAACCCTATATCTCTCATAATTACACCAAAATACCCTCAGGTTTTAGGAAAATTACATAATTTACCCCCATAACCCTATAACTCTCATAATTAGACCAAAATACCCTCAGGTTTAGAAAATTACATAATTTTACCCTTATAACCCTATAACTCTCATAATTACACCAAAATACCCTCAGGTTTAGAAAATTACATAATTTTACCCTTATAACCCTATAACTCTCATAATTACACCAAAATACCCTCAGGTTTAGAAAATTACATAATTTACCCTTATAACCTTATAACTCTCATAATTACACCCAAAATACCCTCAGGTTTGGAAAATTACATAATTTACCCCTATAACCCTATAACTCTCATAATTACACCAAAATACCCTCAGGTTTTAGAAAATTACATAATTTATCCTTATAACCCTATATCTCTCATAATTAGACCAAAATACCCTCAGGTTTAGAAAATTACATAATTTACCCTTATAACCTTATAACTCTCATAATTACACCAAAATACCCTCAGGTTTAGAAAATTTCATAATTTACCCTTATAACCTTATAACTCTCATAATTACACCAAAAATACCCTCAGGTTTCTTATATCCATATTTCCATTCTGTTTGCAGTGGGTTGGCCGAGGTTGGGGTTCTCCCAACACTATATCTTCGGAGTGGCGACGGGCACCGGCCCCTGTCCAGGAGTTGCTTCTCACGACTCCTTTTGGCTCTCTTCGACGCCCTCCTGGAGCGGGTTTCTAGGGCGACAGTTTTGGTGTCGGCACTGGCTTGCCACTGGTGGGATACTACTCATACCTTTCATTGGGGCTGGGGTGAGATGACGATGACACCCCTCGATCTTTTTGCTCTGACCGGGATTCCTTCAGGGGGGATCCTTATTCAGATTGATGTCCCTTTGCGTCTGACGGCAGAGGGCATCGTGGGCGCACTTGGGTGGTTCCCCGAGCGACGGAGTTTGGGTGATACTATTCCTCGGGGTGTCTTAGTTACGCGACTAGCCACAGAGAGAGCTCGACTAGTTGCTTCGGGGGTGCCGATGACCCGTCAGGAGGCGCGCCAGTATGCCCGCGTCCTTCTTCTACTGACACTCCATGATCTATTTGAGGCTCGTGGGGGGGACACAGCCCATCTCTGGTGGCTGCCCTATCTCCGGGACTTTAGCATCATGTTCGACTACGATTGGGGCGATTTTATTCTTGCCGTCCTCTATGATGCTATGGATCAGGTTTCTCGCCACCTAGCCCTGAACCTTAAGGGCTTTTCTGTGCTGTGGGAGGTACATACTTTAGTCCTTTTGTCTTTGCTTCAGTTCTTTTTCATATTACCTGTTGATTATTGCTGATATTCTTCATATTTCTTCTTCAGAGTTGGTTTGTTGCTTATACTCGCCTGGGTCGCGCCCAGGTGGATCTTCTCGTTGAGAATGCGGACCAGTTCCCTTTTCTCCGCCGATTCATTGCGGGGAACTACAGGGCTCCCTATGTATACCGGACTCGGGAGACCGGAGCTGCTGCTGTCCACGACCTGCAGGAGGAGCATGTAAATATTTTAGTATTCTTGTTTTTCAATAGTCAGATAGAATATATAAATTACTGAAATAAAATCCTGTTCTCTTGTCAGATTGAGTGGGCCCCTTGGGGTGATCTGGGTCTCCATTTTGGGTATGGCCGTGCTCTGACCGCCTCGAGGACCAGGCGGCTTATCCGGGATGAGTACGGCCTTCTCTTCTATTTGAGCGAGAGGGTCATTCGCCAGCACACACCGTCCCAGTGGCCTCGTGTTCCATTATTTTCTCCTGTTCTGATGAGGCGGACGGGCGAGATCGATCCGGTGACGGTGCAGGCCTTGGTCGACGGACTTGGCTTTCAGACGTTCACCGAGGAGGGAGACTACGCTATTTTTGCTGCCCGTTATCTGATGAGGGAACCGAAAAGGACTCGGGGACGGGTCTTCTATGAGAGATACTGGGCATTGGGAGGTGATCCCCATTACATACGGGGACAGACTCATTTAGCTAGGGCGGTTCCGGGTCATCTGCCACCTGTCCCCGATCAGAGGGACAACATTCCGGATTCCGAGGACGAGGACCCCGAGGGGGAGAGGGATGTTTCTGCTGCGGCCGTGGGTGGTGGTCGGCCAGAGGGCGAGGGAGGCGATGCGACAGCGGTTCCGGAGTCGTCACCTCCGACGACACCTATGGGGGAGCAGCGCGCTGAGGGCTTCGAGTTTCCTACCGGCCCTTCTGTGTCTCCGGGGGTCCTTTTTGCTGCTGCTGAGGCTGCCGGGGGGAGAGTGGGATTTTCTGAGAGGTCCTAGGAGCCCGCGAATCTTGGGGCAGATTACGATCAGTTTGGGCGGACTCCTCCTGCGGCGGCGACTACTCCTTCAAGTGGGGTACCTCATTTGAGGGCGACGGCCATGGTGGATCCTCCGGGGGTCCGCACCTACGCCACGTTGACTCCTCTCCCGGCGACTGTCATGGGGCCTCCAGCCCGATCTCCAGGTTTCGGGGGTTCTTCATCTCGGCCTCCCCTGTTCCCGATCCGTGAGGAGGGCGGGTCCACTTCTGCTGGTGTTCCGGCGGGGTCATCTATTTCGTGGGAAGATCTACCCCCACTTCCCAGGGATATCTCCTATGTCGGTGCAGGACTACGTCGATACACTGTCCCTGAGTACCCTCTTCCCGAGGATACTTTTGATTACTTGGGTGGTCGCCCTGATGATGAGGTACCTTCTTCAGCTTCTCCTGATACCTTTATATCTATATCTATTTATTTTGACTATGCTGATTCTCTTATCTTATGTCCTTTTACAGAGGGTGAGTGTACGGGTGGCAGATCTACGGGCTTGGCACGCCCAGTACCTCTACAGCTGGAACTTGCTCCAGTACGTCGGTCGAGACCCTCCAACCTACATGCGCGACTATCAGAGGGCTATCGACGTCTCCCTACGGCCGGACGACCCTCTGACTTCCTCTCATGCTCGGTCGGAGTTTAGGCGGAGTAGCAGTCGGACCTCTAGGCGATCCCTATTTTCGGTGATCCGTCCGACGGCACCAGTTCAGTCTACGGGGCCTTCCCAGGCAGCAATTCCTCCTATTCCCGGTGTCCCAGTCGTTGATCTTACCCCCGATGAGGGCTCGGGTGATAGTGGGAGCGTGTCAAAACGCGCTCGAGTAGATTAGTTTTCCCCTTCTGCATTTAGTGTTAGTTTGGACAGATATGTATTTATTTAGACATGTTTAGACAGATATTGTTCTTTTATTGGATTTATAAAATATCTTTTATCTGTGTCTGATTTGTTCTTTTATTCTCTGTCTGTGAAAGATATATATATATATAAGAGTCGGCGATTTAGAAGCCATACCTTGTAGTGTAATGATACTTATGTTTCCTGTAAAAAGAATAAAGTGAGAACAAGACAGCATCCAGAAGTGATTCTTTTTGGTAAAAATGACTGCTATGTGTAAGAAAAACAAAATTAGGGTACCCCTAGATGGGTTTGTCGCGCGACAATCCCTCATGGACATGGGTTTGTCGCGCGACAAACAGGCACAGGTCCCTCTTTTTTGCTATAAATACACCCATTTCCTTCTTTCATCCCCACATCTTCCAGAAATGTCTTCTTATCGCACAAATTTTGATTTTTCTTTCATCAATGCCCGAGATGCTTTGATATCTTCTGAAAACGGTCTGAACTTCGGTGCTTTTAGTCCTTTAGCGGGCTGGTGCCATCGTCCTGTCGACTTTTCCTTTTTGTTAAGTGCCTTGTATTTCTGGAGTCCTGCGGACCATCTCTTCCGCTTTGGACTAGATGAGCTCTGCCCGACCTATGAGGAGTTCTCCTGGCTGTTGCATTCTGATGTTCGTCTCCCAATGGCAGTTCCCATAGAAGAAATCGGTCCCCGCGACATGCTAATTGCTCTGTTAGCCATTCTCCAAGCGGCCTGTGATGGTTTCATTACCGACGGCCTCCTTGACCTCCATAAAATGGTGAAGTTCTTTCATTGTTATGAAGATAGGGCCTCTTACGGCGTGGGACGTACTGCAGCGGCCCTGATTTGCCTTGTTTCTGATATGTTGCTGGTGACAGGTTCCTCCCGTGTCGATCCGACTATTCTGAGTTTGATTTACCAGGCTAGAAATGGAGAGTCTATAGTGCCGATCGTTCTTGCAGAGACCCTGAATGGTCTTGATGAGGTTCAACGGGGGGCTTCACCCTTCTTCAGGGGGAGTCCGCGTTTGCTATACATGTGGCTGCTGGAGCGCTTCCGATCGGTGGGTTTCAACGGGATTCGGCTTGATAATCCTACACATTTCTTCCGTCGTCCCCTCTTTGGGGCTTTGACCATGTATTCCTCTGATTGGACAGTGTGGTTTTCGGAGAACTTTTGGGCTATCCGGTGGAACATTCCTTGGTGGAAGCTGAGGGCGATGGTGCTTAGTACAGGGGGTCAGGACTATGTTCGACTTCGCGGGCTTTGGTTTACCTTTTTTTATCTCCCCGGACGTCTTCTTCAACAGTTCAACGTTCCTCAAGAGATTCCTCTTGGTCTGAATAACTTCTCTTCTGAGTCTAAATTTGTGACTCCGCATGTTTCCTTATCGGTGGAGAGGATGTGGCGTGCTCGGCTGACTCGGCAGTTCAACTATGCTCGTTTCGGTATTCCCCGACCCCTCCGGGCTGATATCATCCGCTCTTGCTTGCAATCCCTGGCAGGAGAACTGATTGATGACCCCCTTCAAATGGAGTGGTTCTGATTCATGGATTCTGAGCCTTCAGAAAATAACATTGTTTTTGCGTACCAGATTCTGGATGAGGCTCGAATTGATTTGGCCGCTGAGGACCCAGTGTGGCCAACCCCTAGGGATTAGTTTCTTCTTGTATGCTGTATTTCCTTTGTAACTTTCGGGCGTTCTGAACCACCTCTTAATAATATATAAAGGGACCTTTTATGGGAAATAAATTTCTTTACAAAATTTAAACCGGGCCTAAAGTCACTTCTCAGGTTGCCTACGTTCCCCCTTTTTTATTTTTCCAAAATACAATTTCGAGTTGGGGCTCAAGTTTACGTAGTTCTTATCTATACATGTTGTGCCTATTGATAATACTTCTTCAGTCGGTCCATGTTGACTGGTGAATGTAGTAACTGTCCGTCTAAGTCACCGAGTATAGCAGCGCCCCCTGTATCGATTTCTTTGACGATATACGACCCCGTCCACTTCTGCCCGAACTTACCCCTCGGATCTCTGGCTGACTCTCGAATTTCTTTCAATACAATGTCATTTTTATTGATACCCCAAGTCCTCACTTTCTGGTTAAATGCTCGAGCAATTCTCTTCTGATACCCTTGATGGTGGTACGCGGCTTTTAATCTTTTCTCATCCAGTAGGGCTAGCTCGTTATAACGTGCCTAGACCCACTCCAGTTCATTGACTTGATTTTCTAGCATTACCCTGAGGGAATGGACTTCTAACTCGACAAGGAGGACTGCTTCCATCCCGTATGTAAGTGAGAACGGGGTTGCCCCGGTGGAGACCCTCTCGGTGGTGCGGTATCCCCACAATGCATATGGTAATTTCTCCGGCCAGTCCCGGCAGGTGTCGGTCATCTTGCTTAGGATATTCTTCAAATTTTTGTTGGCGGCTTCAACTATCCCATTGGTTTGTGGTCTATATGGCGAAGATTTGTGTCGGGTGATACCGTATTCTTCCATGAATGTATTAGCTTCTCCTTCGAAGTGGGTGCCGTTATCCGAGATGATCTCGTGTGGGATCCCATATCGACAGACAATATTCCTTTTGATGAATCGGGCAACTTTCTTGGTATCCAGGGTCTGGTAAGACTCGGCTTTCACCCATTTTGTGAAGTAGTCGATAGCTACTAGTATGAATTCATGGCCGTTGCTGGCTTTGGGCGAGATTTTCCCAATGACGTCGACTCCCCAAGTTGCAAAAGGCCAGGGAGCAGTCATGTTGTACAACTCTTTCGGAGGAAGCTTCTGGAATTTAGCATAAATTTGGCACTTGTGACAACGGCGTACGTGGTTAGCGCAGTCAGTCTGCAGGGTAGACCAGAAATAACCTTGTCTGATTATTTTGCGGGCAAGCGTATGTCCGCTCATATGAGATCCGCAATCGCCCCCATGTATCTGATCCATCATTCTAAATTATTCTTCTTCGGTGAGACATTGAAGATGAGTCCCGTCGTAGTTCCTCTTATACAATCTTCCGGCACAGAGTATGAATCATGATGCTAGTCTTCTAAGCGTGACCCGCGTTTTCTTGTCTGTTTTCTCGGGATACTGATGGTTCTTCAGCAGGTTCCAGATGTCATAAAACCAAGCGGTTGAGTCACCGTCTTTTTCAATCTCTACCTCAAGGGCCATGCAGTGTGCGGGTCCTGATTTCTTTTGTACTGTGAGGGTTATTTCTTACATCCCCTCCGGAATATCGATCATAGATGTCAGGGTTGCCAGTGCATCAGCAAAACTGTTCTGAGACCTGGGGACATAGTAAAACTCCGCATGCTCGAACCTTCCCGCGACATCCTCCAGTCGGGCGAGGTAAGTGACTAATTTCTCATCCCTGATCTTCCATTCCTTCAAAACTTGGTGGACCACTAGTGTTGAATCTCCGTATACCTGTATTTTCTTTATACCCCTTTGAAGAGCGATCTCTAACCCGAGTATGCAGGCTTCATATTCGGCCATGTTGTTGGTGCAGAAAAAGTCTAGACGATATGATACCGGGGAGTGAGTTTGGTCCGGAGAGACTAACAGAATGCCTTCCCGTTTTCGTTTCGATTGGCTGCCCCGTCAAAGTACAACTTCCAGTCTTCATCGATCTCGACATTCATGATGGTTTCGTCCGGGAAATCGGCTTCTTCTAGCATGTCTCCCAATATCGGATTGTGGGCCAGGTAATCAGCTATGATCTTGCCTTTGACTGCCTTCTGGGTCATGTAGGTGATGTCGAATTCGGAGAGTAGAAATAACCATTTTACCATTCGATTCGAGAGAGTCGGTTTCTCGAAGAGGTATTTTATCGGATCAATCCTTGATGCCAGGATGACTGAGAAAACTAGCATGTAGTGCCGTAGTTTCTGTGTTACCCAGACGAGAGCGGTGCATGATTTCTCCAATGGTGTGTAGTTCATCTCAAACGGGGACAGCTTCTTGCTGAGGAAATAGATGGCTTGCTCCTTTCGGGTATCAGTCAGGTGTTGGGCTAGCATTGCTCCCGCGGCTGAATCAGTGACGGTTAAGTACAAGATAAGTGGTAGTCCGACTTGGGGTGGGGCTAATACTGGGGGGCTGGAGAGGTAGTCTTTTATCTTATCAAAGGCTTCCTGGCACTGGTCGTCCCATTCTCCTGGTGAAGACTTTCTTAGGAGTTTGAAGATGGGTTCGCAAGTTTGAGTAAGCTGAGAGCTGAACCTGCTGATATACTGCAAATTACCCAAAAATCCTCGGACTTCTTTCTCGTTATGAGGTTCGGGCATGTCTCGGATAGCTCGAACTTTGGCAGGGTCTATCTCGATTCCTTTTTTACTAACAACGTAGCCCAAGAGTTTTCCTTTGGTTACCCCGAACACACATTTCTGCGAGTTGAGTCTCATCTGATACTGGCAGAGGCGATCAAAGAAGGCTCGCAAAGCTGGTACGTAACATTTTCTCTCTTTTGATTTGATTATCATGTCGTCCACATACACCTCCACTTCTTTATGGATCATATCGTGAAAAATAGCGGTGGCTGCCGTCTGGTACGTTGCCCCGGCGTTCTTCAGCCCAAATGGCATAACGGTGTAGCAGTATGTTCCCCATGGTGTGATGAATGCTGTTTTCTCCTAGTGATCCGGGTGCATCTTGATCTGGTTATACCCGACAAAACCATCCACAAATGATTTCAGGGCATGGTTGGCAATATTATCTACAATCAAATCGATGTTGGGTAATGAAAAATCGTCTTTTGGACAAGCTTTATTGAGATCTCGATAATCCACGCACATGCGGACCTTCCCATTAGCCTTTGGAACTGGCACAATGTTGGCTAACCATAAAGGATACTCGATTACCCGTAAGAAACCCACACTCAATTGTTTCATCACTTCTTCTTTCACTTTTAAGGACCATTCTGGCGTAAGTTTCCTCAACTTCTGTTTGACGGGCCTAAATTCTGGCTTGGTGTGTATCTCGTGCATGACTATCTGACTGTTCAAACCTGGCATATCCGCATAAGACCAGGCGAAGACATCCACATACTCTTTCAGAGTTTGTGTGAATTCTTCTCTTTCTGTCTCACTTAGGCTTGCCCCAATGCGGACCTCTCTTCTTTCCTCCTCTGTTCCGGGGTTAATTACAAGAGTGTCTCCTTCCTCGCTCTGTATACGCTGCTCCTCCCGTTCAGGGTGTTCGTTCAATCTTTCCAATTTCATATAAGCAATTACAGAATTAAAAATAACAGGATAACGCAAAATGGAGTTTTCTTCGTTGATAATAGTATTTACAGGTACAAGTTTAAAGAGTTCATTTAGGAGTGACTCCTTCCTATCTTTACCCTCACTCTTATCTCTCACCCTTACAATTTCACTCTTTTCCCTTTCTCTTTGGTAGTCTGGATCAGCGTATATCAAGTGTACAGGCTCGTCTCTTGGCTCATCATCCCCCAGAGCCAAAATGTCGAAGAGATCTCCGATCATTTCTTCCTCTTCGCCTTTCTTGTCTTCTTTTTCTTCCTTCGGCTCGATTGTCAACTTGGTAGAGAAGATGTGTATGGTTTTTTCCTTGATATAGAGGTCCTCTTCATAGAAGATTTTCCATCCTGGAAGGTTCTCTCCGTCGCTATTTCTCTAAGGCTCCTGAAAGCCGCAAAAGGGAAAGTCCTCTCCTTCTTTAACAAAAAACCCGTTCAGAGAGCTGAAACTCGGATACTGATGCCCTCGACCCCTTTTTTGTTGATCGTCCTCTTCAGTGTGTTGGTGCCCCAAACCTTCCCTTTCGTACCTCGTTACTGGTTCCAAGGCTTGAAGTAATCCTGGCTGTCCAATTCCCAGACTGGCTCCAGGTAAGTATTTCATCATTCTCAGCATATTTATGATCTTAGTGCTGAGACCGGGAATATTGTCAGGGGGAAGGTACTCGATCATCTGGGTGCTGAGAGTTTGTACTTGAGGCTCGTAGGAAAAGCCTCCCAGCTGTATGCTCTGACTCCCGATGCCTAAAACCGGTAATTCCAGATCTGCCAAGGTCCTTTCAGGATCTCCTTGGATGGTGATTACGTTCCCCTCGAACGGTATCTTGATCTTTTGGTGTAAGGAGGAGGGGAGTGCTCCTATGTCGTGTAGCCATGCCCTTCCCAACAGTAGGTTAAAACTGGAGGGAATGTCTATGATTTGAAAGTCGGCTAGAAAATTTCCCGGACCGTTCATGAGATCAAGCTTCAGAGAACCCAAAACGGCTCTCCGGGTATTATCATAGGCCCTGACGATTACGGCGGATGGGGAAAGCTCTGAATCCGAGATACCCAAGCATCTAGCGGTCTTCAGGGGGCAAACATTTATGGTCAACCCATTGTCGATGAGAACTTGTGGCAAGATTTTCCCTCGGGTCCTGACAGTGATATGGAGGGTCAGGCTGTGTTTTCTTCCCAATAAAGATAAGTCTTCATCTGAAAACGACAGACTTCTTTGGACCGTAAGTGACCCGATCATGTTTGACAGTTGTTCGGGCGTAGAGTCTGGCGATATGACAGCCTCATCTAGGAGTTTAATAAAAGCGGTCCTGTGAGGTTTAGAGGCAACCAAGAGACCCCAAATGGTAATGTGTGCCTGCGTTTTCTTTAACTGTTCCAGTACCCGGTCTTCTCCTACTTTCTTAAGAGGTGATGATTTCTCGGCATCCATCGGTGGTGGCTGGTATACCCTTCCTGAGCGGGTAATCGGTTGTATCCAAAGGGATGATGAGTCTAATCCTTCTGAGATTTCTGATGTCTCTGGCTCTTTCGACCAACTGAAGGTCCCGGGAGAGGTTTCTGTCATACAGATTGTCTCCTTATGGGGGGTCGGAATTTCCATGGCTATTTCTTCTTATCTTGGGTCCATCCTATCCCAGCTTTCCCGGGATTGGTTTTGATTATGAGTGGTTGCGAGACCCCCTGATTTGTCTTTCCTAAGCCCTGCCCAGGTAGGAAGTTCATCTTGGCCATCCATTGGTTAATTATCAGGTTGAGGCCTGGGGCAACTTGTGCTTTTGCCGGTAGCATAACGGGCGCCTTATAGGCTGGGTCATCCCGAATGAGTCCTACGGGGTCAAAGCCTTCTTCGTCAGTGGTCAAGGAGTTAATTCCCGCAGGTGGAGCATGATTGGGAAGGGGGTTGTTGGTAACATTGGGCCCGCCGGGTACGGGGATGATTTCGGCTTCAATAAGGTCCTAGATACGATGGCGGAGAGCCAAGCAGCGTTCCGTGTCATGGCCTGCCGCTTGATGGTATGCACAGTTCTCATTCATTCTCCAGGTGCCGGGAATAGGGTTTGGTGGGGGGCGTGGGTTGAGTGGAGTGATCAGTCCGGCTTTTCGGAGTAGTTCCAGGCTTTTGACCAGAGTAGTGGGGAGGGTGCAGAAATTTCTCCTTTTCTTAGCCTCGGTGCTCGAAGAGTCTCCTTGCGCAGGCCAATTCATTGGGGGGAGTTGTGGTGACTGTTGAAATGGGTTTTGTTGATACGGGTATGAGCTTAGTTGGTTTACGGCTGGAGTGGCCGTCTTTCTTCCGGTGTAAGAGGCCTTCTTGGTGTCCGTTTCTACCTTTTTGGCCAATTCTTCCTCTACTTGTGACCCCATACTCAACAGGGCTCTGAAGTGTGGGAAAACATGCTTTCCCATGCAGTTCAATACGGCTGGAGTAAAATTCTTCTGTATGATCTCTAACTGCTCTTCTTCATCGGGCCGTTTGGACATTTGGGAGGCCATTTCTCTCCAGCGGGTGACAAAGTCGCTGAAGCTCTCTTTCTCGCCTTGCTTGGCCATCTCCAGGTGTTTACGGGTAATTTCCAAACTCTCGTTGGACCCGTACTTGGTCATGAACTCCTTGACGATATCTCCCCAAGTTTTTGTGTGGTGTTTCTCTAGATCAAAAAACCATCTCAGGGCGGCCCCCGTGAGAGTCATGTGAAAGGCCTGAGCCTGTTCCGGCTCTCCACAACCGGACACTTGCATGAATTTGATGTAGGATTGGAGATGGGTTTTGGGGGGTGTGGTACCTGCGAATTTGGTGATAGAGGGGAGCTTAAATCCTTGAGGTAGTCTGGCTTCTGGGTAGAGGGAAAAGGCATTCATGTCTGTGATCTCGTCTGCCCCTTTTATCAGAGAAATCCCTCTTTGTAGAATCTTCATCTGCTCTTTCAATTTCTTCATTTCTTCGCTCTCTCTTGACACTTCATCGGGCTGTTCTCGAGTTATAACCGATTCTGCGTACACTGCCCGGAGTCGGTTGATGTCTGGGTACTCATTGGGAGGGGCTACTGGGGCCAGTGGTGGAATGGGTCTTGCGGGAACTTGTGGCCATGGTTGGTATTGGGGGTCAAAGCCAGGTTGTACTTGGGGTTGTGGCCAAACTATGGGTGGCTCTTGCTGTTGGTAAGTGGGGCCTGAATCCGGGGCCCATTGGTTCTGATTGTTGGGGTCGGTTTGAACGGGACCAGCTATGATAGGGCCCGTTTGGGGTGGATTGGTTCCTTGGACTGGAGGAAGTACTTGGGAAGACTGCCCTTGATTCTGATCTCGATTCGGGGGTAGCTGCTCAAACCCTGGTGGTGCAGTTCGTTCGGTTGATAACTCTTCCATTCGGGTCCGGGTGCTCTGTTGCTCGCTTGTGAGGTTTGCCAAATTCATGCTGACGGTCATCAGTAAACGGTGCATCTCGGCTAAAGTTGGTTGAACTGCAGACGCCTCGGCTAGGCTCTGATCTATCTCCTGATTCTCGCGTCTATCGGCCATTTCAGGTGTGCTTGGTCTTACTAGTCTT
Source organism: Lonicera japonica (assembly GCA_021464415.1). Classification (NCBI taxonomy): domain Eukaryota; kingdom Viridiplantae; phylum Streptophyta; class Magnoliopsida; order Dipsacales; family Caprifoliaceae; genus Lonicera; species Lonicera japonica. The sequence continues at coordinate 67,331,206 of CM038467.1, read as the reverse complement.
CCGGTGTGATCTCAACCGGCCCAACCTACCAGTCTGTCGTCGCTTCACGACTGTAGATGAAATCACGTGGCGAAGATGAAGGAAGACTACGATGCGACTCGATTTTTGCCAAAAGAAACACTAAAAATTGTCGAGAAAAGCCTCGAATTTTAAAAAGGTGTTGAAAAGTAAGCCGTAAGGTGGTACATCCCCTACGGCTATTTGACAAGTGTTTTAGCCGACTCAATCTTATATGCAGCGTAGGTGCACGAACGGTTAAGGCTTCAGGCTCCCTCCTATTTGGCAAGACCTTGCAATATACCCCAAGGGCGGGTACGTGCAAGAGTCTTTTGATATACTTCCCGGGTACGTGAGTGTTCTCGTCACTCGATATACCTCGGGGGCGTACTTGGCCAAGGAGAGTGGAAGTAAATGCTTTCGGTTTATGTTGGCCCAAGCAAGCCAACTCCCTACTCACTTATAATACTTCCGAGGGTTTGGGGTAAATTCACACTCGTAGAAACAATGCATGATTTTGTAAAAGTGTGTGCAAAGTTTCGAAAGGTTGGTTTCACAAATATCATTCATCTTGATTGCGTATTTTGAAAAACTCCGATTTTTAGAAAAAAATATTTCTTCTCAATCAATTAACATGAGTAGGGAAAGCAGTAAAAGCAAGTATTCAACAGATAAACAAAGGTCCACATATAAGAGTCTAGTTTTCTAACAGTCCCCAGCAGAGTCGCCACTGTGAGAATCCGCAAATGCGACTCCCGGGTCTCGTCCCCGTTTGGTTGGGCATCTGAAACGTCGGAACGGATTCCGTCGTTCCATTTGCTGGAGTGTTTCTGTTGATTCAGATCATGTGTCCCTATGTTCTATTTCTAGATAAAAAGGGGTTCATTCAGAGTCGTCAGTACGTTTTACGAGAAAATGGACAAAAAAGGGTCATGTAAGAGGAAAGGCTATATAGGCAAGCCTTTCCTTTACATGTTTGTCTACGAAACCAGGATTCTATAGGGTTCGGAAACTATATTACGGTTTGGGAAGGTGTTAAGCACTCATTCCGCCCTCTCGGTCTCTAGTGGTCTTATATGTTTATTCTATGTTGAAGAACTTGGATGCTTTTACTGACAGTCTACTACTTTCTAAGTGAAAACCCTAATTTTGGGGAAAAACGAGAAAAGGGATGAAAACCTTGTATTCCGAGATCCGATGTTTTTATATTTAAAAGATGTAAATGACAACTGACAAAAACCTTTTTATTTTGAAAGAGTATTCCGTATTATTTCCTCAGATAATGACGGTTTTTTCGAGTCGTGATTATTTTGGAAAGGTTCGGATCTTGTAGTGGAACTAATTCAATATGGAATTGGAACTCTTGAGGGGAGTTCTACTGGGTGTATCGCAATCTATGAACCAGACAAGATACGCCGGGTTTTAATTCCTAGGTACGTTTTACCGGTCCGGATTTTGAAAATAGGATTTTATTCCGAACGATAATGTATTTACTCTTCTGGTTTTGAAAATGGTTTTATCAGGGTCTTTTGTTTTGAAAACGGTAGACTATTTGTAACTTGGCAATAAGTTTATTCAAATAAAACGTGGACAAAATAACAGAAATAAAACAAGTGCACAAATATCTAATTTTAAATATTAGAAGGGACTTTCTTTACCTTCCCGACGAGAATAATAATATAAGAAAGAAAATATGATGCGGCGGAGAGATTTCCGGCGATAATAATCTTTTCCTTCTTCAGATATTTCCGAGAATTTGATTCCAGAGACGGGACACGTCAAGTGTCGAGAATAGATTCGATAACTCTTCAGAAATAAGACGATAATAGAGAAAGCTCGATAAAAGACTAGAAAATCAGATTAAAATTCAGAATTCTTTGATCCCAAGTTGCTGCCTAGAACCCTTGGGGGTGTTGGCCTATTTATACTGCTCGGGGAAGATTGTCGCGCGACATTTCCCCAAAAAGGGCAAGTGTCGCGCGACACTGTGATATGTCGCGCAACAATGTGTCAATGTCGCGCGACAAACGGCTGAAGTGATGTTTCTGACAGACTGATGTGTCAGAGAGTGGATGGTCTGGTGCAGAGGGGGATTGTCGCGCGACATATCAGGGATTGTCGCGCGACAATGTGATATGTCGTGCGACAATCTCTTTTGAAAAAAGGTTTGTTTGGCCAACAAACCCTTTCGGGTGTTCGGGTGGGTCCCGGGCCCAAAAACAACAGTTCTTGAAGGTCGTTAGGGTTCTTGTGGGGGTCACGGATCGGGGTGTCTACAGCATGCCATTCGCGATGCCACTTTGAGACACGCAGTAATTACAATTTATTTATTGTTTTTGATAAGAAACAAGATTTCATTAATAAATTAAAAAAGTACAAACTGAGAGGGGACAACCAGTCCACCAACAAATCATATAACCCAAGAAAAGAAAAGTAAAAAGCCAACAACACACCCCTAGAACAAATTATACAAAGGAACGCTAATCAAAAATCCAAGCTCTCCAATTGTTCTTGATGTCCTCCACATTTTTAAAAGGCTTGGTGTTGGAATTCCACAACGCACTAATTACAAATAAGGAAGAGCATATTATTATAAGAACTCCATATCTAATGAACAATGCCTCTTGGTCAACATAAATGAGACTATGTATGCACCAAGTATGCTCTTGGCAAATAATGTTTATCATGTTAATCGTTCCCTCGAAAGAAAAGGTAAATTACTCAAGAGTACTCTAAAAATAAAATACTAAAAATAATCAAAAGAACACGATACCGGAAAAATAATTAAAGAAAATAAGAAAACCCATGAATAGAAAAAAGAAGTAAATTAGCGCATGCCGTGTAGCAGCAACTCATCATCAAACTTTTTTCAATTGATGATTCGTATAATTGGCTCTTTCTTTGGATAAACGCTCCCAAATTTTCAGAATTGGTATTTGTTAAACTTGAAAGGAATCATGCAGTTATGCAAAAAATTAGCAGAACCATGTAACTTGTAAAGTCACATTTATTAGTCAAATTATATATAACTAATTAGTACATCAACAAAGTGCCCAGCTACTTGAGGAAACACTCATAATTAACCACACAGAAGATTCAAATTCAACATTTACTAAATATAGAGAACAACTTAGAACTCTTGTATATATGATATATCCATATTAAAAAGCTCATATACATGTGAAATTCAGAGTACAATATACTAGGGGAAAAGTTTCATCAGAATACTTTACATTACATTCCATACGAAATCTAATGAACAAAAAGAAGCACTATTCATAATACGAAATAGGGTTAATTTAATTTAGTTTCAGATTCAGAGTTAACAGTACTGCTGCAATCGATCCATAGAATCTTGCGATCTTTATGCTTGTATAATCAAGCAAGATTAATGAAGAATTGGCTGATTACGATTTGACAGCACTAAGATTTTGGGGATCAAAGAGGAACGATTTATATAGAGAGTGTGGATGTGTGTGTTTACTGTTTAGCTATCTTATTTTTCTTTACTATAATTATAAGAGGGAATGCCATCGTAACATTCCGAAAAAACGTCAGCAAATCTGTGCCAATTGAATCTTCCAGAACTGCAACAACTGTAAAATCATCACCACTGAGACAATATATTCTCATAGCCGCGTACATCACCCTCCCCCCTCATTATCTCTGAAGTTTAATATAGTATAAACTGTCGTGATCCGCCCAGTGTGCACAAACCCACTTCAATGAAAATCTCGTGTGTGAAGTATATTCTCTTAATGGCATAATTACCGGAGTTAGGTAAGTTGAGGATTGGTTGGGTTTGATTGCAAAAAAGGCCAAAGCCTTGGTAGCCGCAAAAGCTGGTTTGGTGGTTTTCTAAGTAGAAGGGGAGCCGGAGCTCTGCTAAGTTTTTTCCGCAGGTTGGCGGTTTGCAGAGTTTGGCGGAGAGGGACGTGTGTGGGAAGAAGAGAGAGAAGAGTAGAAGTGCTAAGGTCTCTATCTCCCCTCTATACGCAAATTAAGAATCTGTTCTTCTTTTCTACATCCAAAGTCAGGTTAATTGTATGCAGATTGGTTAACCAGTAGTGCTAAAAAGTTCTTTTTGGAAAATACCCAACATAAAACTTATATAAAGAAAAAGAATCTACACAAATATGAAAAATATAGAGATGTAGAGAGCGTCAATGCACTAAATTTGAAGAGAAGTAGAGAGAGTTATATGCAATAAGTTCAAAACTTCAAAGTTTTTGCGTGAGAGAGATGCTTGCAGCAAATTCCTAAAACGCCCAATAAATTTGTCACAATTTTATATATTGGAAAAAAAGAGTAACATACTTACAACATGTAACAGGCTAAAGGACGTGTCCTGAAAAATGAGTCATGTTTCTTATCCAAAACTGGAAAATAGTCCGTAATGCCACAATAACCCATGAGGAACAAAAATGTAGTCCCTCACTCCCTCCATCTCAAACTAAGAGCCCCATTCCTCTTTTTAGAACATCTCAAACTAAAAGTCATGTTTTGACTTATTTGGAACATCTCAAACCTATTTCTTGACTTATTTGGAACTTGTAAAACTAAAAGTCATGTGTTTATTTTATTGTACTTTCTATTTCGTTTTCGGTTCCAGAATTTTCATCCCTTTATTTCTTGCTAATGCACAAAATTTCTTTATGGGATAAGATTTTAAGACTTAGAGGTAAATCTAAAATAGAATTATTCACAATCTATGCTAATTTAACGGTCCATTCACAAAAGTTTCACTAATTTATTTGGTCATATCCTGATGTATAATTATGAATTGCAGCAAACGTAAACTTTATTTAACACTTATTTAACTGGTTCTTATCCTAACTTTGTTCAACATTGTTCTTATCCAACTGATTTATATAGTATCCTATCGTACATAACATATATTTGACTAATCACCGCATTTTTCTTTTTGCATTATCCAGTGGCCAAAACCACCCTTATTTCAAGCACATAGAAAAAATAAGCACATATATAAAAGCCCTCAAATCTAAGGTAAGGGACAGGACAGATCGGATAGAGTAAAGTAAAATAGAATTATTAGTTTATAACAAACCCTAATAATAGCCACCCCAAGAAAGAATCCTGGGTCTGCCCCTGGTTAGAGGACTCCAAAATGCGAGTATTATTAATAGTTCGGCTCAGGAAACAAAAATACAAGGGGATCCAAAACATGAAATTTTGATGATTGCTTGATGTCTATTTTCTGCTCCAGTTTTTCTTCTTCCTTTTTTCTCACTATATATATCAAAAAATTCATGATATTTGAGCATATTTTGATACTAAAACCTTGTTTAAACTACACACAGAATTATTAGTCTAGATAATCAAAAGCACAAGTTCAGAGAAGTCATCGAGAAGGAATAAAATAGGCATAATTAACCACACAGGTGATTCAAAACTAGATTCAAATTCAACATTAACAAAATTCAGAGAACAACTTTGAACTTGTTCGTGCGTATATATTTATAGAGAGAGAGCACTCGTATACACGTGTATCACGAAATTCAGATTAGAATATAATAGGGGAAAAGTTCAATCACTTCACATCACATTACATTCCATATGAAATTTGATGAACAATTCAAAAGAAACGATTGATGAGGATTTATTTAGAAACAAAAAGAAGCACAATTGATAAATAGGAACTAGGGTTTTGAGCTTACCTTTAATTGAGTATCAGATTCGAGGTTAAACACTAGTGCGATCAATCCATAGAATCATGCGATGTATATGCTTGTACAATCAATCAATCAAGAAATTTTAATGGAGATTTGATTGAGACTTTGCAGCATTAAGAATTCTGGGGAAGAGGGAAACGAGAGAGAGAGAGGGGGAGAGATTTAAGTGTCTAACGGTCGTATTTTTTTTTATACACGGTTGTAATTACGAATCTTAAAACACCATTCTTGTCCTTTTTATTTATTTATTTATATTTAATTTTTAGATACAATAGATTATAAATTCAGATATTTATAGGGTACCAGGGAATTGAACTGTGGCGTCCATTTTAAATTATCACACTTTTAATTAACTACTAGAGCAATGCTGGATCTAATACCATTATAATCTTAACATTATAATTTTAGCATTATAGATAATGACACTCATATGGGAGCACCCAAATTTAAGCACTGATTCGGTGTATATTTTTTTTATTTTTTTGTCTATGCCAGGAGTATTCGGGCTAACTTTCGCACACTTCGACTATACTTTTCGCAGAGGGTGCTAACCGCTAGTCACCAGAGATTTTGCATTTGCTTCGATCCGGGGAGTTTCCAATCGAGCCTGATTTTCTGAACCTAGGATGGCTAGCCACCGGGCCACTCCGTTGTGGTTACTAATTCAGTGTATCATTGCTGAACATTGATGTTCGATTCGGCCAATGGTTGCCGAGTTCACTGTCCAATGTCGACAATATGTTGCAGTGTAATTTTTATCACTAGATCGATTGAACTATAGCGAATTTTTGTATTATTACTCGGTTGAAGGACATTGAATTTTGTATATGGCATTCAATGACAAATTGCCAAGGGGTAAAATCGATATTTTGCAATTTCCACATCATGAGTTGGTTATTTGGCTGTCTATATGGAAATTTTATGTTTCTTTAGTTATGATTGTTTTGGCTGCAATAGTGACTCTTGACACGAAATATTAAAGACTCCTAGTCTAAATTTATCAATTTGAAATTCCAAAGAAAAGAGTAAACACTTTTCTAGTAAGTTCAAATTAACAAAAAAAAAAATTATTTTAACCTAGAAATCAAATTTTGAAACGCAATCTAAATGAGTGATTTTACTAATATACCATGCTACTAGTTTTTTTTTTTTTTAAGAAAATATTAATGTTTGACTAAACCTTTTTGCTAATTTTACTATTTTAATGATAGAGCACTTGATCAATGCTAATTTAAATAAAATAGTAATTATATATACGTGTTACCTCCTAGAAAGTAAATGGTGAATTTTTTTAATTTTGTAAATCAACGGTAGATTTTTAGAACTTTTGTGTCTTTTTTCATGAAAGAAAGAAAAATAAGTGTATTTTATGGGAATATTTAAGTAAATAAAATATTAATATTTATTTATTTATAAATTTTAAATTTATATTCATGTTAATATATGAGTAACTTATTATTAGATGCTATTCTTGTAGCTTATGGAAATTGATGAGGGATTATTAATTTGAGGCTTTAAAAGGGGTTTTAATGAGAGATATAGTTAGCCCATATATTTTTATTAGATTTTTGTGATATTATGAGTAACTTATGGAGATTGACGCGTTTATTATTTGGATATATGTAATTTTAAAAAAAAAAACAAATAGACGGGAAAAATGGCTTTTTTTTATAAGAGTAGTTGTCTCTACGTTCCAATCACATTTTGAAAGATAATGAAAAGAATTTATTGCTTTTGAACTTAATTTATATAGGAAAATGTTGCATAAATATTCCTATTAAAATATATAAGGACTAGATTTCATTTAGCATAAAATTAAATACTCCCTCCGTCCCAATTTAATTGTCTAACTTTGAAAAACTAAAAGGTGGCGGGACCCATAATAAACAAAAAGGTGATAGTTTAAAGGGTAATATTGAAAATAACAAAAAGTGTTCTAATTAAGGACTTGCTAAATATAGAAAGTGGACAATTATTTTGAAACATCCAAAAATAGAATACTGGACAATTAAATTGAGACGGAGGGAGTATATAAGAAAATAATAGGACTAATCCAAAATCAACAAAGTTGAGAGGAAAAGCTCAAACTTAAATAAAAGTTAATCTCATTCGTGATAGAAACAAAAGTTTTACTACTATCATCTTTTGTAAATAATTGTAAGGGCACAAATTTACTTGCCTTTAATTAACTTTTGGTTAAATACTTTGAGGATTTATATTAAAGGTTTAATATTTTTTGGGAAATTATTTACGTAATTTACATTGGTCAGAGATTTTGTTCAATATATCTCCGAAGATTGAGTAATAAAAACCAAGTTTTAGTTAGAAACGAGCATAGGCCACAACATCACTGGGAGCTCTCCATGTAAAATCTGGGCAACTACAAAAAGCTTTGGTACTAGTGGTACGCTTTACCGCAAACATGGATTAGTCAAGCTTTAGTGCCAACGGCACATTTTTAAAATTTTTGAATTTATTGGCTCATTTTTTGGGGATATAATCAATTTACTAAATTTCATAATAAAAAATAAAGGACCTTTTTGTTTTCAGCCCCAGGAATTTGAATTGTTTTGCATTTAGCTCAACACATTTTTGAAATTAGTTTTTGTCCTAAAGTTATGGATAATCATCTTATCAAATTTTAGAAAATTATTTAAATTTTTTCTAAAATTATTTAAATTTTTTCTAAAATTATTTTGTGTTTTTATAAATTTTCCCTTTTGAATTTTATTAATTAATAATAATTTACTCTACAATTTAGGAATCTTAAAATTTGAGAAATAGATACAATCTGTTTGAAAATTCAAATAAATTCAAATAGTTTTGAAAATTCAAATCAGAATTTATGTTTAACAAATTAGAGATACCTTTTGTAGACATATTAGATTTAAAAAGTTGTACAAAACAGTCATATTGCGGCATGTAACAGACATATTAAGTGTTTGATATCTTTTAAAAAGTGTATGTGACAGATATATTCAATGTTCAATGTAATTTAAAAAGTAATGAGTTTAAGAAACATACTGTAGGCACCCCAATTTGCGACCCCCACAAGAACCCTAAAAGAAAACTCTCATATAGTTCACATTGAGTTTAGAACTCAACCACACACCAGAGCATGCTTCGGGGGGAGTTTGTAGCACAACAAACAGCCCACCTGGATGCATTTGTCACACGACAAATCCCTTTTGTCGCGCGACAATCCCATTAAACACAGACCGACCACTTTCTTATACATCACAGTGTCAAAACCCATCACTTCAGCTATTTGTCGCGCGACAAATAGGTACAGTGAACAGATATGTCGCATGACAAACAGATATATCATGCGACAAACAGATAAAGTTGGAAAATGTCGCGCGACAAACCCTCCCGAGCACTATAAATAGGCCTTTACCCCCCATTGGTTAAGGACAAAATTTTGACATTAAAATTCCTTATTCTCTCTCATATTTTCTAATCTTTAAGCCTTCTCCAAAAGCACATGTGATAACATTTATTTCCACAAGAGTCTCGGATCTAATCTTGGCACCCGGAGTGCCACCTTTTAGAGCCAGACTACTGGAAATATTTCAAAGAGGAAAGCTGATATCTACCGGATGTCTTCTCTGCCGTATTATATTTTCTCTCTTTCATTCTTATATATATTGTCGAGAATATAACTAAAATCTCTTATAATAATCAAATAATATATATGCATACTAGTTTTATTGTATTTTCTTTAATAATTATAGATTTATTTAGTTCTTAATTAAGTTTATCATACATACTTGCTTAATTTCTCGAAAGTACTATAAGTGAGTTGGGAGTTGGCTTGTTTGGGCTAACATAAACCGAAAGTATTTACTTCCACCCTCCTCGTTTTTATTATAATTAAATTTATTATTTGTAGACTCTTTATATCTGTTGTTCTGTCCACTTTTTAGCTGGATAAACTTATTGTCAAGTTCCTGACATTTTATCATTTTCAAACAAAACAACATGATAAAACCATGATAAAATCATTTTTAAAATCTAAAGAAGTAAAGCCATTTATTATCCAAATAAAACTAAGTTTTCAAAACTCGAACTGATAAAGTTTACTTAGGAATTAAACTCGGATATATTATGTCTTCTATATAGACTATAATGTATCTAATACACTCTCCTCAAGAGTTAAATTTCATATCAAATCAATTTCGATAAGATCCAATCTGATCTTTTCTAAATTAACCAAACGAGATAATTGATATTGTTACATGAGGAAACAATACCGAATAATTCTCATTTCAAAAGCAGATAAAATAAACTTTTGTTACTAATAATCAGAATTTGACAAAATCAAAATATCGGATCACGGAATACAAGGTTTTCATCCATTCTCCCGTTTTTCCCAAAATCAGGTTTTCATGAGTTATTTCTATAAAGTAGTAAAATATCAGTAAAAGCATCCAAGTTTTTCAACATAGAATAAACATATAAGACCATTAGAGACCGAAAGGGTATAATGGGTTCTTAACACCTTCCCAATCCGTAATATAGTTCCCGAACCTTATAGAATCCTGATTTCGTAGACTAACATGTAAAGAAAAGGCTTATATGTAGCATTTCCCCTTTCACAACTCTTTTGTCCATTTTCTTGTAAAACGTACTGGCGACTCTGAATGAACCCTCTTGCATCTAGAATAGAATAGAAGGACCCACGATATGAATTATTAACACACATAAGCAAATGAAACAACGAAATCCTTTCCGATGTTTCAAACTCCCAAACTAGAGGTTAAGACCTGGGGGTCGCATTTGCGGATTCTCACACATACCTTGTAATATAACTATTTGTACCTAGGGAATCAGTCTGGGTTGTTAGAGGACCGGTCAAAAGGGGCAAAACCAGTCAACGAAAAATAATTGGTTAAAACTGACAGAAAAAGGTTAACGACATTAATTTTAACGGTTAAGAGTTAAAGTATCCTCGCTTTTAGTGGGGATCGAATCATGTTACCATGGGACTTGAACTCTTGACATCTATACGTTACAATTGTACTACTTAACTTCCATTAATTATTTTATATTTAAATTATTATTTTTTTGTGCGTAAAAGAAGTTTGTGGACATACCTTATGTGTGCATAAGTGTTTAGTCTAGTCTATTCTTATTCTTATTACTTATAGTTATTATATATCTATACTAATAGCAAGGCTTTAGAAATGAGCTTCCTTCTTTCAACTAAAAAACGAACATCCCTTTCTGAGGGGTAAATGATTGAGATTTTTTTCAAATTTTGTAGAGTTGATCTACTTATTATGAAGATAATCCCAATCAACTTTTATCAAATTCTAGAACCAGTCTATCTATACTAATATAGAAAGTCAAGACGGCTTCCTACTTGTGGATTAGTTGTAATGCAAGTCAAGAGTAAAAGCGTAATGAAATGCTACCATGCTTGGTCAGCATTTAGACACGTACACAGTCTCCATCCCTTATGCGTACTGTAAAGATTCTTTTGCAATAGGTAAGAGCCATTTCGATCAGATGGAGGTTCAAACTATATAAGTATGTTTTACACACAACAAGGGTATATGGGATGAAGTTTGCTCATACCGATTCACGATGAAAAATGAATTTTTAATTACTCTTAACAAGAATAGACAACAATTCCAGGATATGTATTAGTGGTGATTGGGTGATGTTATGTTATTTCTAATACCCATGAATGGCTGGAGCTGGCAAAAATGGGAGATGTGTAAGTTATGAGATGACGTGAGTGGGGTACGATTGAGTCCCTAATGGGCCCCTTGAATGCATGATTGTTAATGAAATATTGATATGTTCTAATAGAAAAAGGAGTGGTCATGGAAGAGATGAAGATGATATCGATTGAACCCTATATGGGCTACTTACATATCTTGCAGAGGGAATTAAGTTTAGATATAGATCAAAATGGGGCCCCATGTTTGCTGTGAATATCTAATGTTGAAAAGAAAATATCGTTGTCCAAACCTTAAATAGGTTGCTTACATATCCCACCGGGAGAATCAGGTCTGATGTAGTTAAAAGAAGGGCCCAGCTAGGTCAAAAAAGTAATGTAAGTGTGGAAACGCTGAATTGGATTAGTGTGGAAGAGATAATGTGAATGTAGTGTTGTTGGGCCCTTACACGATCGAGTAAAGCTATTGACAAAATACAAATGCCTTGAACTGAAACCTATTTGGGTTGCCTACATATCCAGCCTAGGAAATCACGTCCAGATGTAGTTCAAAAAAAGGCTCCATGTGAGTCGTAGCTTAATGAAATACTACGATGCATGGACATGCTTTTAGATGCGTATATGAACTTCAGCCTGTATTGAGTGTCATCATGCTTTTGCAGCGGGTAGGAACCATTCCAAACAAACTGAGGTTAAAACTATGTCAATCTCTTTTACACACAACATAAGCATGTAAGAAGTCTCAATGTCAGTTTAAAAAATGTTTTGGACTTATCCTAGGGAATTGTGTATTGCATGATGGCAATAAAACTAAGGTTGACTATGTACTTCTCTTCCAAACGCGATCCAATGTATGCAATGAAGCTATACATGGGGGAGTCGCCACCATGGGACATAAGCCCCTTAGTGCAAGGTCAATATACACAACTTCATTTTGAAGCCAAAATATCTTTATGGGTCTTTTTTATTTATATTTTAGATATAAACAATTATAAATTCAGATGATCCTCGGTAAATAAAGGAGATTATCGTGACATCTCATATGAATAATCATTCTTAATTAACGACCAGAGTAATTCCCGGATCTAACACAATTCTAGTCTTAACACCATAGTTTTAGCATTATAAATCATGACACTCATACAGGAACATCTCAAATTTAAGCATTGATTCGCTATAGCATTATAAATCATGACACTCATACAGGAACATCTCAAATTTAAGCATTGATTCGCTATAGCATTATAAATCATGACACTCATACAGGAACATCTCAAATTTAAGCATTGATTCGCTATAGCGTTGCTGAACATTGACATTGGATTCAGCTAATAGTTGCTAAGTTTACTATCCAATGTTGGCAATATGTTGCTGTGCAATTTTTCTCACTATCTTAATTGAATTATAGTAAGTTTTTGTGTTATTACTTGATTAAAGGATACCAAATTTTGTATATGCATTCAATGACAAATTGCCGAGAGGAAGCCAAAATTGATGTTTTGCAATCTTTATACCATGAGTTTTTTGTTTGGCTGCCTTTATAAAAATTTGCTGTTTTTTCAATTACGGTGTTTTATCTACAATAGAGGCTCTTGACGTGAACTAACAAAAATTCTTAGTGTGAATTTATCAATTTAGAATTTTGAAAAAAGTAAGCACTTTTCTAATAAGATCAGATTAATGAAAAAAATATTTTAACCTAAAAATCAAATTTTGATAGGCATCTAAATGAGTGATTTTACTAATATATAATGCTATTAGTTTTTTTTTAAGCAAATATTAATAAGCCTTTTTAATAATAGAAAATAATTATAAAGGACAAAGATGAGCATATCCTTAGAATCAAGGACACTCTTTTTTTCCTATTAGATCGCAGGACAAATTTTTGTTTAAAAGACCAATTTTCTAATAAAGGACAAAATATTAATTATTTAATTATTTTAATTAATTAAGTTGAATTCTAATGAGATAATGGGTTATACGGCCTCGCTCCGTATTGTTTTATAACTCTAAAGACGGACTCATATTTGATAAAGGGAAATAGTACTAATTTCATATTTTAGTTTTACAATAAGGATACTTTTCATAATATTAATTTATTTTAAGAAAAATGATAAATATTGATGGACGAAAATACATTTAATATAAACATCTCTTATCATAGACAATGCTTGTTACAGTAATCGTAAATCAATTTGCCCCTCCTTTCGCACAGAAACTTCCAATACCTCCTCTCTCTCCCTAGATTCCCATTTAACCATCAAATATTCCTCTATGTCTCGCCAACGATCTCACCTCTTCCACCACCACTACCACCTACCCCTGACTCTTCAATCGTATCGTCGTTCTTATCATCATCATCATCATCTTCTTCTTCTTCTTCTTCTTTTTCTTCTTCTTCTTTTTTGCAGGTGCAATCATAAAACAAATATAACTTTTGATTGAACCGTTAGATTTGGCTGATTTTTGGATTTGTTGTTCGGAAGACAAAGTTACTATAATTGCACAAGAAAACAAAGACTATTAGAGGTCGTTTTGTTATCGAAATTAACTAATTTCGACAGTCCAGTGGGAATTAAAAAAAAAATCTGATCGCAACTTTTTTTTTGACGAACCCTACATCGATCCATATATATACATATAAATAAATTAAGTGAATGATGATCTCATTATTTTTGTTATTCTCTGTTTTGTATTGGTGCTAAAACTATTTAGCACTTTTTGGTTGTTGTCATGTGTGTTGACAAGTAGTGCTAAATGCATTTAGCACTTTCTGGTTGTTGTTATAAGTGTTGATAAATGGTGTTAAATGCATTTAACATGTTCTGGTTGTGGTGCTAAATACATTTAGCACATTTTAGTTGTTGTCATGTATGTTGAAATGTGGTGCTAAATGCATTTAGCACATTTTAGTTGTGGAGCTAAATGCAATTAGCACTTTCTGGTTGTTGTCATGTGTGTTGACAGATAGTGCTAAATGCGCATTTAGCACCTTCTGGTTGTTGTCATGTATATTTACAGGTGATACTAAATGCGTTTAGCACATTATGATTATTGTCATGGTACTAAATCTGTTTAGTACCAATTTTAATGAGATGTGAGGTGTTATAAGAAAGGGTTATTAAAGTATTTTTTTACAGTGTCCTTAATTTACATGGCTAATTTGTAAGTGTCTTTTATAATTATGTTATTATTATTGGAATAAGCTCTTATACCCAATTGCCCCAATTCTAATACTACTCTTCTTAAAGATAAATATAATTAAATTAATATATAATTAAATTCATAATTAAATCAATAAAAATAAATTCAAAAAAATTCAAATACATATCACAATAAAATCAATCAAAAAGATAAACATAAAAATTAATCAATCAAAGTTTAAAATGAGAAGGAAGCTTTCTGGTCTCATTGCCTTGAGGATGTTCACAAAATCACAAGTGCAAATGTTCTTTATTTTTATTTAAATACTTTCTGCAGAGTATGTTATTAGAACTCGTCTCTCTCCAGGTTTTAAATTTTTTATTTTCACTATGTTACATCTAAGGTGGTGTATCAAAGAAGTAGTGTTGAGTAAAAGAACGATTCACTATGTTACATTTAATATATATCCTTGTTGGTATCTATTTCTCTACCCCCCAGCAGTCTTTCGCTACAACAATAAGAATAACGTAAATTATGTAAGAAAAATGGTTATCTTAATTTTCTAAGTTTGCTTCCTCGAACAATAGAATATGTTTGGAAATTTATTTATATATTTCCATTTTCTTGGATATCTTCTCACATATTACAAATTGAATGAGAAAAAAAAAGTTGATTCCATTCCTTTATTTTTTGGGCAAAGTCCAGTGTATTCAAATTCAAAATTATATTTACATGTTAAGTTGGCATGGGAGTATAAAGGTGTTCTTCCCAAAGTATTACTTCAAGTGCGACATGTAGGTGTGTATATGTATCTGTAAATGCGCGTATTTATCTCATTATAAAAATAAATACTCCTAACTTAATATGTTTGTTAGAAAATTAAAAAAGTTATAGTTTAATATGTTTGTCAGAAAATTAATTATAAGAACGTTACTTAATATATCTGCCAAAAAAATACTTATTTTTATTGTAAACATTTTTTTAACATATTATTTTGTAGGCATATTAATTTGTAGACATTTTTCTATCCTTATTAATTTTGTAGGCATATTAATTAACAAGCATAACATTTTATTTTGTTGGCATTTTTCTAACATATTATTTTGTAGGCATATTAATTTGTATGCATTTTTTTATCCTTGTTAATTTTGCAGATATATTAACAAACAACTACAATATTTTATTTTATAGACATTTTTCAAGGGCTCGGATAGATGAAGCATTGAGTATTGTTTTATCAGTACTTTGAACGTAAGCATCCAACTTCGTATATTTTTTAATTTGTTTATTTATTTAGTTGACTTTATTGCTTTAGATTTGGAACACTTCGCTTTTTTTGAAATTTGAAATTTCTGAGTTTGAAATTTTTTTAATTTGGCTTTTGTTGAATTATTCTTGCGTTTATCGTCATTATTTGAATTTTTTGTTACCTATTTTTGAATTTATTATCATCAACTTAATTACCTAATTAATTTTATATTTAGTTTTGGGTATTTATCTATAAAAGGGTAGTTTTGAAATTCAACGTAATTAATTGAAATAATTAAATAATTTGTGTTTTGTCTTTAACTAAAAAGTTGTCATTCAAACTAATTTCTTAAAAAGAGTGTTCTTTATTGGAAAGAGTGTGACATTTGTCCTTTAAAAAAAAGTCTCTTTTAATAATTTTACTATTTTAATGATAGGGTACATGATCGGTGCTAATTTAAATAAAATAGTAATTATATATACATGGTACCTCTTAGAAAGTAAATGGTGAATTTTTTATTTTTATAAATTAACGGTAGATTTTTAGAACTTTTGTATCTTTTTTTTTTAAAAAAAAAAGAAAGAAAAAAAAGTATATTTTATTGGAAGATTTAAGAAAATAAAATATTAATCTTTATTTATCTATTTATAAATTCAAATTCATATTCATGTTAATGCTTGAGTAACTTATAGTTATTAGATGCTTTTCTTGTGGCTTATGGGAACTGATGAGAGAGTTATTGATTTGAGGTTTTAAGAGGGGTTTTAATGAGAGATATAGTTAGCCCATATATTTGTACTAGATTTAATTTTGTGCAACAATGAATACCTTAGGGAGATTGACGCGTTTATTATTTGGATATAAACATTTTTTTTTTAAAAAGTAACAAATAGATAGCGCAGTGGTTGAAAGGTATAGTATAGAAACCTTTTTGTAAATTAAAAGTTTGTAAGGGTAAAGAAAATAAAAAACTTGACATAACTAATAGCTGAAATGACTTGCTACTTTTTTTATTTTTTTAAAGGAGCCGAAACTCTAAACACTTATCAAAAACTATACAGGAAATACGGAGTTTTAAGTCTTCGAATGAAGTAACTGCATTTGCAGATCTATTAACATATTCAAAATGACTTGCCAAAATGGCTTCCTAGTTATATAATACTTGGTGTTTGTTAATGGGGAAGTGAGATGAAAAACCTACAATTGTTTTACAAAAGAAAACACTTCCCATTTCCTCAATATATATAGTTAAAACTTTTTTTTCTTGTCAAAAAGCTAATTTCCTAATGGCCAATATATTTCACTATCTACTTTAGGATTTTTTTTAGAGAGTTGTCTCTATGCTCCAATCCTCCATTTTGAAAGAGAAGGAAAATATTTATTACTTCTGAACTTAATTTATATAGGAAAAATTTGTATAAATATTCATATTAAAATATATAAGAAAACAGAGTAGCGGGATGATAGGTAATTTCTACCATAAGTTATGTTGGGTACTTATCTAAATTTGTACCTTTATATATATATATATATATTGGGGCGATGTTCCATCAAATATTGTTATAATAATTATATATATAATGATTAATATGATAAGTATTTGATTTTCTAATTGATAGGTGGTAAATAATGATGTGATGTAACTTATAATAGTATGCATGCAAACAGTGTAGTGAATACTCTATATTATTTAAAAAATCAAAATAAATAGTTTCAATTTTGAAATTGTTTTCAAATTGAACGATTAGACCTTTTAAAATCATATAAACATAGGTCAATTTAGAGAAGTATCCACCATAACATATAGTGGAAAAAACATAAAATCTCACCACTTTAAGAAAATATATAAGGACTAGATTTTATTTAGCATAAAGCTAAATATATATAAAAATAGTGGGACTATGCAAAATCAATAAAATTGAGAGGCAAAGCTCAAAATTGAATAAAAGTTAATCTCATTCATGATATAAACAAAAGTTTGACTACAGTCATCTTTTGTAAATAATTGTAAATAGTGTAAGCCTTTTGCTCAAGTTTACGGGCACAAATTTACTTGCCATTAATTAACTAACTTTTGGTTAGATACTTGGGGGATTTATATTGAAGGTATAATATTTTTTTGGAAATGATTGAGTACACCTTGTATACTATGTATTGTAAGACTACACCAAACCCAATGGTGAACATAATTTCATCACTTTGACTCCATAACTTTGTCTTGTCATATACAATAGGTTGTGTTCACATAAAACTTCATTATTAGCTTTAACAACTTATCACAATGTTAATAACAAGGTCATATCTCTTTTACCTAATTAAAATTCAATTGATGCATAATTTTACGTATTTGAACTAATGTAAAACTAATACTAAAATATCGACAATTTTAATATTTTTGAGTTTCTTCGAATCCCAAAAATATCGATGTTAATGTTAGCCAAGAACAAAGGCAAAAACTTGGAGGATAGAGAGAGATAGAGAGAGAGGGAGGGTATATTTGGTTTTGAACGTGTTTTAACTTTTAAGCTTTAGGAATATGAAAAGCACCGTTGTTTTCTCCAATTCATACGGATTGAATCGTGTGAGAAATGTTTTGATATTATATATATACACACAAGGGCGGAGGCCATCGAGTTTAATGGGGGGCATGGACCCCCTAAAATTTACAAAATGTTTAGGGTTTATAGAATAACAAATTTGTTTTCTGGGCTTTTGTGTAAGTTCTAAAGCTATAAAGTTTAGTTTATGGCTTTGTAAAGTATATGATATGTTATGTAATAAGAAATATAAATTTGGCTTTAGTTAGAAACGAGCATAGGCCACTGCATTACTGAGAGTTCCCCATCTAAAGTTTCTGTAGTTGTAAAAAGCTCTGGTAATCAACCATGTGTTCTACTACAAATTAAAATTAATCGATGTGCGCAAAAGCTAACCTAAACATCTCTTATTACTAAAAAAAAAAAATACTAAAAAGGAAAATAAAAAAATAGTTTACGAACCCCACAGCCATAAATCAATAGTCTTAATTTGTTTTTAAAATGTTTGAATTTAATATTCTCATTTTTTGGGGGCATATATTCAATTTACTAAATTTCATAATAAAAAGTAAATTGTATTATACTGTTGAGTTAAGAATGCCAGACTTGACTGGGAGTTCCCTAGGTCGAGTTCTGGCAGGTGCAAAATCTCTCGTGGCCATCAGTTGGCACCTCTTATGATTAGTGATTTGTTGAGTTGCATGAAAGTTGGCTCGAACTCTGAGGATAAAACTTAAAAAAAAAAAGAAAAAAAAAGAGTAAGGAACATAATATAATTAGTATTTTCTTAAAAACTGTTAAAATAAGATTGAGACTTTTAATTTGAGAGAAAA
This sequence comes from Lonicera japonica, assembly GCA_021464415.1. Classification (NCBI taxonomy): domain Eukaryota; kingdom Viridiplantae; phylum Streptophyta; class Magnoliopsida; order Dipsacales; family Caprifoliaceae; genus Lonicera; species Lonicera japonica. The sequence goes on along the minus strand of CM038467.1, from coordinate 67,312,067 downwards.
AATGTTAATATTTATATATGGTGTGTATAACTAGGCCTTTAAGGAGAGTTTATGACACCAAATTAATATATTTTCAAACAATATCTAGTTATATAGAAATGTATGTAACTAGGCCTCCTACTTTTAAGAGGGTTTATGACACTGAATTAATGTATTTTCAATTGTGTGCCTTTCACAATTAATCTATGTTTATATAAACCAAAGGCTTATAGAGATTTATGACACCAAATTTTTAACAACATAATTTGAACTTACAACTTCTTTATTACTAAAATTGATATGATATTAACCATTGAGTTATCTGTGTTTTTGGTAATTCTTTTATTTTAACTTAAATTTATTTGTGTTTGAAAATCAAGTATACACAAAATATTGTATGTGTTTTATGTCTAGTTTTATTAAAATGTAAGGCAAGTGATTTCGACCCATAACATTCAGGTTGATAAGCGAAATTTTATCCGCCAAACTACTAAGACTAATCTTTGATTTAATTTTCTTATTTCAAATTAAATAATGTGAGTGCACACACATCATATATGCTTCCATTTTTAATATTTTAAAAAGCCAATGATTTCACAATCCAATGTTAAATTATCACACATGAAAATGATTTTGTAACTAGCAACCCTACAATTACCAAGTAATTTTATTGAATACACTCTTACTTGTATGTATGAGTTGTACATTCACAAAATATAAAAAATAGAAATAGGGTGGCTCCAATTATATATCACCACTTTATTAAGTAACACTCTATTTCATTTACTCGATCTTATTTTGTTGAATATGAGCACTTTATCTCAATACAATATGACTAAGTTATTATTAAGAACAGTAAGACTAAGTCAATAATAAAATGCTAAAAAATATTTTAGTGCGTGTATTTAGCGTCGCCCTAAAAGTAAGGAAAAAAAACCATTAGTTAAAAAAAGGTGAGTGTTATTTACACACTAAAAAACATTTAGTAACACTCCACTTTTAATTTATCCGATACCAAGTGAATAAGTACATAATCATTACTCGATACACTTATTCGTTTGATGACAAACGAGCAAAAATTTTAATACCTTACTTACTTATTATCAAAATAAATAATATATATTTATTTATTTATCATTAAACGAGTAATATATATTTATTTATTTGTGATCAAATGAAATAGAATAAAACTTAATAATTTATGGTGCGTAAACAGCGGTCAGCTAAAAAAATTGTTCTTCCTTGGTTGAAGGTGGGGTCACGTGGGGTCCATGACAACAGTTCCTCAAGCTAAACAGATAATAGTAGCAGTAATAATATCTAAAAGAAACAACACAAAAATTCAAAAACCTATCCAAAACCCCCCATTCACCATTTCCGCCTTCTCCGATTATACATACACTTTGTATTTGGGTTTTTCGAATTCCATTTTTGGGGTTTAGGGTTTTCAAATTGAACCCATTTTCTTTCTTCTCCAAAAAGAATTTTCTGTGGTATTCACATGAGACACGTTTACAACAATGCTCGAATCTTGTTTAACAGATTCTTCAAGTAATTGCTATTGTGAGAAGAAATAATTTGGCCTGAAAGATGTGGAGGAGTTGTATTAATGTTCTTAATGAGCGCTTCAACGGTATTATGCTATTATAATCATAATCATCATCATAACAATAGTAATTTCATTTTGTTCCGTTCGTGCTGTAATTCTCCCAGTTCATTCTATCTGCACAATTCGTCGTCGAGTCTTGTGGCTCGGTTGAGTAGGCGAACGAGGCGGAATATTTCGATACCTAATGCAAAGAAAAGCCATTCCAGGAAGAAGAGAAGTTGGTGGGAGAAATTCTTCTTTGATGATGATGGTAATGTTAAATTCTGGCCAATTTATTTTTTTTGTTTGTTCTAGGCAATTGAATTCCATGGAAAATTATTCAAAAGTGTTCGTTGTAATTATTTTCTTGCTGGAAAATATAAAGTTTTTCCGTCCATTTATGATTCCAACATTTAGTGTTTGATTGCCCATGTTTTACCTGGAATTGAACACCCAACAACTTATTTTCTTTGTGGGGTAGTCTAACTGTCTAAGAATTTAAATTCCTATTCTCATGCATCAGGCACTTGTACCAAAAAATGGAAAAGTAATTTTTTTTCCATCTTTTTCCTGAGTTTTTCAGGAAAAACTATGTAAATTTGTCTATTTATTTTCCTTATTCTTTTGTATTTTCTATAAATAGGGTCATTGGAAGCAGACGTGCTCAACTTGTTTAATTTTTGTAGAAACATTTTATACACAGTTGTAGGACCAATCATTATAAAAGAAAGGCACACAACACATTGAATGTTTGGCCACTAGTTCCTTTGAGTGGCGCCATATCAGTTTCTACAAAGCATTTTTATAATAACTTAGTGCTAGCATTTTCCCATATGAATATATACACACAAATCATTCTATTCTACATACCTTTCTCTGATTTATCAGGTAATTGGTTCGGCGTAAAGGATGAGGGATTGTTAGAAAGTGATGAATTAGAGAGCCATGACGATGAGGAAGAAGAGTTATCCGAGGGGGAAAAGTTTGAAGCATGGAGGAGGAGAGCAGAGGCGATTATAGAATTGAGGGAAGCGCAAGAGGATATAAGGAATGAAGAGAATCGGAGGTGGGAAGATTGGCTTGTTGATGACGAGGGGAATGGTTCTTCTTGGGTTGAGGATCGCCAGAGTGGTGCCGGAGAAGATGTCGGGGAAGAGGTCAGCGACATTGTTCCCCGGAAGAAATTTGTAGAGTCAGTGAGGGATTTGGTGCTTGGGAGGGAAGAGGACGATTTGTTATATGAAGATCGTGTCTTTCGTTATGCTTCATTCAATTCGGTTAGTGCATTTGCATTATTGGCTTTTACAGTTTGACGAACATAGTTTTATTCTATTCATAGTTGTCCTTTTGTTATGCATCCCACTATGGGCTAATTATGTTTATAATATAATATGCCAATGTGCTTTGCTAATTCTTATTTTAATTGTCCTCAGTTGTCTTTTTGTTATGCATTTAACTATTGACTGATTATGCTTGCACTTTATAATATAACAATGCACTATTCTAAATCTTATTCTACTTATTATCAGTTGTCCTTTTGTTGTGCATTCAACTATGGACTAAAGTTTATTATCTATATAGTAAGGGGGAGTGGTTTTTGAATCCTAAATATGTATAAGGGACAAAAGATTAACGGACTAAGATAAAATATGCCTTTCTAAGGTTTGAGGTGAATGTAAAAGGGATAAAAGACGAGAGATGCCCTTTTAAGAGTTGAGATGAAATATGTTTAATAGGTAAATTAGACCCATAGTGCCTTTGGCACAGGTTACTACTAGTATATAATATGTCAGGCAAAATCTTATTCTAATATTTTGATTAAAAAGTTGCCTAGTACTTTGTGCATGTTTGTGTAATCAGACTATGAATATATGATATGGCTTTGGTTGTCTCAAAGAATGCAACATATAAATCGTTCAGTTTCAATCGAACTTATAAAAATGTAGTATATTAATATTTGACTTTTTTGTAGATTTGATTGACTATTTGAGTTTATTTGCATCTTACAAGTTCAAAAACAATATTTAATACTCGTATATTTAAAGGAAAAACAATATTTAATACTCGTATATTTGCTGAGCTCAGTCACTTGGGCTTGTGACCTGAGTGAGGGCATTAAAATGGTAGTTTTCTGTCATATTTAGGCATTTTTGGTAAAAATATATAGTGCTTCCGTCCCATTGTTTCTTTATTAGCACTTAATCTGCTTTAAATTACTTATGACCAATTATTATAGAATTAAATCAGACATGAGAAAGAAGCTGTTTGGTCATTGAATGTGTTGCAACAAGGAAATTCAATATGAGATCCTGTGAAAATAATATGTAGCGCAGATTTTTAAAAATTAAATTATGCGGAATGGCCGGATAAATTTATCAAATAATAAACTCTAGCTCCACTATTTTACTCACATTTTAATGTCTATAGTTTCAATTAGTCGATTTGGTCCTGTTTCTAAGCCATGCCTTCAACAGTAACCGTGGCAGAAAACAAATATGTTTAATGGGCATCAAAATTTATCTCTCGTACAGATTCCTCTGTCATGCAGGACAGATGAAATTGCTTATAGTACCTGGTCACGATCATCACTTCATCATGTATTGCTCATGTCACTCCACCCTCTAGTGAACAGCTCACCCTTTTGTTCTAGGAACAGGAATTGCTTGTATGTGCTTCCTCAATTTAGTTCATTTTATGAATACGTTGCTTAGATACATTGCCTCTGCTTTCACAAGGCATCCAACTTTTCTTTGCATACCCCTGCAGTAGTATGTGTATGTAAATGTATCGCGCCTAAATCAAGTATTCAGGTCTACTTTTCTTTGCATACCCCTGCAGTTCGCACCTAAATCAAGTATTCTGTTCTGTTCTACCTTTGACGTTGTGTAACCGCATTTAATTTTGTGGGCCCCAGGCCTCTGGCTGGGTGGTACAAGCTTAATGTTGGTGGGTGTACCAGGGCTGAGGGGTATAACTCTCTAGCTCCCCGAGGATTTTCCCGGTCTAGAAATTCCATTATATATATATCTCCACATAATCACTAATGATTCACCCTTCTCCCAAAACCACTAATTTACTAGAAACTTGTATATTTCTTCTTTGTTTCAAAAATATTATCAGTTCTGTTGGAACATCTGAAGTTTGTTATCATTTTTGCTAATATCCAAGGAGGGACAGTTAGGTGTTTGAAATTAGGAAAAGGTTACTTGTAAAGTGTGGCCTTTTTCGCTCGGATGGGGCATTGATCATTTCTGAGAAAAGTCAGTGTTTGGAATGGCAGGAAATATGCCGCTGTATTAGAAGTGTCTGTGCTTGCTACATTTCAAAATTTTATGTTGTCATTACTGGAATTCGTGGGGGGTAGCCTCGTTGGAAGAGGAGCCCACCCGAGCCCTAGGGTTCGAGTCTCAGAAATGAAACCTGTTTTCAATAGCCCATGTCTTCATATACAGAATATCATTAACACTGACTTCTGCACATCCCCAATAAACACCCACCCCCCCCCCCCCAAAAAAAAAAAAAAAAAAAAAAATAACCCACCCCAAATGGAAAGTTTTCCTTCAAACTTTGCAAGGTACAGATAGGATATAAACCATAAAACAAGAACAAACCTATTAAACAGAAATATCAACGAGTACATAACATAGATTCTTTGAAAGGAATCAATGCACCCAAAACTCATCTGAGTCGGATTCTGATTGTCCCCCAATTCTTTCCCAATCTGTACCCATCGCTTGTTCAATTAGAGTTGATCACGATTTCTCGGAAGTTTGAGAGAGATTGAGACACATATGTTCCTGCTAAAGAAATGGAGATTCTGGAGCTATACTCTAGTGCGTAGAAACTCTTTAACTAGGTTATTTCTGTCTGAATCTCTGACAATTTTGGAGATAAATAAAATGGGGAACTTTAGTCATGTTCTTGAAACAGCATGCAGTGCCCGTATACAAATTAATTTACCGTGCATTCGAAATCTGAAGGAATCACATAATATATTTGGGGGTTATGGCTATTAACCTTCTAAAATAACGTTTTAAAGAAACTCTATTTGGAGTGTTAAGAGTATATCGGTGGAGTAGAAATAGCTACAACACATCTTCATAGTATTAATATATTGACCACCGATCCACATCCCCCCCTCTCTCTCTCTCTCCCCCCCTCTCCTTTTGAGATTTTATGAGTTGCCGCACGTGCCTGTACCCTAAGTATGCTGCATAGATTCATGACCAAAATTGCTCAATGTATTCTTTTGCTTTTTATTTTTGTGTTTGTGAAAGACCAACGTATTCCTCAGTTGTGGCATCCATGATTTAGTGTTGTGCACAATCTTAAACTTCAAGACCTACAATCTGAGTTTGAGGAATGAGGTAAGTCAACCTTGAGGGCTCCTTAGACTCCCTATAATTAAGTGTATTCTGAATGTGCAAGTTCCAAGCTCACTCCTATCCCCCTCCCCCAGCCCCCCAAAATTGCTTTCTTCACGAGGGCAAATGATAACTTATGAGATATGTTTCCAAAATTTACTACTACTATTTAATTATGTTTGACTTAGTTTATATGGCGACAATGGTTTTTGACTTGTAACTGTTTGAATATTCTAGCTACTATCTGTAATTACACCACTTGCTGATTTGGCATGTTTTTATATTCTGATAGTAATTATGCTTTTTAGTGATTCATAAGTTCATTACATTTCACTTTGTTTTTTCCTGCTCAAAATGTGTTTTTGCTTTCCCTAAGTCATATTTATTCTTCTATTGCAGGCTAAATTTTTGGCAGTATTAATACTTGTACCATGGGCTTTGGATTTCTTGGTTCACGACTATGTTCTTATGCCTTTTCTAGATAGGTAAGTATTAGTATGTTGCTTTTAGTGCTTTTGATTTTTCGTGGATTGCAATTTATTATTTTTTATGTGATATTACTTTCCCGATAATATTCCTTTTCGAACTGAATAATTCGTCTTATTTACAAGTATTCTTATACTTGATTAACCAAAGGTGAATAAAATGATACTGAATGTACGATGTAAGACAGCTGACGTGGATCAGTGCTTTAAACAATCAAGTTTTTAGGACTTGCAAATATTGATTATGATTAGGCAGCAAACGAGCTGACTTTTAAAACATGTCTTGGTTCAAATCTTGCCCGAGCCTCTGCGAACTCGCACAAACTTGGCTCAGTGTCTATGAGACCAGCTCAAGCCTAGTTTGACTCAGTTTGACAAGATTACATAGAATCTATATCAAAATTTAATAAAATTACATTTATGATTAAAATATAAAAGTTTGACGAAATTGTGTTGTAAATTTCGAAATATGCATGTTAAAGAGCCGAGCCGAAGGGAGCCGAGGTCATCCTTGTTCAGACTTAACAAGCTGAACTTGACCTTCACTTGTTTAGGTAATCATTGAGCTGTTTCTTAACCGGGTCTCAAACTGCTATGTATCTCTCGACTCATCCGTGGCCCAGTTTTGGTAAACAAAATTTTAATGAAGAATATTTGATGTTCTTCTTAAAAGATTTGTTATTTGGATACACACCCCACTAGTTTCAACATGGCAAATGAATTCCCAAAGCCCTGGTCTTTTTACACGAGTAAATTGACTTTAAATTTAAGTTTGATTTACATCAAGAATTCTCAAACATTGAAAAACAATACTATATTATAAACAAGAAAAATGATATGTTAGTGTAGAGAATTTAATGGTTCCATGAGCTGCGTCATAATTGGATTTAACTCTATGATGTCTGGAAGGTTTTGTTATTAAGGGCTGACAAGACAATCAAGACTATTCTTTCTTTTTCATCGCACCATAAATATGTAACACGTAGGTGTGTTGAAGAATAGCGATGCATCTAGAATAGAAGTGCTTGGGGATCTTGTCCACCATATTTGATCTTCATTTTTTAGACACCGGCACCTTACAGTGCCTTTAGAGTACTAAAATTGTGGCTCCCCCGTCCCTGTTAACAATATTAACCCATAATTGGGGCCCAACAGCGCCATTAACCCATTAAAGACGAGCTATTTTACGCAAGTAAGGTGTTGAGACTATAAATTCCCCATTGGGAAATGAGATCCTCCCAAAGCAATATATAAAAATAAGGGGCTACTCCTCCCATTGCCAATTGATTTTGGGTTGGATGCACCGAATTCTTATATAAGGTTATGTCCCAACTTGAAACAAGACACCAACTCGACCTCTTTTAACCTGTTACAAGATTACGATATATTTTTCCCTTTAAATATATGCTTATTAAACCAACACCCACAAAGTATCCACCTAGCATACTAGTCTCATAATTCATTACCAAGTCCGTAATTCTCGAGCTGCACAATCATACTAATTTTTTTTTCCTGTTATCAGAAACAAATAAATTTTATTAAAACTAACAAAGCTCAAGTGCCGGAAGGTTGACCAGAAGTTATAGGACCATATTGTAGAACAGTCCAATCACCTAATGTAAATAACATAGAAGACAGAATGAAAGGCGTATTGTAGCATGCCACACCCAACCCAAGGAAGTGTTGGCATCAGAACTTTCTTTGGCACACTTAACCCCAAAACTTCCTAGCTTTCATCAAGAGCACCTCCACCTACATATCTATATGTAAAAAGGAACGAGCTGAATGCTTACTGGGGGAAGGGGACATATAATTTTAAACAGTATATCAACGATATATGTGAATATAAAGTGGTTTCCCATAAGTTAAAAGCGTAGATATAACTTTAAGGAGCTCACTAAAGTACACGCGATGCTTTTCTTTGCACGTGCATCATTTAATTTAAACTAAAATAATTGAAAAAGGTATTGTGATTGATTTAGCGGATAAGGCTTTTGCTTATCAACCAAAGGTCTAGGGAAGTAGGGTTCAAATTGTTCCCCTTCATGTTTTTAAGAAAAATAATCGTGGCAGGGACAAAATTGGAAGAAAGTTGGAAAATATAACCAGCCAATAGAAAGCTTCAAAGCAAGGGGAACTAAAATCTGTAGTTATTATTGTTTCAGATATACTTAAAGAATTCAATTTGATTCTTGTTGGATTTATTTGAAACTTGAAAATTCAATATTGGATCAATTGACCTCTTTCTCTTGAACAGGTATGTGAAGACTGTACCACTTGCGGCACAAGTCCTTGATGTTAGAAGAAGCCAAAAGCTTGAAATGGTCAAGGAACTAAAAGTCGAGAAATCAAGATATCAGCTTGAGGTAGAGATTGGTAAATCTCCACCTCTTTCTGATACAGAGCTTTGGCTGGAGTTACGGCATAAAGCGTAAGATAAATTATGCTTGTTAATTTAAAGCAGTTTCCTTTGCATTTTTAGCTCCATATGTCCCATTGATGTGGTTGATACTTGGTGTGCTAAAGAGAAATGTCAAACCAGTAAGGGCCTTTTTGACTTTGCGCCCTATTTTTAATGTGAATTAGACCTACCCGTTGTTTTCTTTATCATTAGACTTTGCCCCCGGAATGCAGGGAAATCTCAAAGTATTACGTCTAAGTTTTTTAATGTAATTCTTGACTTAACCCCTGTTTTTACATTTTTACGTAATTCTTTGAGATTCCCCTGCATGCAGGGGGCAAAGTCTTAAGATTAAGAAAACAGGAGAAAGGGAGTTGGGGCATGTCTAATTTCAGGTTAAAAATGGGGGAAAAGTAAAAAAAACACAGAAACACTAATACTGCTTAGAACTGTGTACTGTTGATTCTGAACTGTTATCCTAAATTGAAGGAGGATGATTTGTTGGACAAGTGATCCTGTGTTTCAGCAATTTCACTACACATTTATAAGTGATTATGTGTCAATGTATTTCAATTTCAATGTAACACCTTTATGAGTTGTGTAAACCAATATTATGATTTTAAGTTATATTTTAAATTTTGAAATGCATCTGATAGAAATATTGGAAATGTACGGTTCAAAACCATAATGGGCATGTCACCCCTTAAAATACTAAAATTGTGCACATATATATATATTTTATGTAAACTTTTTTCTGAATGCGCATCACGGGTTATATTTAGCTGCAAAAGCTTTCCTCATGAAATTTGGTGCTACTTATCAGCTTGATAACTAATAATTTGTTTATTGAATGCCAACGTATTAACATCCTGGTTGTTGCTATGGCAGTTTGGACTTGAGAGAAAAATGGAGGTTAGAGAATCGTAGAGCATTTGCAAATATATGGTCGGATATGGTCTTTGGGATCTCATTATTCATTCTTTTATACTTCAATCAGAGTCAAGTGAGTTATCATCTGCACTTTCTCTTTCCTGTAAAAAGTTACTTTCTTATCAGCATGGTAGCATTATTTCCTGTTGAATATCTTATGGCTTTTTTGCATTTGCCCATGGTTATTAATGCAAATTAGACTTGCCTTGCTGTTCTCTTAATCGTTAAACAACAACAACAACAACAACAACAACAAGCCTTTATCCCACTAGGTGGGGTCGGCTACATGGATCAAACGACGCCATAGTGGTCTGTCGTGAATCATATCTATAGTGAAACCATTCACCTCTAAATCCTTCTTAATAGTTTCACCTATAGTTTTTCTAGGTCTTCCTCTGCCTCTAACAACCAGGCTTCCCTCCATATGATCAACTCTCCTTACCACGGCATCTACAGGTCTCCTCCATACATGCCCAAACCATCTAAGTCGAGATTCAACCATCTTTTCTGGAATAGGTGCCACCCCAACTCCCTCTCTGATGGTAACATTCCTGATCTTATCTTTCCTAGTCTTGCCACTCATCCATCTCAACATTCTCATCTCAGCTACACTTAGTTTATTCTCGTGTTGGCTTTTGACCGCCCAACACTCAGTCCCATACAACATCGCTGGTCTAACCGCGGTACGATAGAATTTTCCTTTTAACTTGAGTGGTACCTTTTTATCACATAACACACCCGAAGCTTTCCTCCATTTCAACCATCCTGCTTGAATCCGGTGGTTTACATCTCCCTCTATCTCCCCATCTTCTTGTATAATGGATCCAAGATACTTAAACCGAGTAACTTGTGGTATGACATTGTCCCCAACTTTTACCTCTAAGTTAGTAGTGCTCCGCCTTTTACTGAACTTGCACTCCATATATTCTGTCTTACTTCTGCTTAAACGAAAGCCATGCGCTTCTAAATTTTGTCTCCAAGTTTCCACCTTCCCATTTAGCTCTTCTCTGGACTCACCCACTAGGACAATATCATCTGCAAACAGCATACATCGCGGTGCTGGCTCTTGAATGTGTACCGTGAGTACATCTAAGACCAAGGTAAACAGATAAGGGCTCAAAGCTGACCCTTGGTGTAGTCCTATAGTTATAGGAAAATCTTCTGTGGATCCACTATGTGTTCTCACACTAGTCATAGCTCCTTCATACATGTCCTTGATAACACGAATATAGGCAATTCTAACCCCTTTCTTCTCCAGAGCTTTCCACAAAATCTCTCTGGGTACCCTATCGTACGCCTTCTCCAAGTCAATGAAAACCATGTGTAGGTCCTTTTGATCCCTCCGATATTGCTCCATCAAACGCCGCAACAAGTAGATTGCTTCCATGGTCGACCTTCCGGGCATAAAACCAAATTGATTATCTAAAATGTTGGTTTCTTTTCTTAGTCTCCGCTCAATCACCCTTTCCCATAACTTCATAGTATGACTCATGAGTTTAATCCCCCTGTAATTGGCGCAGCTTTGTATATCCCCCTTATTCTTATAAATCGGTATTAGGGTGCTTCTCCTCCATTCTTCCGGCATCTTCTTTGACCTCAATATCTCGTTGAAAAACCTTGTGAGCCAACCAGTGCCTTTATCACCTAGACCCTTCCAAACCTCAATAGGTATACTATCTGGCCCAACTGCTTTACCACTATCCATTCGTTTCAATGCTTCTTTCACTTCCTTTTCTTGAATTCTGCGATAAAAGGTGAAATTTTGGTCATCCTCTCGCATGTTCAGCTCATCTCCACATGCTAAAATCTCATAACCTTCATTAAATAATTTGTGAAAATAGTCCTTCCATCTCTCTTGTATGTCTTGTTCTTTAACCAGGACATTACCTTCTTCGTCCTTGATGCATCTCACTTGATCCAAGTCTTTTGTCTTCCTTTCTCGACCCTTAGCAAGTCGGTAAATAGCTTTTTCCCCAGCTTTGGTGCCTAAAGATTTGTATAATCCATCAAAAGCTTTAGTCCTCGACTCACTCACCGCCTTCTTAGTCTCTTTCTTTGCTTCTTTGTAAGATTCCCAATTTTCCGCATTCTTACATAAAGACCAAGCTTTAAAGCATTTCCTTTTTACCTTAACTTTATCTTGTACACTATCATCCCACCACCAAGATTCTTTATCCCTATGTCCACATCCTCTCGATTCACCCAGCGTCTCTTTAGCTATCTTCCTGATCCCCTCGGCCGCCTTGTCCCACATATCATTTGCGCTTCCGTTTGCCTCCCAAAACCCACCCTCCAGCACCTTGTGTTGAAAGATCCTTTGTTTTTCACCCTTCAAATGCCACCATCTAATCCTTGAAACCTTACCTTGGCCCCTTCTCTTCACTTTCCCCTTAACTCGTATATCCATTACAAGGACTCTATGTTGGGTAGTCAAGCTCTCTCCAGGTATGGCTTTACAGTCCATACAACTCTTTCGATCTCCTTTCCTAAAGAGGAAGAAATCGATCTGAGAGCATGTTGTCCCACTCTTGTATGTGATGAGGTGCTCCTCCCGCTTCTTAAAACATGTATTGGCTACCATAAGATCATAAGCAGAAGAGAAATCAAGGATAGATTTTCCCTCGGTATTTACCACCCCAAAGCCATAACCTCCATGCACCCCCCTATAGTTATCAGAAGAGCTCCCTACGTGCCCATTCAGATCCCCTCCTAGAAAAATCTTTTCTCTAAGTGGTATATCCTGAATCAAGCCTTCTAAGTCCTCCCAAAATTTTATCTTGAGGTGTTCTTCACACCCGACCTGAGGTGCATAAGCACTGATCACATTAAAAGTGTCCTGCTCCACTACAAATTTTAGGGCTAGGATCCTATCTCCTACCCTCTTTACATCTACAATGTCCTTCTTCCACCATTTGTCGACAATTATACCCACTCCATTTCTCGATTTAACCTTGCCAGTGTACCAAAGCTTAAAACCCGAAGTGTCTAATTCCTTCGCCTTAGCTCCAACCCACTTAGTTTCTTGAAGGCACATGAAATTGATCCTCCTCCTGATCATAGTGTCAACTATTTCCATAGATTTTCCTGTGAGTGTGCCTATATTCCAAGTCCCAAAACGAATCCTCCTCTCATGAACTAGCTTCTTTACCCGCACCCGTTCACATAGATGCGGGAACCCTTGCTTATTTTTCACTACATCCAGGCGGCGATGTAGCGGCCCTTGCTCATTTGTCACTGGACTCGGACTTGATCTCTTAATCGTTAAACATTGCCCCTAAATGCAGGGGAATCTCAAAAAATTATGTAAAAGTGGGGTGCTATTTTTAATTTTTTTAATATAATCCTTTATGTAACTGTTTGAGAATTCTCCGCATGCGGGGGGCAACGATGATTATGAAAATATGGGGCAAGTCTAATTTCGCATATAAAATGGGGGACATAGTTAAAAAAAGAGGTTATCTCATTTGTTGTTCATTTAGGTGTACTATCATGGTTCAAAGAAGCAGTTTTGGGTGCCGACTCAGTCACCCATTTTTCAACTTTATTTCAGTATTGGTATCGGTTTTGGGCAATACATAGATTAATTATTTAAAAGGCCCAAAAAGTTATGAAAAATATAGAAAATTCTAAAATATGAAATTAATAAGATGGATCAATTAGATAAACAAAACACCATTATCTACTACAAATTACATTTTCTACATTGAAATACCAACATCTATTCTGTTGCATTTGGATAATACACTAGTACATTGTAGTTTAATAAATAGATAACAATACAATTTTAAAAGGCCTGTGTGTCTCAAAATAAGTTCAATTATGCCTAGAATAGCAATATGGATCATAGTCATTAGCGTTACTCCAGCAGTGAGGATATAAAAAAGGTTGGGAATTAGCACTAGTGGGTTAAGGTTGGGAACTTGGGATGAATGGTTAGATGGCCCATAATCAGGAAAGTTTGGTTGGCCATGGTGATTATATTTACCCAAATCCCCGATATTTGCTACTACCACTTGAAGAGCCAGTGTGATACATTCCATGATCACTTCCATAGTGAAAGCATCGTTCAAAGTAGGAATCTGCAAATTATTTTAGTCACATTTCCGTCAGGCCTTTTTTTTTTTTTTATCTGCCGTTGAAACCATGTCAACTCGGTTCGGTTTCAGTGATGCAGTGTGGTTTCGGCGAGATGTTGGCAATTCACTAAAATACCAATATTTTTACCGTATTGCGACACAATATTGGTTCGGCACCCACCGATACGTACTGGTTTCGGCCAATACTTTGAAACATGTGTACTATCCTCTTTAACAACAATGACAAACGCCAAAAAATAGATGTTGCGAAATCAATTGTAGCTGAAATATGACATTATCATTAATTTCTTTGATTTTCCTAGATGATACTTTTATTTCGTTGGTCCTGTTACTATTAAATGTCATCCAAGAGAATGTGTGGGAGACATTTGTCAGTTGTTAGCTTGTTATCTATAAACCAATAGTGTGGTTACAGTTCCAAACTTCAGCATTGAGTTGTTAATCTTCTATAATCTAGAGAACTATGATGTGTGAACTGATGAAGTGCGCTTAAACAATTGGTCCTAAAAGGACTGCAACAGAAAGAGGTGCCCTTCAGACTTCAGAGTATAGTGTTTCCGAAAAGTGACACCCTCAATAATTATATTTAGAATTGCAGTTCTGTAAATCATCCTCATTAACCTTTGGCGTAGACTGATGCGTCAAAGATCTCTCGTTAATTTTGAAAGGAAATTGGAGGTATTACACGCATGATGTGTATATCCTATAACTAGTTTGAAATTTCTTAAAAACAAGCTACACAACTTAGGGCTAGCCCTCCCCTATCAGCTGTCATTCAGGAAAAGTTTCACACTGGCTGTTAAGACTGAGGTTTCACAACTGGAGATAAGAACTTTGTCCATTCCTTTTCTTATTTCCTACCTGTTAGTCTGTTACACAATTAGGTTTCATCTAAAAGCATGCCTTTCAGAAGGAATCTGCTAACCGGCTGTATAGAGTTTATTTTATTTTTAAGGATGTTACTCAGGGATGGGAACACAAATACCTCCAAAAATAGGGAAGGGTATAAGAGTTCCCCGCAGAATTAAATAGTCTGGTCTCGATACCTTATCCAGTCCTATCCAGTCGAGCTCACAGTGAGACATATATATTTATATAAACCTTCAAATTAAGGCCTAAAGAGTCATTGCTTGGGAGGTGCTGGAAGTTCATCCATGATCCATGTGCCAAAACCGAGAAAGTTGTATCGGGAGGTGTAGCATAATGAGTATGAGAGGCAAGAACATAGTTGCCTTCCTGATTGACATGAGGTACTCCATCTCAATTTGATAGTTCCACTTTGACTTTGTTACTTTTTAAGGAAATTCTAATTTCAACCTAATAATTGATCAAGGATACAATTTTTGTTCTATTGTGAGATTTTGAAGGACAAGGCAGCGCCTATAACTTTAATTATGGACCAGTTGATCTCGGCAAAACTATGATTCACCTTGACAAGCACTTTAGAGTAACTCTTGAGACAATGCAGTAGCAAGTTGAGATACTTGATGATGGGTACGCCGGTAAAGAAAACATGGCCTCTGCTTGCATATTGGTTCCCTTGCCAAAATAAGCAGAGAAAGTTGCTATTGTTATAAGCTGTGCCTCAAAGTTTTTAGTAACTCGGGAATAAATCAATTTTTCCTTGCTATTTTGATATTTTTTAGAGGACTCGTTGAAGAACAAACAAACCCCAAACCAAAATACTTAGTTTGATGGAATGCCTCCACTACCAATCATATCTCTAGAGGAACAAACCATTAATATTAGAGTCAATATTGGAGGGCTCCCACTGCAATTAAATCTAAAGGAAAGACACCTTACTCTTCCATTTCAAAATTTGGACACTCTTTTTTCTTTACCTGAAATACCCTTCTTCTTTTTTAGTAATAACACCCCCCTCCCCCAACCTACCCCACCGGAGGTGGGCCGCTGCAGTGGTTGGTGAGGCCTGGTGGCCATTCATGACTGAGAAAGGAAAATTTGGAACCCATTTTCTCTTAATATTAAGCTTCAAAAGGATCGGGTTTGAAAGGTGCCACTTAACCCAAACAGCATCATCGTTTATTTGAGGAAATCCTAATTAAAGAGTAAATCTATAAGATCCCTTGTTTTATGGGAAGTACAAATGATAACTTCATAATAATTTCCAGCAGAGCTGTTAGTGAAAACACCTCTATTGAAGCACAGCCTTGTTTTGAGAGGGAGAATGTTTCCCTGTCTTGCACATCTAGAGGATTCAAACTAGTCATGAACATCCCCTTGAAAGAGACTAGAGTACCAAAAATTAGCCAAACAATTTGAGACTAAGCTGCACTAGGGATCATTGAAGCCCATAATCGCGTCAATCACAATCCTTTATAATGCCTTGGACAACCATCGTGAGGATAATACTCCCCCACCCTCTAACAATGGATTCTGATCAGCAGGGGTTGCAAAAATATGGAGGCCTCCTGATTTCTTTAACACAATGTTTAGAATCACCATGTGTGAGAGAATAATGAGAAATTGTTATATTGATGTACAATAATGAGAGCTTCTATTTATACAAGAGGAAACGCTATTAAACTAGGAAACTATTTAACTTAGGAATGTACACCTAATATATATCTATACACACTATTTAACACTCCCCCTCAAGCTGGAGCGTACAAATTGTATGTTCCTAGCTTGTTACAAATAAAATTGACTCGAGAACCCCCGAGAGACTTTGTAAATATATCTGCTAGTTGGTCATTTGACTTGACATATCCGGTAGCAATGTCTCCTGAAAGAATCTTCTCTCGAATAAAGTGACAATCAATCTCTATATGCTTGGTCCTCTCATGAAAGACGGGATTAGAGGCAATATGGAGAGCTGCTTGATTATCACATATTAACTTCATCTGCTGAACCTCCATAAATTTTAGCTCTTGGAGTAATTGTTTCAGCCATATGAGCTTACATGTTGCTTTAGCCATGGCTCGATATTCTGCTTCAGCAGTGGATAGAGCGACAACGGATTGTTTCTTGCTCTTCTAAGTCACGAGATTACCCCCAACAAAAATGCAATATCCAGTGGTTGAGCGTCTATCGGATGGACAGCCTGCCCAATCTGCATCTGAGTAGCCAATCACCTGAGTATGCCCCTTGTTTTCATATAACAGGCCTTTGCCTGGCTCTCTCTTGATGTACTTTAGAATATGAATAGCTGCATCCCAATGGCTATCACATGGAGTACTTAGAAATTGACTGAGAACACTCATCGGAAACGCAATATCAGGACGTGTTACCGTGAGGTAGTTAAGTTTACCAATAAGTCTTCTGTATTTACTCGGGTCTGGTAAAGGCTCCCCCTGATTAGGTAGAAGCTTAACATTCGGATCCATCGGAGTCTCGACAGGTTTGCAGCTGGACATGCCTGTTTCTTCTAAGATATCCAGGGCATACTTTCTTTGGGAGATGAAAACGCCATGTTGAGATTGAGCAACTTCTATTCCCAAAAAGTACTTGAGTTTACCTAAATCTTTTGTCTGAAAGTGTTGGAATAGATATTGCTTGAGTTTTTGTATACCCTCCTGGTCATTTCCGGTAATCACAATGTCATCCACATACACAACCAAATAAATGCATCAGTCGGAGGGTGAGTGGCGGTAAAACACTGAATGATCAGACTCACTCCGGGTCATTCCAAATTGTTGAACAACTGAACTGAATCGCCCAAACCAAGCTCGGGGGACTGTTTAAGTCCATAGAGAGAACGTCGGAGGCGACACACCAATCGAGATCTAGTCTCCCCCTGAGCAACAAACCCAGGAGGTTGCTCCATATAAACTTCTTCTTGCAATTCACCATGAAGAAAAGCATTCTTGATATCTAACTGATAGAGGAGCCAGTTATGAATGGCTGCCATAGAGAGAAATAAGCGAACAGAGGCCATTTTGGCAACCGGAGAGAATGTGTCTCCATAATCAAGCCCATAAATCTGAGTATATCCTTTTGCAACCAATCGAGCCTTCAACCGGTCGATAGCTCCATCAAGACCAACTTTGACAGTATAAACCCAACGACAACTGAATGTAGTTTTTTCAGGAGGTAGAGGCACTAAATCCCAAGTGCCATTAGAATGTAACGCAGACATCTCATCAACCATCGCTTGACGCCAACCTGGGTCCAAAAGGGTTGCTCCTACATTGTTTGGAATAGAAACAGGGGACAAGGACGACATAAAGGCAGTATATGATGGAGATAATCGATGATAACTCAGGAAATTATAAATGGGATAAGGATTTCGAGTAGAACGAATACCTTTACGTTCGATAATGGGACGATCCAAGTCAGAGACCGAAACGGAAGGCGTGATCGGAGTAGAAGATGAGTCCACTGGGCCAGAGATAGGATTGTCAAGGGTGGTGGACTCAGTCAACGGAGGTGTAGCAATGTCGGTCGTAGGTTCAATTATAGGTTCGGAGGTAGGTTCGGTGGAAAGGTTGGCAATAGGAGGGGGACGTGGCCGGCGATGATAGGTGAGTAGAGGAGGTGGCGAGTCTGCAGGAGGAGTCACAGGGTCAGGAGATGATACAACCATTGGAATAGAACCAGTGTCTGAAAGAGGGAGAACATCAATCAAACACTCAGCATGTTCGGAAGAAGTAAAGAAAGGTGTCGTTTCAAAGAATGTGACATCGGCTGAGACAAGATATCGTTTAAGGTGAGGAGAGAAACAACGATAACCTTTCTGTAAACGAGAGTAACCTAGAAAGATACATTTGAGAGACTTTGCCTGTAATTTATCTTTTCTCGGAGTAAGATCATGAACAAAACATGTACACCCAAAGACACGAGGTGGAAGATAATATAGTGATTGATTAGGAAATAACAGAGCATGAGGAACCTGATTTTGTAAAACTGAGGATGGCATGCGATTAATTAAATAGCATGCGGTAAGAACGTCTCCCCAAAAACGCAGCGGAACATGAGTGTGAATGAGGAGAGTACGTGTAGTTTCAATTAAGTGTCTGTTTTTCCTTTCTGCCACCCCATTTTGTTGAGGGGTATGAGCACAGGACGATTGATGAAGTATACCCTGAGAGGCCATAAAAGATTGAAAAGGGGCATAAAAGTATTCTCGTGCATTGTCACTACGAAAAGTACGAATAGTAGTGCCAAATTGAGTTTTAATTTCAGAACAAAACTTTTGAAATATGGAGAATAACGGGAAAAATCATCAACAAACGTAACAAAATAACTAAAACCCAAATTAGATTTAACACGACTAGGACCCCATATATCTGAGTGGACTAAAGCAAAAGGTGACTCTGCTTGTTTATTGAGACGACTAGAAAAAGAATTACGAACATGCTTTCCTAACCGACAAGACTCACACTCTAAAAAAGACAGACTCGCAAGACTCGGCACCATCTTTTGTAACTTCTGTAGGCTAGGATGTCCCAATCGGTGATGGAGGATGGCAGGTGGATCAACGGCAACACAGGCTACAAGGGGTGGTGGTGGGGAAAGGTAGTATAACCCGCGGTACGCACATCCTACTCCAATCGTCTTTCCGGTGTTCCGATCCTGCACAAGAACCGAATTAGCAACGAAGGTAACAGAATAGGGCAATGTTTGGATTAATTTGCTAATGGAAATTAAATTAAAGGGACAATTTGGTATGAAGAGAACAAAATCTAAAGATCGTCTGGAAGCAGCGGCGCGTGGATCTCACGCGCAGGACGGCAGTGGCGCATGGGAGCGCGTGGGGAGGAATTTTCCGGTGATTTTTCCGGCGTGAACTCGTCTGGGAATTTCGACCACCACTGTGTAGGTGGTGTGATGTGAAAGAGGTAGGATACACGCGAAACAACTAGGGTTTTGGACGACTCCTTGGTTGTTGGCGGCTAGGGTTTTGTGGGATGAACGCTGGAACAAAAAACACAGCAAACAGAGATTGTAATAGGGTTTTTCTCACTAATAGCTCTGATACCATGTGAGAGCATAATGAGAAATTGTTATATTGATGTACAATAATGAGAGCTTCTATTTATACAAGAGGAAACGCTATTAAACTAGGAAACTATTTAACTTAGGAATGTACACCTAATATATATCTATACACACTATTTAACACCATGTATGGTCCACATTATTCTGTATGCGAGCACAGGCCATGTTCTCCATAGTTTCTATGATATTCTCGAACTATAAATGAATTCACGGTCTTTATGTTATAGTGATCAATTGTGACCAAACTACTAGCATTGTTCTTTCCTAATCAAGCGGTAAAGTTTTAAGTTAGCATACTTTATTTTCTTTGTAGTGTTTGGTAAAGTTAATTTTTAGTAAGCATCAAGGTCGCATAAAACCTTTATGTAACAGCCAATAGAAATTGCTTGCTGTATTAACGCAGATTTGTTCTTCTGCTAGGGGCATAATTCTTCAATGAGTAGCTATGAGGATGCTCTGCCTTCAAATATGTTTTTGCTTTTGACCATCATTTTATGTTCTTCATGTTATTTTGTTTTTTTTTGCCATTTTTGCAGGTAGCTTTGCTGAAATTTACAGGGTATAAAATAATAAATAATATTTCAGACGCTAGGAAGGCATTCCTTATTATTCTCGTCACAGATATTTTTTTAGGGTAATATTCTCTACTCCTTCCCGTAAACTAGTGAATACCATTTTATTTCCATTCAGTCAAGTTTTACAGAGAAGCTAGGCTTCTAAAGCAGATTCTCATTCGAATATTTTGCAAGCAATATCTGTGTTGTCTTCGCTGATTCCATGATGAAATGGACTGATACTTTACCAACTTTTCAATATTAAGAGGGTTTGTTTGTATGGTCTTTATGGGGATTTCAACTGGGGTCGGAGTTTTAAATGTCATTGCCAAAGGCTGCTTCTGGATAAACTAGAAGAATGTTTATATTTGGAAGTCAAGATTTTATTATGCATGGCGCTAGATTAATTTATATAATTTATTTTAGTTAAGTTATTTTTGTATTGTCTTTGGTCAAAACATAATATTGAATGGGGTTTTATTATTCGAGTCATTACTTAATTATTAATTTACTTTCCTTTCCTATATTCTTGTTACCTTAGGGTTTATTTTGTGTCATTCTTTACCTGTTTTGAGAGTATTTGTAATAACAACAATTTATCAATATAGTTTCATATTTTGAAATTCCACTTGGAATCAGAGAGTATCAGAGTAATAACAACAATTACCGATGAATTTTGGAAGTTCAACTACAATTGGACTTTACAGTCATAACTACGGTGCAACGAAACTCCTTGTGCATCTGTTGCATTGGTGGGGAGTATAACGAGGTGGGGCATTTATCATCATTGATGAAGAATTTAGTTGGTGGGTAGTAAGATACGTTTTCTATGGCATCATTGAGTTGATTTTTTAGCTGAAGACTTTCTTTTTGATATTCCTTTATTTTTATTATTATTTTTATTTTATAGGAAGGTCTACATTTCTTCCATTTAATGAGATTTTAAAATGAAAGAAGGTACCGACAACGATTTGTTTGTTATGGATATTTTCTTTCTGGATTTTACGAGGGTAGGGAGGATGGGATCTTAAATTGATGCAGTTTTAGGGGTTGTGGGGTGTGTTATGTATGCAATTTTTGGGATTCTTTTTGGTGTATTTGGGTACCCAATTCCGAGCTTTGGAATCAGAATTATTGCAAAATTTAGCCTGCACAATTCTGAGCGTCAGAATGCTCAGAATTGTGTAGGCTATTTTTTGTGCCAAATCCAATTTCAAAGCTTGGAATTGGGTTCCCAAACACACCCTTTGTGTCTCACGTAGTTCTAATGCTTGGAATTGCGTATGCTAAGTTTTGCACAAATTCCAATTACCAAGCTCGGAATTGGGTTCCCAAACACACCCTTTGTGTCTCATGTAGTCTTTCTTTTTGTTTTTTCCCATTTTGTATGCACGCTCATGTTTAAATGGGCTTTGCTGCTGCCTTGGCATTCTGTAATGATTTTCATTTATTGGAAAGAAGTTTGATTCTAAGGAAATCTGAAATAGGCAAAATTATATACTTGTATTCTACATTTCTACCAATTTTAGTCCTGCATTTTTCTGGAAGTTTGGTGACATTACTTTGGATTTTTCTTTTTGGTTCACTTTCCTTTGTATGCTTATAAGAATGTTGTATATATATGGAACATCTAAATTATAACATGCGAAAGTGTAAACTTTCAGGTATCATTCCGAATGTGGTTGGCAGACTGTGGTGGAAATATTCCTTGAGCATTACGGTCTTGAGGTTGAGCAGTCGGCTCTAACCGTATTCATCGGCCTAGTTCCAGTTTTCCTTGATGCATGTGTCAAGCTTTGGGTATGTTCTACCATCCACAATCATTTGAAATGTCGACTGTTTTCATTTACTCACTAGTAGTCTGTGACCAAATATTTTGCAATGGAGAGTCAACCATCGCTAATTAACTCATAACTCCACTTTTCTTTTAATGATATTTCTCTGTTAAAAAAAAAAAAAGACATTCATAACCCCACCCCACCCCATCCCCCCCTCCCCGGTTCCCAAAAGAAAAATACATTAGCTCTTCCTACTGGAACGGATCCCTGTAAGAATTGCTAGTTTGCTCCTAAATCAACCAAGAATTGGGCTAACCTTCAAATGGTTTAGAGTTTCAGATATTTTAATCCTCTCATCCCCAGAAACATCCCTAGCCTGACTTTGAATTCTTCAAGAGTTCAGATCCCTCAGTTGTCCTTATTTGGTTATGTTCAAGTCAATGATTTAGTTGACATATGTGACTTTTACCAAATATCTATGTGATCTGGTGATATTTAAAAAAAAAAAAAAAAAAAAAAGCACATACACACATTACAGCAATATGGATGCATTATTAGATTCCATAAAGCCACTTTGTAAACGACCCTAGTGTTGTGTGCGATCTGTTGAATGTACCCTGGTGTGGCAGCAGTAGACGCCCGAAAGTTACACACTATGGGTGTTCATCATACATCAACTACAACTAGATGAGATCTGTTGGCGCCGATGTGCTATATGTGTTGTCACTAGTCTTTTCCAGCATCATGCTTTTGAGGAAAATCAAAATTGTGTTGGCTTAGGCTCAAAGCAGATAATATCTTACTGGGCTAGATTGAGATGTGACAAATTAGTACTAGAGGGGAAACCTAGCCGGAAGTGTGCCAACAAGGACGTTTGGTGCTAAGGGGGTACCTCCCCTTACACTACCGATGTGAGATGTGTGGGTTGGGACAAACTGCTCCCCCACTGATGTCCTGGTTACGCTGGGATCACATAAACAATTGTGGCTCATTGTCAGCGACACTGACACAACCCACAATATCCACATATTCACACGGTAGTGGTCTGGTTTGCTCTAATACGATATGTAACCACCTGGGTTCTCCCCAAATTGGCTAGTTCAAGTTGTTATTTAAGTGCACCCACATTTTACATACCAAGGACCTCCCCATTGTGAATGTTTTGTTAAGATTGGAACTCTCATTTCCCCATATTGAAAATAACTTGCAAATATACTAGTATGCTATTGATCATAAATATATTATATTTAAAATTAGTTTCCATAATATTATTAACTTAACATAATGCAAAAGAAACACATTTAGTTATTTGTTAAAAACAGAAACAAAAAAGTAGGAAGGGATTCTTGAGAATCATCTCAGCTTTACCCTGGATAAATTCAAAAACTCCAACCAAATGTTGAAATCTTGAATGAATGGGAATTTAGGATTTCAGGAACGATCCAAACAGAACCCTAGACAAACTCTCTGAATTTTTCAATGATCAAATTGGTTACCGCATACTCTGTCGCAATGCATCTTTACATAATTTCTTTTATCGTGGTCTTATATGTTGATTTTGTGTATGTTTTTAGATGCTTAAATTCCTTCCAAGATTCTCTCCAAATGTGGGAAATATTATCAAGGAAATGAAGCGGCACTAGAGACGCATCTTTTATCCGGAATTTCTCAACATTTGAGGAATTACCGAACAGGTAGATCGTATCATGTACACAATCATTTTTTTCTCTTCCAGCATTGTTATTGATGTTCGATTTAATCTCTTCGCTTTAGAGTCTTAAATGTGTACCTCAATACGTAAATTTATGTTGTAACTTTTGGCTGAGAATCACGATTATGAATTTTATTTATGTTCATGATCAAAGGTACATATATATTACAGATTCGTCGATGTCTATTGTATCAATTTTTTGATTAGCTTTAGGTAAATATTCATCAAACGTTTGAATAAGTACCTGGCTAATGTATATTCGATAAATCGAATGTAACTTTTGAATCAACTTAGACTTTCAATTGTTGTACCAATTGCCGGACAAGGTGTACTTGGGGTTATTACGTATTTGTGCCTAGGAGGAAAATCGCGGTGAATAATCCACTTCAATTGTTTTCTCAGGCATTCGGAAAATTCATTGACGATTCTAGAAGTTTCAAAGCGGAAGATCCGTAAACTTGTTGATTTTACTTGTAGAATAGAAGAAGAAATTTGATTGCAATTTCTTGGTTTGAGCTTAACAATTCCTTTCCGCCAGGGTGGTGTTATAAGATAAAAGGGAGATGCATATATGTATACATACATAATAAAGGGTTAATTACATTTTACCTCTCTCAACTATTGAGGTACTAGCATTTTGCCATATGAACTATAAAAGTTAGCAATTACGGCTATCAACTATTTGATTCGTTGCAATTGATCCATGTTGATTGGTGGGGTTAAAATTTGAATTGGTTTATAGCCCTAATGTAATTTTGAATAAATAAGGGGACGAAATGTAACTTTTTCCGATCACCATCTCTAGTCATCATCTCTGACCACCTCTGCCATCATCTTCACCCCTTACTCTCTCGAGTACACTTTTCTCTCTCATCCCCACCACTATTTCCACCCATTTCTCTCTCATCACCACCAACATGAAACCTCTCATTCTCTCTTCTCTCTTCAACACCATTTGAACTATTAGGCTCCGTTTGATAATGTCATGAAAAATGAAAATAAAAACAACTAATTTGGTTGGGAAGATGGAAAATAAGTTGAAGCATATAGTGAAATCCTCTTCATCTTATACTCATTTTTGTGAGTATATATCTTTCATCATCTTTTAATATTTTGTGGAAAATTTTTCTCCACCATCACCCAAAGAAAATTGTCATGAAAAAAATGTAAAAAGCAAGAGTTAAACTCACATCTCTCTAACTATTTTCTATCTTGCTTGAATTAGTTATTTCTCTTTTCATTTTCCATATTGCTAGCAAATGGAGCTTAAAAGTCAAAATTACGGCTATCAACTATTTGTCTTTGTTGCAATTGACTACCCATGTTGATTGGCGGGGTTAAAATTTGAAATGGTTTAGATCCCTAATGTAATTTTGAATAAATAAGGGGACTAAATTTAATTTTTTCCGATCACCATTTCTAGTCATCATCTCCAACCACCTCCGCCATTATCTTCAGCCCTTACTCTCTCTAGAGAACACTTTTCTCTCTCATCCCCACCAGTATTTCCACCCATTTCTCTCTCATCACCACCAACATGAAACCTCTCAGTCTCTCTTCTCTCTTCAACACCATCTCCCCATTTCTTTCACCATCACCATCATTCTACATGAGGGACAACACGGCTCGTTATATGTGATAGCAAGAGCAAAAAATTCTTCAGAAAGGCCAAAATAACATTTGTTTTGAAATCCTTTATAGCATTTCCAAGCCAATTCCTTGAATTTTTTGATTTTTTTCCTCTAATAACATTTATTTCGAAATCCTTTGTAGTATTTCCCTTTCCATAAATTAGCTGTCTACCTAATTTCTGCAATAGCACACACAAGTTAGTTGAAAAGCTGAATTGATTTTACTCTAATTCAAATCCTAAAGCTTAGGATCGGAGTTCTCGAACAAAGGAAAACAAAAATAGATTCCGTCAAACAAATTATGCATATGCTTGTAGGTGAAGCAGTGTATATTACCTAAAAAAAAAATAAAAAATTTGTCGATAAAGAAGCGAATTAAGAGAAAGAAGAGAACAAAGAAGGGAAGGACTGCGAAATCTTGGTAAAGAGGGCTCAACTCCGAATCCCAACTTGAAAAGGCATTGGGTTTCCTCAACGGATCCATTTTTTTTTGTTCCCGGAGAGAAAGGATATGATTAAATGGGTCAACTACATTTTTAATGAGGAATAGCTATGAGGTCTTTTGATGTTGGTGGATTGGTAGAGATGAGAGAGAAAAGGGAGGAGATGGTGATGGCGGAGGTGGTTGGAGATGGTGATTGGAAATAATTGAAGAGATTAAAAATTACATTTATTATTTATCTAAAATTATATAAGGGCTCTATTTCGTTTAAAATTTTAACGCCGTTAATTAAAATTGGTCAATTGCAATAAATTGGATATTTTGTGGCATTAATTGCTAACTTTAATAGTTCAAATAGCAAAGTGTTAATACCCCAATAGTTAAGAGGGCAAAGTGCAATTAACTATAAATGTTTCTTATTTTAACGTAGCTATTCGCACACATAGAAAAGATCGATCGCGTGTGCATGGGTGTCATGTCTTGTAATTAGAAACTAGAATCGGTGCAAATGTGATGTATGTGCTACGTAGAACCAAATAATTGGTTATGTTACATAGATGCCTCTTTTGTAACAAGGACACCACAAATTTGAAACTATATTTTTATTTTTCTATGGGTAACCAAAATATCAATGATCTGGTGTTGTGACAACGCTACATAAAATACAAGTTGGTAGCAAATTGCCAAATTAAATGTCCACATTCAAAGCTAAGATCAAATGTTAGTGAAGTACATCTAAAAATTGATTCAGCCAAATGTTGCGATTTAGGTCAAGTTGGTGAAAAGTTACCAAAATAAATGTCAAAATTTTGAAACGAGACAATATTTCAGTGCTTAAATTTGGGGTTTTCCCGTATAAGTGTCATAATTAATAATTCTAAAAATTAAAGTGCTAAGACTACAATAATATTTTGACTATAAAATTAGGGTGCATATAACACCATCCCCTAATAATCCATCACATTACGCACGTTCAAATAATATTTGGTCAAAACATGTTCTTTTAAGTTTTAAGTCATGGGATTAAATTCGTATTTAATCATTACTTTTAAAGTAATTTTTTAATGGGTAATACTATACTTACTTATAAATCTTACCACCTATTTTTATCGAGTGTATTAAATGGGTTATATTTTCACAAAATATAACAAAAGTACAACCCATTTAACGAAACCGGTAAGAATAGAGGATAAGATTTATAAATTTTCTTTTTTTAATGCACCCACCTAACTACTCACCTTACTCCACCCTAGTGGGCCCCACCCCACCCCCACCTCGACCCCTCCTATTTTAAAATAATTCTATAGAAAAATTGCAACTTGCTACACACACAAGTAAAATCTGACTTCCTCCTTTAAAGATACTTCCTTTTCCAACTTCCACAACACTGTTTCCGACTTTCCGTATTCTTGACGACCACGGATAGTTGACTTAACTCTTCCATCTAATTAAATTGCAATGGAGATTCCACCAAATTATGAGAAAATTATTAATCGGGGAATTTCGTCAGACTATATATTAGGTAAATATTGTTTAGCATTAACTGTACTTTTTTCTTTTTAACTATTGAGATATTAACATTTTACCATATAAATTAGTAAAATAGCAATTAATGCTACTAAATATTTAATTTGTTGTAATTCACCTGTTTTGGTTGACATAGTTAAAATTTTAAATGGTTTAAAATCCAAATATGACTTCGGATATTAAATTATTAGAGAAATACTATTCGGGATTAATTACACTTTGTCTTTTTCAAATACTGGGGTACTAACATTTAAATTAATAAAATTAGCGATTAATGTCACAAACTATATTATTTTCCAATTCACCTGTTTTGGCCATTATAATTAAAATTTTAAACGATTTAAAGTTCAAATATAATTTTGGATAAATGAGAACAATAAATATAATTTTTAATCTCCTGTCACCATTTTTTGACACCATTTCCCATCATGATCTCTGACCACCACCATTTCCCATCATGGTGGAGGTGGTCAGAGACGAAGATCGAACATAGTGATAAGAAATTAAAAATTATATTTATGGCATTCATTTATCCAAAACTATATTTGGACTATATATGTTTTGAATTTTAACCTGTATGTTGACATTTTTTAACCATTAAACTAATAATAATTTATGTTAAAAATCTTCTTAGTTTAAGTAAACTGTGCACATATTATGTGAACAACACCTTGCACCACAATGTTTTACTTAAGTATCTAGGAACTACCAATGGTAGGTAGTATCATGTTGAACTGTATGTTCACATTTCTCAAGACAAGATTACAACCAACTTGATTGCTTTACAAATGAACATATTATGAACCAAATCAATTTTACTTCACATTTCCTAAAATTTATTTTACTTTATTTTTTCTCTCATAAAATTTTTAAAACGCTATAACTTTAAATCCAAAAATCGGAATTAAAAAAAATATATATTTGAAACATACTCATCGAGATCTATAAAATAAGATTTATTGTAATTATTTTTTGAGTTTTTTTGAATTAGCTGAAAAAAACTCCATGTTGACCTAAGGTCTTAATCTTATTTTGATAATAACAATAAATCAATCATGTGTAATTTAACATGTTTCTTAATATAAGTATACAGTTCATTTACTTGGAAAATTCAAGAAAAACATGACAATGATCGATTTTTCACTATTCGATCATTGGACAAGACAAGGAAGATCAAATCTCTTAATGCAAATCATGAAGCACAAAGGATCAAAAGACTATATGAAAAGCTTCAAGGAAAAAGCTTCAAATAAAGATCAATCCGAAGAAACAAATCAAAGCATTCGAAGACTCGTTAATTCAGTAATTGAGTGAGTGCTTAAGATTTATGTAAAGTTACTTTATTGATCAAATCCCTATAGCTCAAATGTATTCATACATATTTTAAAGATTGATTCAAACAAGCTTGAAATTGAATTTATTTGAAAAACATCATTTTACAAAGACCGAGTTTTAAAATAAATTCATATTAATTTTAAATGATCATATTTGAAGCTCTAATAAAAATAGGTATCTTAGAAACATATCTTTGAGGTTCAAAAATCATTAGAATTTTATTTGGAACTAAATTGTTAAATTGCAAAAATATTTTTATTTTACATTTAAAATTCGCTCAATTTTCGCACAATTTTGATCTAACGGTAAGATGGAGGCCTTCCCATACTCAGATCATTTTGAAAATTTTTACAGTAGTTAGACAACATCTCCTAGCACTTTTAACTAAAATTTGAGCATGATCCAACGGTCAAATTGGGATAAATTAACAAAACAAATTTGAATTTTTTGTCAAAACTAGCTGTTGGAAAGTTTGAAAATGTATACCTTTGACCCAAAACCTTTCTTAATCATCCCCAACGTCCATATGATTTTGCAACCTATATATATATGAGGTCTTAGACATGTTTTAATACACCTTGAATCATTCTAATACTCTATTATTCATATATTCAAATATACAAAGATTTAAGAACACATTTTGATCAATCTTCATCTTTTGAGCTATTTATTTTGATCAATATTGATAATTCTAGTGTGAGCTTCATTTGTAATCTTTAAATACACTTGAGAGTTATTATATTGGTGTGTATCACCACAAACAATTCATTCTTTATTTCAAAAGAGAGTTTTTCTCTTTGTAGAGCAAGAGAGCATATCTTGTGAGAAATGTAGTGGGTATAACTACATTATGAGTGTTGTGTGGATAACAACATTTGTATTGAGGTTTGATCTTTACCCGAAGAAGATTGAATAGTGAAAATTCTCGGGGAACTAACCGAGCGCGGACATATGGTTGAAGAAACTGAACCGTGAGGACAAAAAGTCTTGAGCTTCAAATTGGTTTAATCTTTCTAAACCCAAGCTCTCTTTTTATTGTTATATTATTGCTTGTATTTTGAGATTACTTATTTGCTTGTCTTGAGATTGATTACTTGAAATTTATTATTTCCTTGATATTGTTGCTTAGCTAAGTTGCTTTGCTTAAATATTTTAAAAATGTTTTAATTCCGCATTTAGTTTTTAAAACCCTATTCACCCCCCTCTAGAGTCGTTATCTGACTAACAATTGGTATTAGAGGCTGTACTCTTATTTTGATTTAATAATCTTAGAGTTAACGATCATGTATATATATCAAGGAACCGATTTTTTCGAAGGTCTCTCAATCCATAGACCACCTCTATTTGATGGTAAAAATTACAGCTATTGAAAAAGTAGAATGAGTATATTTTTACAATCTAGTAATTTTGAACAATGGAGAGTTGTACTTGAAGGACCCTTTGAAATTACCAAAAGAGATGATAGTGAAAAAATTGTTCCTAAGAAAATGTCCGAGTATGATGAAAATGATATTAAAAAAATTGAATATAATACTAAAGCCTTAAATACTTTAAATTGTGCATTAAGCATGGATGAATATAACAAAATTTCTAGTTACAAAACGGCCAAAGAAATTTGGGATAAACTTGAGGTTACCTACAAAGGAACCATTCAAGTTAAAGACGATAACATAAATATGCTTGTTCATGATTATGAATTATTTAAAATGGAGCCTAATGAATCTCTTACTTCCATGTATAGTAGATTTTCTATTATTACTAATGATTTGAATCTTCTTGGAAAAGTTTATTCTAATGAAGATAAGATAAGAAAAATTCTTAGGATTCTTCCAAAGAAGTGGCGTCCAAAAGTGAAGGCGATTCAAGAAGCAAAGAATCTCAAAACACTCAGCATGGACGAGCTTTTGGGATCTCTAAAAACTCATGAGAAGGAACTTCAAAGAGAAGAAGAAGATGATACAAAATTAAAGAAAACTTTAGCTCTCAAAACTATCCAACATGAAGATAATGATGCATCAATGGATGGTGGTGAAGACATGACGCTTCTATCTAAAAAATTTATAAAATTTATAGCTAAGAAGAAAAATTCTCAAGGAAAGGATAACAAATATCCATCATCCTCTAGAAGAAACAACGATCGATCAAATCAACAAAGAGGAGGAAATGAAGAAATCAAAAAGTGCATCATTGCCATGAACCCGGTCATATCAAGCCAAATTGTCCAGCTAGAAAGAAGGAGAAAAGGGATAAACGAGATAAAGTATTGAAACAAGTGAAGCATGTACTAAAAGGAACATGGAGTGATTCCGAAGAAGGAGAATCGGATCGGATGCAGATTCTAGCAATGAAGAAAATGCTAACCTTTGTCTTATGGCAAATGAAGATGAGGTAAACTCTAACTATAGCTCATTTAGTGATAATTTTGATGATAATGAAAGTGTGCATAATGAATATAATGAACTATATACCATGTTTGGAAGAATTACATATTAAATTTAAAATTCTCTCAAAAAGATATGCAAGTCTCAAGAAAGAAAATTCCATTACTTCTACTAAATGTGAAACTTTAGAAAATGAAAACATTGATTTTAAAAAGGAAATCAATTATTTGAAAAAGGAAAAAGAAAAGGAGACTTCAAACTTACTTGCACTAGAAAATGAGGATTTGAAAGAAAAAGTAAAGGATTTAACTAATAGTCTAACCAAGTTCACAAATGGAAAAGATAACTTGGATAAACTATTGGGAGTATAAAGGTGTGTCTTTGATAAAACCGGTTTGGGTTACAATCAAATCCATAACCAAAAGGGTTACAAAAACATACACACCGCATAATCCCACTAATCTTTGTTCATTTTGTGGAAGAAATACTTATAGTGCACATTCTTATTATTACAAAGAAAAGAATTTTGCTAAGAACAAACTTGCTTGGATTCCTAAAGGAACCACAATGTACACTAACCCCAAAGAACCCAACTTATTTTAGGTACCAAAAGAGAAGTTATTTAAGATTTTGGTGTAGGTTTGTATGAGAGCAAAAGCTAGCAAAACAAAGTGGTTCTTGGATAGTGGATGCTCGAAACACTTGACGGGAGAAAAGAAAAATTTCATGAGTTTCATTCCTAAATAAGGAGACAACGCCACATTTGGAGACAACGCCAAAGGTAAAATCATTGGTATATGTAAAGTTGGTAATAAATCTTCTTATATTTATAATGTTTTACTTGTTGGCAATTTAAAACATAACTTACTTAGTATTAGTCAATTGTGTGATAAATGTTATGAAGTTATTTTTAAATCCGAATGTTGCATTGTTAAAAATATTAGTGATAATTCTATCTTATTTGTTACTTATAGATCTAATAACGCATATACTCTTGAACTTGATGATTTGTCTCAACAAGATGTTAAATATTTATCTGTGTTAAATGACGCTTCTTGGTTCTGGCATAGAAGATTAGGTCATGCTAATATGAATTTAATTAATAAATTATCTAAAAAGGAATTAGTAAAAGGATTGCCTAAAATTAAATTTGTTAAAGATAAAATCTGTGTTGCATGTCAACTTGGTAAACAACACAAATCTTCCTTTAAATCTAAGAAAGATATTACTACTACTAGACCACTTGATATGTTACATTTAGATTTATTTGGACCTAATTCGGTTGCTAGTTTAGGTGGTGAATTTATGCATTTGTGATTGTTGATGATTTTTCTAGATTTACTTGGGTATTTTTTCTTGCACATAAAAGTGAAACACCTCATGTATTTGTTAAATTCTGTAGAACAGTTCAAAATGAAAAGAGTGCTTCTATTATACATGTTAGAAGTGATAGAGGTAGAGAATTTGATAATATTGATATCGAGAATTTTTGTGATGAGCATGGTATTAATCATAACTTTTCGGCACCTAGAACTCCTCAATAAAATGGTGTGGTTGAAAGAAAAAATAGATCTCTTCAAGAGATGTCTAAAACCATGTTAAATGAACATTCTTTACCGGAATATTTTTGGGCGGAAGCCGTTAATACCGCATGCTATGTAACTAATCGTGTTATTATTCATAAAAAGTTAGATAAGACACCTTACGAATTATGGAATGGCAAGAAACCTAATATTGCATATTTTAAGGTTTTTGGTTGTAAATGTTTCATTTTAAATGATTGTGATCATTTAGAAAAATTTGATGCTAAAGCCGACGAAGGAATATTTCTTGGATATGCTACTAATAGTAAAGCTTATCGTGTATATAATAAGAAAAGTTTAGTTGTTCAAGAATCTATGCATGTTGTTTTTTATGAATCTAATCCGTTTGCACCCATAATGCATTCCGATGATGATGTTGAAATTATTCAAAAAGTTTCGGATATTCAAATTAATGATACATCTAAGGAAGAACCATCGAGTGCTCAAACTTCTTCTAAGGAGATAGAAAGTAAGGCCGAGCAAAACTCGAATGATTTACCTAAGAGTTGAAAATTTGTGTCCAATCACCCTATTGATCAAATTATTGGAAAGCCATCTAGTAAGGTCATAACCAGATCATCCTTAAGAAATGTTTGTAATAATGTAGCATTTGTTTCTCAATATGAGACTTAAAACATAAATGAAGTCGAACAAGATGAATCTTGGATGATGGCTACGCAAGAAGAGCTTAATCAATTTGAGAGAAATAAAGTGTGGATACTTGTTCCCAAACCAAATCATCATACTATTATAAGCACTAAATGGGTATTTCGGAATAAAAAGGATGAAAGTGGTGTAATCGTTAGAAATAAAGTTAGGCTCGTTGCCTAAGGATACAATCAAGAGGAGGGTATTGATTATGAAGAAACATATGCACCCGTTGCATGTTTAGAAGCTATTCGCATGCTATTTGCTTACTCATGCTTTAAAAATTTTAAACTATATCAAATGGATGTGAAAAGTGATTTCTTGAATGGATTTATTGAAGAGGAAGCTTATGTGAAACAACCTCCCGGATTTGAAAATTACACGCATCCGGATTACGTATTTAAATTGACTAGAGCATTATATGGCTTGAAACAAGCACCTAGAGCATGGTATGATAGATTAAGTTCATTTTTGCTTAATAATGGATTTGTTAGAGGCAAAGTAGACACTACTTTATTCATTAAGAATCATGCCAATGATATACTACTTGTGCAAATTTATGTTGATGATATTATTTTCGGTTCTACTAACGACAGTCTTTGCAAAGAATTTTCCACTTGTATGCAAAAGGAATTTGAGATGAGCATGATGTGAGAGATGAATTATTTTCTCAAATTGAAAGTAAAGCAATGCAAAGATGGGATCTTTGTCAATTACGAGAAATATGTGAAGAAACTCTTAAAGAAGTTCGATATGGAAGGCGCTAAATCAATGAGTATGCCTATGAGTTCAACGTTGAAACTTGACAAAGACGAAAGTGGTAAGAGTGTCGACATAAAGAAGTATCGAGGTATGATCGGTAGCTTACTTTATTTTACGGCTTCTAGGCCGGACATCATATTTAGTGTTTATCTATGCGCACGATTCCAAGCGAATCCAAAAGAATTTCACTTACACACCATAAAACGTTTTAATGTAAAAAAAGTGGGCGTCACTTCAATCACAGCACACTTTTCCAACAACTACATGACACGTGCGTTAACCCCAACCACACATGCTAGATTCTTCCATGGGAAGACAAGCATTCACTATGGGTTCACTTCGATTCATAGCGGATAACATCCCTTTCTGATCCAACCACATGAACTCAAATATGCGGTCGAGCCCATGCACTTAGGGGTAATTGAGGGGACATGAAATTATTATTGGAGTACTGGGCCAACCCGACACTTTAAAGACCACAAGCCGAGCATGATCTGCCGGTGTAACGGTCAAAGGGTCAATGGAGGGTTACTTGGACATGAAAGTTCATCCTATGCCGATAAGGCTGGGATCTCGGCAATTCTCGGTATCGGCCACATCGCGTGACCAACACGCTTAACAAAATAAAGAATGTGCAGAAGGATGTTATGGGGCCTTAATCATCATGAGGAATAGATACACGTCCACCAACTCGTGATGAAAGTCACCTACCCACGCCTCAGTTTACCCACTCGTGTAGAGCACAACCACCAAAGCTTGACATATGTGTGATACAAAAGTGATCGGCCTTTAATGTATATCATTTCACAATAAAAGTAGGGTACCCACGCCTTATACATCTACCATTTAGTCATGCACCCCAATGAAACATTGTAACCCTAATCTATACAAGTATAAATAGAAAGGGATAGTTCGAAAAGGGGGCATCGATTTCTTTAGCCAAGGAATCTAGAGAACATAAGATATAGAAAAAGTTGGTAACTTGTCTTCTTGTCCTTAACTCCATTGTTAAAGTAATAAAAGCACACACGTACAAAAGAAGGATGTACTGCAAGTAAACTTAAAAATCACTAAAGGAACCTACTTATGAACAAAATATCGTTGTCTTGCCTCTCATACTATTAACGGTGCATTCGTACTTACGAAGAATATCATCTTTGTGGGCTCAGCCAAAATTCTCAACCTCCTACTGTTTATATTGAGAAAACTACATACAACCAATTGATGTAACAAAATTACAATAAGGCATAAAATGTACAATTTATTAATTACAAAATTCCAAAATCGTATATGTAATGTTCTTTTTTAATAAAAAAAAAATAAAGAAAGATATTATATTGAACGTAAAATTACACAACACACACGCATCGCACGGGTTAAAAACAAGTTTTAATAAAAAGTTATAATAAATAATAAATAGGAACCCACAATTTTATATTGCCCTCTATATTTGTACGCATAATAACATAAAGGCTCCAGACAAATACATATATAGTACTAACAGGATTCTGAGAAAACCTAGAAATATGCACGTGGGGGCGCAAAATATGTATATATATTTTATTTTATAGTGAGCATTTAACGCTAAATTATTAAAATTTTAAAGTTAATTAAAGATGGAAGAGAAGGGGGCGGGGGAGGGGGGGGGGGGGGGGGGGGGGGGGGGGGGGGGGGGGGGGGGGGGGGGGGGGGGGGGGGGGGGGGGGGGGGGGGGGGGGGGGGGGAGGGATGGGATGATTAATTTTTGATGTGGGTAAAATTCCATAAAATCACAAAGGCTTAATAAAAAAGTGAAACTTGTCAACTTACCTAATTAAACTTTACTCTGGTTAAGTAATATAATAATTCAAAAAACTTACTAAAAAAAGAGAAAAGGAAAAGAGAAATTAATTTCCAATTCCTTTGCTTCACATTTTACTCATATAGAAAATGAAAATTCATGATTGTAGAACCTAATTCACAAATACACAGTATAATTTGAAGATAGTGACTTCTTAAGGTGATTTATCTTTTCTTCGTCTTTCTCACAATTCTTACAAGTTATTCTTACCGGACGCATTACATGTGTTGTACCATAGTTATATCTTGTGAATGTACAACATATGTAATGCATACGGGTCAAAATATATGGTAAAAATACTTGGTAAGTGTAGCGTTGCCTAACTTAATTTTATTTTATTTTACATCAAAGTAAAATTCTCTCTTATTCTTTGTTGTTGTGAATTTTATTTTAATTCCGGTTTATTATTTTAAAGTTTGTTTTAATAACCCGAATAAAAATTCCACAAAGTCTAAAGGGGTAGTTTCAACTTTTCACTCGCAATAAATTAGTACCAACGGCCAATTGTTGCTCCTTAAATGGAAAACAATGGAATGGTGTCACACAACGTAAAGACAAAGATTAAAAGGATGTATTAAAAAGAAAAAAAGTTTGGGGGTAGATTTAGAAACAGTATAAATTAAGGTGGAAAGAGTACAAGAAAAAAAGAGGTGATATATGGCTAAGATTCGGGCAAAGATTAAAATCAAAATTGGTTAAGAAACAGCCAACTTTTTTTTTTTTAATAAGGTTTTTAAATTATTATAATACTTAACTAGAATTAAGTTGAGTTTGGTAAGAGTTGAGGAGTGGCATTTTTTATTGGGTCCTCGTGACCTCGTGTAACTTTACCCACATCAAAAATTTATTCCATTATTCCATAACTACGTCCGTGATCATAAGTTGCACCAAAATATTCTCAATCCAAAGATAATAATAGGTGAGTGAAACCCGTTAACTGGATGAAGATGTAAAGGGTGAGGAAAAAGTGTGGAGCTCCTTCCTTCCCTGTTCATCATTTTTTTGTTTTTTGGGCAATACCCTGTTCATCTTCAAACAACTTCTTTTTTTCTTTTAAATTAATTTAATTTAAAAAGTTGGTGTAAGTCAATCTCTCCTATAGAATCCCGCACAAGTTCGAGTGGGCGCTTTCCAATTATATTATCTCAGTTGCTCCATATTGAAACAACTTTTCCACTTTGGTATTGTCCACTTTTCTTCCTCTCTCACAAACACAAATGTTGTCACATTTCAGTTTTCATTCATTTCCACATGCTTCTCAGTCACTTATTTGGCTACTTTCCATTCACTTAATTTAGTTCAGTGGGGTTGTTTCTAGACATACCTAGTGCATTAATGTGTTGTACATTATGATTATAATTATGAATTTGCAAATAAATAGAAACATAGATTTAGCATAAGTCACTTCTGGTTGTGCTTTTAAGCGCCTCCTGTCAAAAGGACTCTTTCATTTCTGTCTATTGCAAAAACTTGTATGATTCTTTATACTAAAAATGTTTCAACATTCTATGAATATGCAATGTTAATAAAACAAGGTATGTCATATATAAAAGACTACATAAAATTTTGAAAAATTATAGGGGAATTGTTGGTATTTATTGAACCTATTTTTTTCAATACGTACAAAACATTATCTCATGATTTTTTTTTTAATTATTATATATTAAGGTTTTTCGAGTAAATAGA
Source organism: Lonicera japonica (assembly GCA_021464415.1). Lineage (NCBI taxonomy): Eukaryota > Viridiplantae > Streptophyta > Magnoliopsida > Dipsacales > Caprifoliaceae > Lonicera > Lonicera japonica. The sequence goes on along the minus strand of CM038467.1, from coordinate 67,274,384 downwards.
ATATTAGTTAATAGTTACTAGTTCTTCGTTAAAATTAAGCACTTCTTCTGAAATTCAAGCTCATGCTAAGGTGCATTTGATTTACTTCTTTTTCATGGAAAATGCTCCAAATATCGTACTTTTGGTGGTGCTTGATTGCATAATACTCATCGAGTTAATTTCCATGGTACAACTTGTTTTAACCTAATTTCCTCCTTTGATGTAATTCAAAAACCACCTCCGCACCCTAATTTTTGTTTCCATGGAAAAAATTTCCATGAAAATAAATTCCATGGAATTCAATTGTTTTCCATGTAAATCACACAAGTACACCATAAAGAAATTACCAAGTCACTTGCCCATTGATATATATTTATATAATATATGTGTCTATATTGGGTTTGGATCAAAACCCTCATGGAAAAAATGGACTGGTGATCTGTAATAAGTGTAGTAGACATATCAGAGGATTTGTGTTCAGTGTTGATTAGAGAAGGAATTATTTTTGAACAAAGTGTAAACAATAAATTAATTCATATGACTATAGCCACATGTTTATGCGTGTCTATCATGAACTAATCCCAGGTTATAATTCAAGGCCGCTTTCGGTTATTTAAGGGTGAATTCAGTGTGTAAATTAAAGGGTTTGGTTTAAAAATTGAAGAGTGCTATGTGCTTTTGATTTCAATAATTGAAAAAAATGAAATGACATCTTCAAATTAAGGAGGTGATTGTCAATGGTTTCCTCTTTAATGTTCATTCAACAACCTTGTTTAAAATGTAGTTATTATGTGTGGCAGTGTATGGTTTTTGCCAGTATGGTGTAATGCCTTCAACAGAAATTATTGGAGAGATACAGACTTGTGGTGCCGAGTCAGACCCGTGGGGGCAGCACTATGTGGCCAAGGACAATCTCGGTATCAGGGTTGGTCCTGGGGCAGGGCAGGCAGGGCGATCGTCCAGGGCCCAAAAATAAGAAAGGGTATCAATTTTTTTGTATATGTATATATATATAATATAATAAGTATATGTTAAAAAAATATTAAATAAATAAAATATCTCTCCAAAAATATTTATTTAATAAGGTAACTTTCCAATAAAATGACGCAAATTTCTAAAGTCGGTCTCTTCGTCTTCGCCTATTTTCCATTGACCAAAATTAAGAAAAACAGAGCTATGCCTATTCTTTTTATTATTCTTCAATCTTTAGCTCTTTCTTTTGCAATTGTCTATTGTCCTCTTAGCGTCATTTTGGAGCATCTAGAAACTTTTTAGAAGATGAAAATGCCCATGAAGGTTGAAGATGTAGTCTATAGGTGCTTGAATCATCGTTGTATTGGTTTTAAAGACATGTAAACCCGTACATTTTGAAATGAAGTTTGTAAACACTTTCAATTTTTAATTATAATGTGTTTTTGGCAGAATACAAAAATTAATTGGTTTTTTAATATAAAAAAATTAATATATTTATTTATAAAAGGGGTATCATTTTAAAATTTCGCCCAGGACCTAAAATTGGCCAGGACCGGCTCTGTCGGTATCCCCGAACAGAGATTAGTCTTATCCCAATCAGGGACGGAGCCAAGATTTTAAATTTGAGAGGACGAGAATATAAATGAATCGACGGAAAGAAATAATTATCACAAAAATTATTCAAACTAAATTTTACTATCAAATAATAAAGCAAGTTAACGCAAAAATATAACATATATAATATGTCAATATATATACAATTACAAAAAATACATATATATATACATATGATTACCCACGTGAGCAAGTTACATTGAACATATTGACTTACAAAAAATAATAACTACAATTACCCTCTTGCAATTATCTATTAAAGTTAGGCATTTGAAGTTGTGCTTGCCCCTCTTTCATGATATAAAATGCATCTATAGTATCATTAACATCGAAATCACAAGCAATATCTTTCTCAATATATGTGATCAAATAGCTTGTTAAAAAACCATCTTCCATCCTATTAAGAAGTGAGGTCTTAAACAATTGTAGACAACAGTACAGCTAGAACTCTTTTATTATTATTTTAAAAATAAAACATAAGGTAAATTTTGTTGTATAAAAGGATATGCAATTTTTATTTATTTTGTTGCAAAAATGTAAATCTTATATATTAGTCCGAGTGTTTAACTTTTTTAAAAAATAAATAATTGAGGAGCCATACTTAATCTTTTCAAAATAATTTAGGGGGATGAGCTTTTATAATTTTTTTATAAATACAAAATTACTACTATATCTAATATATTTTTAAAAAAATTTGGGGTGGAGACCGCCCTGACCGCCCCCCCCCCCCCCCCCCCCCCCCCCCCCCCACCACCAAAAGATCCATCATTAATCCCAATGTGGTGTGGAGACACCTTGTGCAAGGTGCAAGACAGAGAGAGAGGGAGAATGTTCGGGAAGTGCCCGAGTTCGACCCGAGGGGATAGCACCTTGTGGCAAGAGACAGTCTCCGTATCCAAACATGGACTAATGTCGCCCCAATGTGATAAAGTGATAGTAGGGGAGTAAAAGAGGTGAATTTGCTGTCGTAAATATACAATAATGCTGCCATTTTTACATAGATAGTTCAAGTTTTGGTGTTATTATCTGAGAGTAAGGAATTAATGGACAGATTTCTAGTGTTTGGGTGGGCTGGACCATTTGAATCCCATGTGGTTGAACGCAATTTTCTCTGTTCCAACAACATGGGGTAGTCTGACAGAATTGAATAACTACACCTTGTATTTCAAGGTGGGAGAAAGGAGAGACCATTAAACAGTTGAGAGACTAATGGCCGAAAGCAACCCTTAATTCATCGTATTCCCAACCTCCTTTTTTGCAGTCTGTTGTTTCTAGGGGAACTGTATAACTATTCTTCACTGTGAGCTCAAATTTTTAACACGGTTATGATATGGGGTTAAACAAACACAATTTTTCGGTCATGTTTTAGAGTTGGGTTTTTAGTTTTGTGAGGTTGGTTTCTACGATGGAGGGGAAATCGAATACTCCACCAGAGTGGGAATGGGAAAATGCAGCTATTTACGGTAGTAGTGCGATTGAGATGGGTCGAGATTTAGTAGGAAATGGATCAACTTACTCATTGGCTGATGTGGGGTTCAGCTCTTCATCGAAGAACTCTATTTCTAGTTATGTGTGTCCCTTATCAAAAGACGGGACTAGGAATCTGGAGGGAATTGATGACGGGTTCACTTTAAAAGGTGGCGACTTCCAAATTCCCGGTCCTTCTTCTATTGGTTTGAAACTCGGTAGGCGTAATTACTTTGAAGAAAAGGGCATGTCCTTTTCTGTAATGCCGACATCTTCTTCTTCTTTGCCATCTACAAAGAGAGCGAAGGCATCTTATCAAAATACACAGGTGCCTCGTTGCCAAGTGGAAGGATGTAACCTCGACCTGGTTTCTGCAAAAGATTATCACCGTCGCCATAGAATCTGTGAAAGCCATTCAAAAAGCCCGAAGGTGATTGTAGCTGGATTGGACCGACGGTTCTGTCAACAGTGCAGCAGGCGAGTTTATTTTTTTTGTACTATAAACTTGTGGGTTTTAATTGGATACATAATGCTAAGTACAACAAATATAACCAGTAATGAAAAAATTTGTTACTAAAATGACATTTGTTTGTCGCAAATACCTTTAGTGACAAAGGATTTCATCACTCAGTGGTCACTAAAAGTATGTGGTTGATAACAAAATGATTTTTGTCAAAAAGGTTTTGGCCACTAAAAGTCTTTACATTTAATTTCGTGCCAAACATTTAGGCAAACACACTTTAGTGACAAAACTCCAAGGGTGGGTGTGACAAAAAAAAGAGTAGGAAAGAGTCCCAAAAAACTACTAATTATTTTAAGAAGTTGGAAAAAGAGATGAGGTATTTAATAAAATGGCCTCAAATGTTTTCAATATTTTTAATGGAAAATTTTCTAACTCACTGCACGAGAATTTTATTCCATGGAGACCCGAAAGTTAATAACTCATCCAATTTGACGCAAGGCTCGGAGAGCCGTTTAATTCCCAACTAAATCACTCATCTCTTTTTCCATTATCTCATAAAAATTAATAGTTTTTTCTATAATTTTTCAACTATTTATCAAACGGATCCTAAGTTTTGTCACAATATTCTGGTTGTCGGGGCTTTTTTGACGAACTCTAAGTTTCACCCTTAAGGATTTCATTTAGTGACAAAAATGTGTTTTGTCCGAAATATTTCATCACTAACCGAATACATTATGTGACAAAAATATGTTTCGTCACCAATATTTCGTCATAGATTGAACAGTTTGTTGTAGTGGGCGCAATTCATTTACTTTGTTTTCCAATTGTGCATTAGAGAATGTTAACACTTCTAGCCACTTGAATTTGTTTGAAAAGGTTCCATGATTTATCGGAGTTTGATGAGAGGAAGCGAAGTTGTCGTAGAAGGCTCTCCAATCACAATGCTAGACGTCGCCGGACGATGCCACAGCCAGAAGCCATCCAGTTCGTCTCTGCGCCAATATCTTCGTCATTATATGGTGCTCTTCTCAATTCTGCAAAAGATTAAGATCAACTATTTTCTTGTATCAAACCATAATCACATTTTCCTTTTTGGTACATCTCAAATTGTTAGTCTCATTTTCTTTCTGGATACAATCAATGTACCAAAGTCAAAATCACATAAGTTTGAAGATTGTTTTCAAAATGTTCTTGATCATTCAGCTCCACTCTAAAGAGGCGATCCTCTCAAAGGAACCGACATTTCGTAGAAATATTCTTCCATGTGCCCCTCAAAATGGACCGTCCTTTTTCTTGTAAAGAAAATAATTCTCTCTCGGGTGGCAATGTATATATATAATATAAGTGTTACGTTGCGGATTACTGTGCTAATGAGCTGCACAATACCTGTCAAAAAAAAAAGGTTTACATGCACAAGCATGTGTAGTTTCATAAATATTCATGCCTACTGTTTTCTGAATCTGAACAGATCAGAGATCAGGGATGAATTTTGTGCTGAACCGAGTCCCGATACCAGTTTCTAATCAAATATGGAACAGCGAATGCAGCAGCCGCAGCTATCAAGTAGGAGCATTCAATAGGAAACTGAATTTTCCTAATAATGTGGTTATGCCAAATGCCATTTCTATGCCTCCTCGAGTTCTTAATCATGGTATGTTTTATTTTTCTTCCTTCATCATTAGCTAAAATTTGTCGAACTGACTATGATCCGAAGGAAAAAACTAACAAAGATAATAAAATTTCAATCGACATTAGTAAATTTATTAGGATTACAATATATTGAATGAGCTAGTACTCGAAGTTATAAAAGAATGAAAATACTTACTCTGTCCCATATTAAGAATCCAGTTTGACTTTCACAATGTTTTTAAAAGGATACGAAAAACTTTTCAACATAATTAATGGTGTAAAATAAAACTTGTTTACTATCGTGAGATATGGTATATTGATTATGTGTCCTAAAAGGGAAGATGGGAAACAAATTAAGCACAAGGATTCCTTTTCAGGATTTTTGGAGAATTGGGACACAACAATTCATTTCCAGCTTTTTGAGGAATTAGGATCGAGGATACCCAAAATGAGAAATTGTTTTCTAGAAAAGTTTGCAAATCAAAGCACACCAAAAGTTGGAATTTGGGTAGAAAAGTATCATTTTCCATGAAAAAATATGCCTACCTAACACATCCTCAAGGTGCTATTTGAGATTCCACGGAAACTAAGATTCCACACAACTTTCCCACTCAGAGCAGTCTGACTCCTTTGGATCTAATTTCCCATTTCACTTAACCTTTCTCACCAATATTTATATGGAACTTGATTACAATTTCAATCCTACTTTCCCATGAACCAAACGGCGCTAATACCTTATCATTTCTTACGTCTACAGGTTCAGAGACATCGGTTATTACTACTTCCAACTTTAACGTACCAACAAAAGAACTCCACAGTGCTTACTCTCTTCTGTCAACCAATACTTCTCTTCATCATCATCATCATCATCAGCAGCAGCAGCAGCAGCAGCTCACGCCAGAATTCAATTCTCATCCACTCATGAATCTGGATCCGCCAAACTGGGCACTATCTGAATACGCGCGGCCTCACTCTTCAGATTTGCATAATAATAATGTTGGCACCAGCAGCAGCACTCAGTTCCAAGAGTTTCAGTTGCTTAAATCACCTCAGATATCTGGCTGCTTTAATTTCAATCATATCAACTGATAAATCTCAACCGTCAATTTAAAATTAGATGGTTCAAGATTTTGACAAAGTAGTTTCTGTTTAAATGAGTCCTCTCGCCAAAGGCAAACACTACCCTTTAAAATCTGAGCCATGCAATTTAAAACTAACGGTATAGAAATCTACTATGTACTCTACATTGATTTCCATTACTCTAGATGAGCCCAATCTAATCTGGAACTCTCGAAACTTAGAATTTTAAGGAAAATGGGCTTTCTCTCTGCTCACTCATTTTTATTTTAATTAACAATGAATTTCAAAACATATTCTTTCATGCTGAAATGTTCAGTTATCCTTAGGCCATGTTTGATTTGTTGTAATGTAATCCCATTTGGTAACTAGTGGATTTTCAACCCGAACCAACTGTAGTTTCCCCAATTTTGAAAGTCTATCGTGTTTATTTTAACTGGGAATTATTGTGATTATCAAAAATATTACTATTGAAGATTCTATGGGAGACTAAAGAGTGGTCGATTTTTGGGTGGATTTGAAATCCACTCAACTTTCCCGCCAGAAAGGAATTTGATTCCTCTGGGTCGACTTTCCTATATGGCTTAACCTCGAAACAAGCATAAATGTTTAGAGGGAATCAGATTCCACCCCAACTACAACAACATTTCTAGAAGTATTCAGGATTAGAACTTAAAAAGGTGAATGATGTGAAGAAAATGTTGCCCTAGTCAATGGGTAGAGTGATAGAGAGGTGGGTCATTTGCCAACCAATGCACTGTTGTCTGAGTCATTTGTTTTAGATCACAAGACTACGTCCCTCACTCCCTCTCCCTCTAGAGTCACTCAATCGACAGTGTTATATAAATCTCTGTCTATGCCCCACATAGATACTCAACATACACGGGATAGTAACGAGGATAGGGGTGGGGGTGGGGGTGGGGGTAGGTTTAAGTTATTTTTGCATCGAAACTTATTTTTTGTCTAATGAGGATACAATCTCTCATTTTCTTTTAAAAAGTAGGGCAATTTAAACTTAAGTATTTTTATGATTTAAGTACTTTTTTGTTTAACAATTAGACTTTGGTGCAAATTTCGTTGGTCTCTGTCCAAAACTAATAGACACGTGAAAATTACGTGACTTTAACCAACTCATCCCAACCTTAGTTAAGTCAAAAAATAAAATAAAATAAAATCAACTTCTTCCTCTATTTTTTTTTTTTAACCCATTGTAATTACACTTGTTCCTCTCTACTCACCAAAAAATCCGAAATCCACTGAAGTACCCTAATATGCCTGTAATTCGACCAAAATGAAGACGATTGGATGATTTTTTGTTGACGATCAAGGATAAGAAGCACAATTTTTCCATAATGGCCAATTGTAACAAGTTGTTCAACCTAACTTCACTTATTATCTTTTTTTGTTGATTTTCTCCATTTTTGTTGATTTCTATCAAAAAATTTTGGACTTCTACCCCCTCGTAAAATGGTTTTGCATCCTTTCTTCCCCTGTCTTGGTCATTAAACTGAATTTTAACAAGTTAGGGTTTTTTAATTAAAAATTAGTGCTTACTAAATATGAATTAAGGTTTACTTTGTGCATCAAAAAATTAGGGCTTGTTCATATAAATGTAGGTGTTGATAAATTTCTATATTTATTTGTTTGCTTTATTTTTAATTAGTTCAAGGTTACTTGGGCAAAAGAAATTTGAAATACACTACAATGGGTACTGGAATAAATGAGGGACACTAAATGTTAAGAATTTTGTTGGGAAAAGTAAAACCTGAGGGATTATTGATGGTGATTGTTTCTCTATTATGGATTTGGAAAAGGATATTCATGACATTTGTGAAATTCCTAAGGATAGTAACATTACGATTTGTTGCTTGATTGACCATGGGTACTGGAATAAAAGAGGGACACTAAATGTTGAGAATTTTGTTGGTAAAAGTAAAATCTTAGGGACTTTGATGGTGATTGTTTCTCTATTATGGATTTGGAGAAGGATATTCGTAACATTTGTGAAATTCCGAAGGACAATAACATTATGATTTGCTGCTTGATTGGCTAGTGTCTTATGTGAATAGATATTGATGACTTGCTTGTGAATTTATGGGAGGTTATATATGCTACTTGATGAAAATAACATATACCACCTTTTTGTGAGCACATCCAACTCACCCACTCAACTTCAGTCAAATCTAAACCTATACTCTGAAAACATTCATGTTGCTGAATTGGAGCAAATGATTGAAGATATTGATAAAACTTATGAAGTAATTACCTCAGCCCTACTTTCATATGTTAACAATGATTTTTACCGTTACAACTTTTCTAAATAAAAAATTGAGTATTATGATAGTGGCCGTTACTTAAAGTTCTAATTTAGCCCATTATAGTAGTACCTATGTCTAAAGTGCCCTAAAAAATATGAGGTCCCTAAGTTATAGTATCTTCCTCTAACGAGAATCCAGACTCTTTGTAGTTCTAGCCCACACTTCCAAAAGGCCGTACGGGTCCTTCACTTACTTGTGTGAGCTGTCTTTGCAATCTTGTGTAGAGGTTTACCAATATGTAATAGAAACCCACTTTCCTTTAGAGCATCCACAATGGCAAACTGAGTAATATGGTAAGTATGGTAAATATACATAAATAGTGGTATTGTAGTAGTATGATAAAAAAAAAATAGATATAATAATTTATCAGTCTCCTTCTCTTAAGGATTGTCCTTAAGTTAGCTAACTTAAGGACCATCCATTTCGAGGGGTAAACAGTTGAATTTTTTTCATGAAACTTTGTGAGCATGATCTCTATAACGAGTAGATCATCTCCACCAAACTTTATCAAAAAAATCAAATGGGAAGTGATTTAACTAAAAATCTAAAATTTCAACGTCCAAAAATGCGCATATATATCAATTTTTCAGTTAACCCACTTCTTGATTGATTTTTTTTTTATGAAATTTGGTGGAGATGATCTACTCATTATAGATATAATCTCCATCAAGTTTCATGAAAAAATTCATCCGTTTACCCACGGTCCTTAAAGGAAGGGCTCTAAATAATTTATTATGTTATTTTGATTACGGGAGAGAAAAAAGGTGTTGGAGATTGAGAGGGAGAAAAACTCTCCTACGCATTGCACAAATGCATTCTAACTCTCCCACACATTTCTGAATTGCGTTTCACTCTTACACACCCAAACGCTTTTTTGAAATGTGTTTCACCCCATATGCAAATTAGAAACCCGTATGATAAGGAACTTAGCCAAACTTAAATCTGCCATACACCAATCCTCTGGAATATTGTTTTGCCCTACCAAAAGTCACTGTTGCGTTCGCGCGTACCTTACTTACCCTACCGACTTGAACCATTGTAGATGCTCCACTAATGGTAGAGCTCTGTAAGAGCTATGGCTGTTCATTTAAATCTTCATTTAGCACCACTAGAGCTTTGCAATCCGGAGATATCTCGGCGACGAAAAATAAAATATGTTTACGTGAGAGATACATCTCTAAAGATTGCATCTTCTAAAGTTTCAAACTTAGGGATTATATCCTAATTTTTTCTTTATTTAATCAAAAGGAACTTTATTTTTTGTCTTTGATTCTAATGTTTTATATGTGGACATATTCAAACACCAAATTAGCATGATTGGTGAGAGTTGGTATAATTATGCGGAAAATGTTTTGAAATATGAAAATACAAGGCTTTGATTACTTATAAATTATAATGTTGTAGAGTTAATTTTTAAGGAAAATGCAAGACAATGTACTTCATTATTCACTAGAAAATAATGCAATTGATTTTTCATATTTTATTCTACCAACTGAAAAGAATCAATAGACACAAAATATTTTTTTCATATGAAAAATCATTACATTAAAAATATTTTAAATTGCACCACCAAGCTTTGCTTAAAAGAATTCAACACAAAATAAATGTTCCTAGAATTGGGGATTTCACAACCTGCCCTCCAAAAACCAAGTCAAGGAAAATAAAGTGGACGTGGTATTCGAACTTAATAAAGTGATTTGTCCACCTTTTGTGGGTGGTTGGTGATATATCCACCTCTTATATATGTGGGTGGGTGGTTGGTGATGATGATGCATATGGTATTGTTCGTGGCAGTTCGTGTGGTTGGTGATGAAGAAGGAAGCTAAAGCTGCTCTCTCGGCTCGGTTGGAAGACTCTCATGAGGATAATACGAAGCAAACCTTGCTTATTCATCTCTTTGGTCAGCGAATTATGTAGTTCATAGTATAGTTAGGGTGACAAAATTATATGTCTGACTCCATATAATTATCCTTGATATGAATGATTCATCCAAAAAAAAAACCTCTACTAAAGAGTACACAAAAATTCTTGCCTACAACAATAGCCACAAGAGTTGTATGTCTAAGACCATCTTTATTGCAAAAATTAATATAATAGTGTATTATGGTATATTTAACCTACTAGTTCAAAAAAATTCAAATTGCAAAATAGTAAAAATTTCTCTCGCACGATACACTATGTATTGCGTAAAAGGAAATTGCCTTGTATCATGAGAAGGAAAGGCTCGTAAGATTTAAAATTGGCCTCACACGATACATTGTGTATCGTGTGAAGCATGAAGCATTTTTGTGAATAAAATCCATATTTGCCCCCCTTAACTATTTTCGATTGCTAATTTGACGCTTAAACTATTTATTTATTTTTTGCCAAATTGCACATCAAACTATCAATTTGTGTCATTTTGACACTTCCATCATATTCCGTTAGTTTGATTTATGATGCAGGAGGAAATAACACCTTTATTTTCTTTCGTTTTTATTAACCAACTTCAGGGGTGGATTTAGGGGGTGGCCGCCCACCCTAAATTTTTTTTTCTTGGTATTAATTAGAGTATTGGTGTAGGGGTAATTCGGCAAAATAAATATATAATCTACGAAAGGCCATTAAACATGCAATTGGTTGTAGCTCAAGTGGTCAGGTGCTTTCATTTAATGATAGGTGGGTTAGGGGTATCCTTCTCTTTTTATCTAACCTCCTCTTTCCTTTCTCTCATTTTACTTTGTTACGTTTTTTTTAAAAAATTATTTATTTATCAAACCTTGTTGCCTTTTGTTAAAAAAAAAAAAAAATCCTTATGCCATTTTTATTTTAGGTATATAAGACTATTAATCTTATATATTAATTTAAGTTAACTTTCTAATTATATTTAAGTAAATATCGATCATGCTAAATTTATATGTTGAATTCTTTTAATACTGAATTTTTTTATGATAAAATTTGGTTTGCTTATTAACATAATATTATAAAAAAAATATTCAAAAATACTTATCAATTATCATTCCTACTGACAAAACAACAACGAATAAGTATTTCCTTCTCTCATTTTACTTTGTTATGTTTTTTCTTTTCCTTTTTTTATTTATTTATCAAACCTTGTTGCCTTTTGTTAAAAAAAATAAATAAATAAATAAAATAAAATAAAAATAAATTCCTTATGCCATTTTTATTTTAGGTATATAAGACTATTAATCTTATATATTAATTTAAGTTAACTTTCAAATTAAATTTAAGTAAATATCGATCATGCTAAGTTTAAATGTTGAATTCTTTTAATACTGAAATTTTTTATGATAAAATTTGGTTTGCTACTAATTGATATATCATAAAAAAATTCAAGAATACTTATCATTACTTGTGACAAAACAACAATGAATAAGTATTTTAGTAGAGTGAGCGTAGTACTCAGAAAAAAAATCTTACGAGTGCTCAAACAATGGTGAATACGCAATTTAGTAATGAAATAATCATTATATTTTTAACTTGTGAGGATAAATTTTTTGTTACTTATTAATTTCAAACCCATTTATTTACCCATTTATTTAAAATTGGCTCGTATCCCTTTTACACAAGCTCACCCCTTACAAGAATCCTGGATCCGCCCTTGACCAACTTTGTGGGACAATGCTCTTTAATACGACATCCAAGTAACTCACTGTTTGAACCATTAATTAGAACACATGACCTTCTACAACTTTTATGTTTAGGTTGAATTCCGAATCATGCATCTTGAGGGTCTAATTAGCTGCTGAAATTGGAGGTTTGCATATGCAAGTGCACTCCCCTATTTTAATCCATGCAAAACAAACTTTAGTTGTTGATTAGGCTTTTGAAATGTTTAATTGTTGATTACGCTTTCGAAATGCATGATTCAAAATTCAGCCTACAACCTGAATTTTTGTGGCTAATTAGACCCTCAAGATGCGTGATTTGGAATTCATTCAAAATATGAAAATTAGGGTTGTGGTCTAAGTAATTATTCAAATAATGAGCCATTTGGATATCATATCAGAGAGTTGCGTGCTTGAAAAGTTGGTGAAAAACTCATATTTTTTTCAATTTATTTTTTTCCCTCCTTGCTTTGCTTAACTATTCACCAACTCTGAGGAAAAAAAATATTTAAGAAAAACATTAAATCAAGAAAAAAGTGAGTCTTTTATCAACGTTGTTCAAATGATTCACTGTTTCAATCCTTAGTTAGACCACATAAGCCTCTACAACTTTCATATTTTAACCAAAGTCCAAATCACGCATTTCAAGGGTCTAATCAAGCTCTAAAGTTGGGGGTTTGCATACGCAAGTCCCATTGTTTTAATTGATGCAAACCTCCAACTTCAGCCACTGATTAGTCTGAAACATGAAAATTGTAGAGGGTTATGTATTCTAACTAATGGTTCAAACAGTGAATCATTTGGATATCGCATTAGATAGTTACGGGCCTGCAAAATTGGTTGATAGAAATGGAGGAAAATGAAAGTTAAATGAAAATGTGTCATTTTGCCCTCTCCACCATTAGTCAATCTAACGTAATTTGACAGATGTGTTAAAATGACACAAATTGATAGTTTGAAGGTGCAATTTGCCAAAAAAATTAGTTTAAGTGTTAAAATGGCAATCAAAAATAGTTAAGGGGGCATATATGAATTTTACTCCATTTTTGCTTCAAACGATACATAATGTATCATGTGAGGTCACTTGAGTATGGCACAATATAGTGTGTATTGTGTCAAATTGATACCTTCTCAGCCACTAGTTTTACCATTCATTTAACATTTAGCTTACTATATTAACAGATTAGGCCGCTATAGTGTGCAATGTGAGACGAATATGTTAAATTTAACATATTAGCATGTTGCAATATATATAGTCTAATACTAATTTTTTCTAACTTGACTTCGAAACTTAGTCAATTTTATCAAATAAATTTAACATCTTTTCTTAAAATTATTATTATTATTTTAAAAATACACTTACATCCATGACAATAATCCTAATCAATAAATGAAAGAAAACATGCAATGCACCGTTTATACACACACACACACACTCTATCTATATCTATATCTATACTATATATAAAAGTACGAAAAACTTTAAGTGTTTTTCTCTTTTTTGTAGAGACAAATATGCTACTTGATTTTAAACACAAGATTTTAAGATCCATATTAAAAAAAAATAGTATAACTCCATATATTTTTATATTAGTATTAGTATTTCAAATAAATTTAAACTCTACTTTATTTGGCTAAATTAATTAAACAGGTTATTTATAGTTTGTGTTGAATTATATGCTTTATATAAGACTTCTATGATTTTAAATACAAATTTTAAGATTTACATTAAGTAAGATTTAGATTAAAAAATAGTATAACTCCATATATTTTTATATTAGTATTAGTATTCCAAATAAATTTAAACTCTACTTTATTTGGTTATACTAATTAAACAATACAATATTTTAAGATTTACATTAGGTAAAACAATATAACTCCATATATTTTTATATCAACATTAGAATTCCAAATAAATTTAAACTCCAGTTTATTTGGATCAAATAATTAAACAATTTAGAGTTTGTGTTGAATATGTTTTGTACAAGACTTCTATACAACTTCATAACAAACTTCTTTTAATAAATCCTATAAAATTACAAAGCTTTTAGAATGAATTAAAATTTTTCTCCAAAGTTCACCATAAAGGTATGCCTATTAAACTCTATTTTACTTGATTGCTTTGAACATTATAAATTTATATTAATTTATATATTCTAAAACTTATTTTTTATTTATAATTATTTTATTTAAAAAAATGAATATATTGTAGCTGTGCCTCGATAAAACATTCTTCTTGTACATTATGGGGCGTAAGTGAACTTTATTTGTTTTTTCACCATTTTAATATTTACTATGTTATATAATTTATTATCTATATAAGTGTTATATATATTATTGTTTAGTATTGTGCACAATAATCCCACATACTCTTATTTGAATGAACTATTTACAAATTCTAAAAAGTTAGAAAAACTATATTACTCTCTTATGTCTCTCTGCCCAAGAGTATACTTGGCCACCTATGTATTAAAAAAATTCAACGTGACCAATTTTTATTATATATCTACAACATTTTTCTATAGTAAACCGATTATATGATTTTCTTATAATTATTAATTGAATTTTACACTTGCTACTGTTTTTCTTTATTTGTTATTATTTTTATTTCACACTTTAAACAAATTATTCAAGTATTAATATGTATAAATTCATTAATAGATTTAATGACTCTTGTCAAACACAAAAATCACGTGCACGTGCACAAAAACTAGTTTATATATATATATATATATATATGTTTCATCTATATATACATATATATATACACAAAGTATTTCTGGTAAGGTCCAGACCTTACGGATTGGGCCTTTTTACGACACTTTTGTATCGTAAAAACACTTAGAGGTGTGTTTTTACGACGCAAAAGCGTCGTAAAAAGGACCAATCCGTAAGTTCCTGTCCTTACTTGAAATTTTCCCTACATGTACACATATAGTCCATTTGTGGTATGGCTTAGACCTTTTTATGACGCTTTTCCGTCATAAAAATAGTGGAAGTTTTTTTACGACGCAAAATCGTCGTAAAAATGATCTTTTCAGAAAAATACTCATTATTTAGAAGGATAAATAAATGAATTATTTGATGAAATTATTATTGTTATTTGAAAAATACTCTTCCATTCATGAAAATAATCAAATCAATAATTGAAAGAAAACATACAATGCAGCGTGTATACAAACATATATATTATTAGTGTTTGTGTAGAGGATATTCATCTCTTTAAAAAACTCGCATTATTAATTCGGAGAGAGAAACAAATAAATAAAATTGCAGAGATAATTTATCCAACAATTTTAACAATCATTTCACCAACTTGAATGTATGTTATTTTATTTTATTTTTAACCCATGAATGCTGAGTCAAGACCTCTGAAGTCCATGCAACTCTCTTTTTCTCTTATTCTTTTTCTCTCATGTGTGATACCATTAATTGTCAATATCATTGAAATCCGGATGGAACTATTCTTGTTTATTGATTAATTAACTATGATAATGGAAATGTAATAAAAAAGAAGAAGAAGAAGAAGAAGAAGAAGATGATGATATTATTGTTGTGCAAAACTCTGGCTAAACCAAACTACTTAACACGACGCAGAGGAAATCATCTGGGATTTGACAATAGGACTCACTATATGATATCAGTATACTGGCTGATAAGTGAGGTCCATACTTTTTACCTTTCACAAACTGTGATACTCAAGCATGTAAAATGCGAAGTAAGTAAGAAATTATCATTTGCAATTTTGGGAAACCCCATGGCAACTTAGTCCCCCGTTATTCAAGGTTTAATATTTTTCAATTTTACCCTTATGGCTGAAGTAAGTAAAATGGGACCTTAATTTGTTGCCAGCACGCTACAAAATTATTTGGTGTTGTGGCTACAAAATTGGAGGTTGGTTGCCCAATATAATTACATAAAACAAAAGTCAGTGGCAAGTTGCCGACTTAACTATTCACATTCAATAACAGCTTACTGAGTTAGAAATAAGCCAAAGGTTGCCGTTTAGGTCAAGCCGGTGGAACGTTGTCAAATCGAATGTCTAAGTTCGACAACGAGCCACCAACTCAGTGCTTAAATTTTGGGTGTCTCTTGTGCTGATCTCGATTCCTAATGATATAAAATGTGATGATGAAACTACTATAATGTCCGAGTACAAATCAAAGGTGTATATAACATCACTCAAGTAAAAATAGTATACTAGGATACTGTGTATACTCAAGACTGTAAAAATGAGAAGAAACCATCGATTGCATTTTTTAGGAACAACCAAACATCCCATGGCAACATGTGAGGTTGCTGAATCAACTCACCTGAGTCAATCATTACGTTTTTCATAAACATTCTTAGTTCACTAAAACATCTACTCCATCTATCCTTAATTTAGAGTTTATATTTGATTTCACATTTTTCCTAAAAATGCACTAATTTCATCTTCTTTTTAGTAAATTAAAATTTTATTAGAAACAACCAACACTACTAGAGTTAAACAATCAATGGCGGCTCAAGCCCCCACTCACCTTTTCGAAAAATCTTTGAGCGGTGTTATTTACACCCCCAAATGTGTCACAAATACTCTCTCTATAATTTAACTAAAAACACATTTTAAAACCTCCTTATTTATCACAAACACTATCTTGCATTGTCTGATTTAGGCGAGTACTTAGAAACACACTCTTCTCATTTGAGCTAAGGTTATGTAAGTGCACTCATTTTTCATTAGGCATGCCTTATTTGGAAAATACTCCAACACTCCATTGCCTGATGGTAGAAGAGTTCTTACAAATAAACTCTCCCCGGCCATTTGGAGCGAGTATATGTCACTGCACTCATCTCTCTTTAGGCGAGTCTTAATAGACATTAGTGATAATAAATTTACCATAAAAGAGTGTTTGTAATAAATATAGAGTGCGTAAATAACACCGCCCTTTTTTCGTTTAATTATAATATTAAAAAAAATATGGGGGAAGGTGTAAAGTAATTTGAGATATATGATTAAAAGTTAGAAGGGTTTAGCTAATAGCACTCCAAACGACTATTCTAACACTCTTAAAAAATGTCATCAATTAATTAAAAGTGAAAAATATATCCGTATAAAGTATTATTAAATATAGTTTTTGAGCATTACAATATTCATTTGAGATACAGCTAATAGTGTTACCAATTAAAATAACTAACTTAACATCTAACAAATTCTGTCTCTCATTCTCTCTCAACATTTACACGATATATCATATTCACAACAAGAAGCTGTTTTATTAGGGATGTAAACACATTTTCTTCACTGAATGCTCTCTTTTAGTGAGGAAAATTGTTTTTATCACAAATTCTGCTACGAATATTATAAAGCAATTGAATGAAAAAATTAATGGATAAATAAGTTCGCAGAAGATAATAACTAACTGTGCGAACAAAATTTAAAGAGTGTACGCATAGTAAGTTACTGTTAAAATCACTTTATGAATAGTAATGTGATAGTGATGTGAATAGTATTATTGTTGACAAAAGTTTTGTTGTCAATAGTAAGTGTGTAGAATTAAGACCTCTCTATTATAAAAGAAAGAAATAGTAGTTTGTGAACGTCAAGTTGTTTTTTCGTATAATTTTCTCTCTTCTCCCTAAAATCTCTCTAATCTCTCTCATACAAATAAAAAGTTTGATCCTTTTTCGCATCTCTGTAAATGTCGAATAGGATTATTTAATTACATCTGGATAAGATAAAACAATCATATCTCTTAGGTGAAATTCGTTAATCCCTTTCTCAGTGAGATAAATAATTCTCGTCAATATCCAATCTTGACGAAGACTAAACATTATATAAGATAAAGTTATATTATCTCACCCTTTTATCATATGCATCAAACGCGAAAAGATATTTTAAAAGCTCATAAGGGTCCATTTGCATGCCATGTCTTCATAGGACTGTTTTGAATGTACAATGCAATTTCTGTAGTAAAATTGATAACATAGTTAATTGTGTATATAGAAAATAAATTATAAATGACGACATAAGATAATGAAGCTATTCGGAAATGGTTTCACAATATGAAAGATTGTTGAGGATAACTGTAATTGAGCTCGTGACCAAG
Organism: Lonicera japonica; assembly: GCA_021464415.1. Classification (NCBI taxonomy): domain Eukaryota; kingdom Viridiplantae; phylum Streptophyta; class Magnoliopsida; order Dipsacales; family Caprifoliaceae; genus Lonicera; species Lonicera japonica. The sequence continues at coordinate 67,256,167 of CM038467.1, read as the reverse complement.
GGCGGAACCAAGGGGGACAGAGCGGGCTACAGCACAAAGTAAAATTTTGAAAAACCTACTAGCACTATTAAAAAAAAAAAATAATATAAGCCCACCCCTTTGTTAAATTTTAGCCCATCTCTTAGCCCAACTCAAATATTATAAGCCCATTAATTTATATAACTCTCTTAAATTTATATAACTCACTATATGGTTATATTTTTTATTTTTTTTTCATAAATTTTTTATCTATTACTATTAGCCCACCCCTCAAAAGAATCCTGGGTCCGCCTCTGCTCGTGACAATGTCACGAATCCAATATCTAAGTATATAAACATCTTCGGTATGTTTTCAACTTTGTCCTTCATTGTTTTATTTCGGCACCCCCCCCCCCCCCTCCCCCTCCCTCATAAAAAAAATAGTAATAATTCTGGCCACGTCTCTGCAAACAAGGTACAAGGAGCATACCCCATGATCTTACACAATCATCATCCACTCCCCAATGGTTACAGACTGCCTAATTACAATAAGATCTTCTAACTTTCCAAGTACAAACATTACCAAGAATAAAATGGTTTAGACAAAACATGTTTCTTATTATGAGTTTCAGTACGTTGATTATGATTTGAAAAGAGGTGGAATCTTGATTTGGGATGTCCCGAAAGGAAATAGAAGCCTCTTAAGTTGGGACGGAGAGACTATTTGTTTCCAAATTGGATGGTTGAGTGTATGACCAAAACGAGTCTTTGAACAACCATGGGACCAACGAACAGGAAAAACGGGCTACCTTTGACGAATGAAACCACTGACTAAACAAAGTACGCTGCAAGTAGCCGATCAAAGTTTTGACAACCGTAAAATCATGGACATGAGAGTGGGAGATCGAAAATTCTGTGGGAGAACCGATGAAGAAGGGTACGGTGTTCTGTTTGGATCTGCTTCAATAATAAAAAGATGGGGCTTTTCTTCAAGCCGCAAGCTGCAAGGATATAGTAAGGCCGTCTATTGGGTATATTACCACACATTAGGTATAGGATTGCGAAAAGATATATAACCACAATCATTGGAACGTTGGTGATAATGGTGATGATATTCTACTGAAGTTTAGGAATACCATGCTAAAAGTTGAAACAACAAAAATTAAGAGTAGAGATGACGTTCAAGGAGCAAAAAGTAGCAAAACATTCACATTCTCAGGCAAAAAAGTTTTGAAAGTATCAAATAAAGCCAGAAAATAAGATGATTATCGGAGAAAGGTGTTAAAACTTTGTCATGATAATCCCAAATCTTGTGGTGGCTATGTTATGTTTTCGTTTTAAGAAATTAAATTGCTTTTGTAGATTCATCTATAATCCTTCAATTCGACACAGTCAACTTTCTATTAATGATGTTGGCAATCCATCTTAACGGTTTAATCAATTTTCATAAATAATTCAACCATCTAACCTCCAAAACAGGTGGTTCGTGAATTGCTTGCAATGTCCTTGTCGGTGCAAGATATATATATATATAAGAGATCCTAAAGTCTTAAATAAATAGTCCGACTTTGACTTGAGTACTGTTGAAGGAAACACTAATCTCAACCTAATCAATACTTCGTACTACAACTTTTTTCTATTATGAGATTTTGTATAATAGGACTGTTCATTTGATGCGGAGGAACTATTGGTATTGTAAGAAACAATTTTTCTCACAACATAGTATCTTTTAGAAAACATCATCTTACAAATCCTCAGATCTTCACGAAATATGTCTTTAATAGTAATTCGTCTTCACAATTCATTCAAACGAAACAAACGAATTTCAATGGTAAATCGTCTCATCAATTCATTCAAACGGAACTAAAACAGGAGAAGGGAAAAATGCACCAAGATCAAAGAGTGAGGACCACCACTCACACGTGAAAAGTAGACAAATCTGATACCATGTTAAGAACTATCTCTCTCTCAAAAGTTTAAGCTATTAAGAGAAGAAACTGTAATAAATATCATACTTAACAGATACAATAATAATAATGGGTATGGAATTGGGATTGGGTGTAAGAGAATATAAAATGGGTTGGGCTCGACTTAAGGTATTATAAATAAATTCTAAGTGAATTTATTTTTTGGGGTGCAACCCCCACCCCCAAAAAAAAAGCATGAATTGGTTAAAAGAAAAGTGTCTATATATATATATATTCTTAAATAAATAGTCCAACTTTGACTTGAGTACTGTTTAAGGAAACATAAATCTCAACTTAATCAATGGTCCAGACTACAACTTTTTCTATTATGAGATTTTGTACAATAAGACTGCTCATTTGATGCGGAGGGACTATTGGTATTTTAAGAAAAAAAAATTCTCACAACATGGTATCTTTTAGAAAACATCATCTTATAAATCCTCAGATCTTCACAAAATATGTCTTTAATAGTAATTCGTCTTCACAATTCATTCCAACGAAACAAATGAATTTCAATAGTAAATCGTCTCATCAATTCATTCAAACGGAACTAAAACAGGAGAGGGGGAAACTGCAGCAAGATCCTGCAACTATCAAATTTGTACCTATATGTATTTGCTTATTCTTGCAACCCAATGCATATTACGATAATCATGAATCAAATAATTTTGAATGGTAAATTGTATGCAAATTGGGAGACAACCATATGAGACCAAGTATTTCATCTTGAGCATATAAATGGTCATGAGAACTCACCCTGTCACAAGCATCCTTGAAGTATCGAGCAGCGTCATTAATAGCACCAAATCCTTGAAGTTTCACAAGTGCATTTGATTAAAGAACTCTTACAACGCGTGTAAATTACCTGAGACCAGGCTCGACACCTTTTCCTGCCCTCTCGGTTACAATTGCATTGTGAGCACCAGAATTGGCACATAACATAATGCAAATCTGATCAAGATCAAGTACAATAACGAAAACGTGTAAGATAAAGTATTTTGTCTTGCAGAATGGCCTAACATGAAACTACTGAATGACCGGTCACTACTGCACTACCACCTTTTATAAAGAATTGCTCGTGCCGACGGCAATTTTTCTCAGTTATGTAGGATGCGCATATGGCATATCTCTATATATTCCTTTTGTGAGAGACTGAACTCGATAAAATGTGTACGTACAGGAACGAGGAAGACTGCATTTGAACCACAATAGGGAAACGACATCACCAACTCCGTATCTGTAGAAATCAGAGTTAGGGGAATATCTATATATTTTAGTATATTGAATCCTGCTGCACATTACAATATATATAGGAGGAAGACTAATTAGACTAGGAAACTACTACAAGGAAAGAATACAATTATGGAGACTATACAATCCGAATCAAGGAAGGGTCCTATTTGAATAAGGAAACCAAATATACGATTTATATTCCAACATTCCCCCTCAAGTTGGAGCATAGATATTTATCATGCCCAACTTGTTAATGGCGTCATGAAAGACTCTTCCGCATACAGCTTTCGTAAGAACATTAGCTAGCTGGTCTTCAGACTTGATAAACAGAAATTGAATGATCTTTGCATCAAGCTTTTCTTTAATGAAATGTCGATCAATTTCGACATGCTTTGTTCGGTCATGTTGTACCGGGTTGTGTGCTATCTCAATTGCCGACTTGTTATCACAGTATAATTGCATGGATCCATCGTATTTGATTCCTAATTCTTTCAGCACATTCTTGACCCACAATAATTCGCACATGCCAAGCACCATACCTCGAAATTCAGTTTCAGCGCTGGACCTCGCTACAACTGGTTGCTTCTTGCTTCGCCATGTGACTAGATTTCCTTCCACAAAGGTGAAATAGCCCGAGGTGGACCTTCTGTCTACTTGATTCCCTGCCCAATCAGAGTCTGTATATCCCTTAACTCCGAGTTCACCTGTTTTTGAGAACAAAAGGCCTTTCCCTGGGGAACCCTTCAGATATCTTAGAACCCGATATACAGCATCCATATGTTGTTCGCTTGGCGAGTGCATAAATTGACTGATCACACTCACCGCATACGCTATATCTGGCCGCGTGAGAGATAGGTAAATCAAACGACCTACCAACCGTTGATACCTTCCTTCGTTGGTCAGGACATGGTCTTCTAGCATACCAAGCTTGTGATTTGCTTCAATAGGTGTCTCAGTCGGCTTACAATCAAGCATTCCGGTTTCGATCAAAAGATCGAGCACATACTTTCTTTGAGAGAGAAATCCCTTTTTTTGATCGGGCAACTTCAATTCCCAAAAAATATTTTAGTTGGTCGAGATCTTTCATTTCAAATTTCTCAGCTAAATACTCTTTTAATAATTTCATCTCGGTTGGATCATCTCCAATTAGTACCATGTTGTCCACGTATACGATCAAGGCAGTGGTTTTTCCGTCTTTCCTTTTGATGAACAAAGTGTGATCGGAATTACCCTGTTTATAGCCGAATGCCTTCATGGTTGTGGAGAATTTCCCAAACCAAGCCCTCGGAGACTGCTTCAACCCGTATAGCGACCTTTTTAACTTGCACACCACGTCACTTTGCACAAGGTTCGAATTTACTCCAGGGGGAACTTCCATGTAAACTTCTTCTTCTAAATCCCTATTCAGAAACGCATTTTTTACATCAAGTTGTTGCAAGGGCCAATCGCGATTCACAGCAATCGATATGAGTATACGTATCGTGTTGATTTTAGCCACTGGTGTAAACGTCTCTCCATAATCCACTCCATATTTCTGCGTATACCCTTTTGCTACTAGCCGAGCTTTGTACCTGTCAATTTTTCCATCGGCTGTGAGTTTCACAGTGTACACCCAACGGCACCCAATGGTCTTTTGACCTTTAGGTAGTGAAACCAATTCCCAAGTATTAGTTTTCTGCAGCGCTTCCATCTCTTTATTCATAGCCTCTCTCCATTTTGGATCCGATAAGGCATCCTGCACGTTACTAGGAATAGATACAGTAGATAATTGATTAACAGTATATGCAAGCGATTTAGACAATTCTCGAGATGACACGTAATTGCTAATCTGGTACTTAGCTTAGCGTTTGGGTCAAGTTCAAAAAATTTCTTGGGGACTCCCTTGTTTGTTCTCTGGGGGTACCTAGGAGTTGTATTATTTTAAGATATTTCGGGAATCATGGGATCAGAAAATACCTGAGAAGGAGCATTCTGAATTGACTCATTGGTTAATGGTGTTGACGTAAGCAATTCTTCAGTTGGCATTGTTGGGCTGTCTTCTCGACTTAGCGCTTCACCTAATTGTTCTACTTCAGAGAATACTTCTCTCTCTTCAATATTTGATAAGTCAGTACTAGTTTTTGGTGGTTCGGTACTCGTACCAAGATTCGGGATATCGGTAGTACTTTCATGGAGATCGATAATTAGCAAATCAGTCAAGGAGTCGAGGTTGGTAAAGACGTCAACATTCTCTTCATTCAAGATCTCCTCCTGAAGAGAAGGACCTGAGATAGTACCTTTGTAATATGGCTGTGATTCATGGAATAATGCGTCGAGTGTAATATGCAGCTTTCTCATGTGCGGATCATAGCACCTATATCCCTTTTGAAAGTCTGAATAGCCTACAAATATACACTTTTTTGCACAGGGATCAAGTTTACTTCGCAAAACCTTAGGGATATGGACATACACAGTACACCCGAATATTCGAGGCTCAAGGTTGGGTTAATGGGGTACAGAGAGGAAGGATTCTAGTTTTTACTGCGGTGTTTGAAAATCAACAACGCGGGAAAGAGTCCGGTTGATAATATAAGCAACCGACTTCACCGCTTCACCCCAATAGAAACGGGGTACATTCATACCAAATAATAAGGCTCGAACAACTTCCAGTAGTTGCCGATTTTTACGTTCGGCTAAACCGTTCTGCTGCGGGGTATAGGCACATGAGGTCTGATGACGGATCCCATGTTGTCGCAAAAAATTACCAAAAGACGTATCCATATATTCAGTGCCGTTATCCGACTGTAGGACACGAATCGGCCTCTGGTATTGGGTATTTACCATTTGAAAGAATTCTTGAAATGCACAGAACACTTCACTCTTTTTATGAAGTAACGAGACCCACGTCATACGCGTACATTCATCAATAAAGGTAACAAAGTAGTGAGCTTGAGATAAAGACGGAATCTTAGCAGGACCCCAAACATCAGAATGAATAACGGCAAAAGGTTCAACACTTTTATTCATACTAGGAACATATGGAATACAGTGGCTTTTAGCCAGTTCACAAATTTCACACTTAAAATGCATCTTATTAAAACTGGAAAACAAATGCGGTTTCAATTTTCTAAGATAATCAAATGACAAATGTCTTAATCTACGGTGCCATAACCAAATGGTCTCGTGTGCTGATGCTTTAGTGCTCACATTATTCACTTGTCCGATATCAGATCTCAACTCCAGATAGTAAAGTTTGCCCCGTCTAACACCATAACCAATAGTCCTTCGAGTCAGAATGTCCTGAAAGAGACACAAAAATGGCCAGAACATCACAGTACATGAGAGTGCGGAAGTAATTTGACTGACTGATAACAAATTATGTTCAGGAGATGGAACAACAAGCACAGTATCTAAATTAAGGGTATTTGATAACATAATGGATCCTTCTCCTGTAATAGGACAAGTTCCACCATTAGCTGTGGAAATAATGGTTTGGCGAGAGGGGTGGAAGGACTCTAATTGACCGGCATCCCGAGTTATGTGATCTGTTGCACCTATATCAATGATCCACAAACTATTCTTAGAAAGTACTGGAACCTTACCCACCATACTTGTGCTGACGATATTGGCCGTTGGTGATGAGTGATCCTCCATGGTGCCAAGTAACATTGCCTTCCCACTAATATTCTTCCTCGGCTTTTTATTAAAATCCCACCATTCTGGATAACCAATAATTTCGTAACAACGTTGTTTAGAGTGACCTGTTTCACCACAATGAGTGCACACAAATCCACCGGATTTGCTCAAAGACTGATTGGTACTATTCTTCGAGGAATGCGGCGCTGCAGTTGACCGAGATGCTAGCATAACCGAGTTATCTTGCCGAGCTCCACCCATTGTCTGCTTCTGTTGGTACTCTCTTCGTACATATGCATACACACCTTCGAGATTCAACTTAGGCTCTTTACGTAGAATTTCGCCTCAAACTTGATCAAAATCATGGTCAAGCCCACTTAAGAAAATATGTACACGCAGGCAACTCATTGACGAGTGTAACAATACTATTCCTTCAACGGTGTCGTCCCTTGATGTAGTTCGGTGATCAATCTCTTGAAAGATGGCAACGAGCTCATTGTAGTAAGTCAGTAGAGGTTGACCATCTTGTTTGGTGGAGAAAGAGCACTGATTTAATTCAAATAGGAGGGTCTCATCACCACCATCATAGAATGTTTTTGAGACGGCCTCCCAGATTTATGTGGCTGTGGGAAGGCGGATAAAACGCTGCATCAAAGAGGGACTCATCGAGTCAATCAGCCAACTCTTTACTTGATTGTTTTCGGTGACCCAGGTACCTAGATCTGGATCCCCTTTGGCCGGTTTCTTCGTTTCGCCAGTAAGATAGCCAGCCCTCTTTTGTGCACTGATACACATCTCCATCAACTGAGACCATAATAGGTAGTTCGTATCATCCAATATGACTCCGATAGGGAACGGAGAATTGTCTTGCTGGACAATAATATGGGGGGTGGGTGTTTGAGCGATTTCGGTTCTTTCGGTGGTCATGATCAATATGCTTTTGGTTTTGGTTTGAATACGCAGGAGTCCTCACAAGGAGGCAATACGAATATGCAGAGAAATATGAGCGTGGTGTAGGATTGAACCGCTCTGATACCATGTAGAAATCAGAGTTAGGGGAATATCTATATATTTTAGTATATTGAATCCTGCTGCACATTACAATATATATAGGAGGAAGACTAATTAGACTAGGAAACTACTACAAGGAAAGAATACAATTATGGAGACTATATAATCCGAATCAAGGAAGGGTCCTATTTGAATAAGGAAACCAAATATACGATTTATATTCCAACAGTATCCCTGTTCAACAATTGAGGACATGGCGACGCCTGCGTAACATGGCTCTTCACCTAAAAATTGAGATAAAAAAATAAAAAATCAGCAAATTTTAAAAATTCAAAAAACTGTAAAATTTTCCAACAAACAATAAGTGCTGCACCAGAATTGCAAGCAGTGTGTATATGGATCAATATAACAATAACTTACAAATTTCTGAAAAGTTTCTTTAATCGAAAATTCAAATGCTTCATATGAATTGTGGACCACAGCCCCTGACTTAACCAACATCAAGAAAAATCAGGACACGTGACACTGTGACACTGTGACATATGCCCAATACATTGGTCAATGAACTGGTCAAGAGTAGAATCTACACAATGTTTATTGTTGACCAATGCATAGCACTGTTACTGTCCTTAATACATGTCCCAGATTGCGGGTCCCAATTATTATTGCTAAATAGGCCCGGCAATGAATCGGGTTTGTGTGGGTTTCATGTCGTGGGGAAAAGGGGCTTCATGCCTTCATCCATTCACGGAAATTTTTTTCTAAGGGCCGGGGCAAAGCTTAATACTAATGTCACTTCTTATAAATTAGACAAAAAAAATGTACTATTTTTCTTTTTGTTCAAGATTCGCAGCGTGGAGGAGATTTTTTATTATCATTATTGTGGGGGGTTGCCCCCTAGCCTCTTTCTTTGGCCGTGGCTTCACCTCTACCCATACTCCTATGAAGCACAGACATGACTCGCAATTTTTTTAAAATGTAGAACGTACCACATGGGGGGACACTTTCTTAATTAATTATATATATATGCAATGAACATTATAGATATTTAAGAATTCAACAAAATGAAATTAGATTACATTAATAATCCAAATATTCAAAAAGTATACATAAACTAAATTGTTTTATAAATTTATATATAAAATTGCACAATTATAGTATGTGCATGTATTCATAAATTTATATCAAAATTTAACCTAAATATGTCTATATATTTCATCATTCCATTTTGCACCTATCGTGGCAAATATTTCAGCCTGAACCAATCAGTTCCTTTAGTTATGTTGATGGTTTTTCGATTAAAAGAAAATTTCAAACCTTATTTGACAGTAAGTAAAAGAACACCAGAATCATAAAAATAAAAATAAAAAAAGAATGTGTACCTTCGGAAAGCATCCGTTGGATGGGTAGTTGTTATAATTGTAGAACAACGGTTGTGTAGTCCGGGAGAAAATTTGACCAGTAGCCATGGTGTCGATTCGGACTTGGCTCATCTCCATTATTTTTCGTTACAATTCTGTCTAAGGGGATCTAGTTTGAGAATTAAACAGATGAATTTTTTCATGAAACATGGTAGAGATGATCACTATAATGAATACATGATTTCCACAAAATTTCATCTGAAGATTCAATCTAGAAACGGATAAAATGATGATCTAAAATTTGAATGGTCGAAAATGAGCAAATGCGTCAAATTTTTACTACGCCCACTTCTGATTTGAATTTCTTGATGAAGTTTTGTGGACATGATATAATTATTATAGCTCTACCAAGTGGTCCAAGATTCATGAAATTTTTATTAAACCCTAGATAGAATTGAACCGAAGGTGTAACGAAGAAGAGCCAAGTCTGTGTCGACTCAAAGATACCTGTGGAGACAGAACATATAATAAAACAGTGTCATATACTGTAATAGTCAAAGTTCCAGGGTGAGTAAACTTACAGCCATGATGCACTAATAGTGAAACTTTTTATTTTTTTATTTTTTTGATTCAAGGATGATCTCATAGGGTGTTCAGGCCAGGTTTTGCGTGCCTCGACTGATAGTAAAACCTACAACTAAACAGAATCTATCTATTCTATATATAAAAGTACGAATAACTCAAGTGTTATTCTTTTTTTTGTGAAGAAAAATATGCCTTTGATTTTAAACAAAAGATTTTAAAATTTACATTAAATAAAATAGTATAACTCCATATATTTTTATATTAATATTAGTATTCAAATAAATATAAACTCTACATTATTTGGTTGAAATAAGTAAACAAAGATTTTAAGATTTATATTAAATAAAATACGATAAGTGCATAACTTCATATATTTTTATATTAGTATTAACGTTCCAAATAAATTTAAAATCTACTTTATTTGGTTAAAATAATTAAACAACTTAGAATTTGTGTTGAATTAGGTGTTTTGTATAAGAATTTCCGTACAAATTCATAATAAACTTTCCAACAATGAAACTATTTAATAGATCGTACTAAAATTATAAAACTTTTAGCTTGAATTAGAATTTCGTTCCAAAACTCTAGACAAATGTATGTATATTAAATTATACTTTACTTGACCGCTTTTAACATTATAAATTAAATTTAAAATTATTTATATACTCCAAAACTTATTGTTTATTTATAATTATGTTTAATGTTTAAAACATAAAAAATGAATATATTATAATTGTGGCCCAGTAAAACATTTACGTTAATTTTATTTGTTTACTATTTTAATATTTACAAATAAGGCATGCGTGATGAGAGGTGAATGTACTCGCATAAATTCAGATCAAATGAAGAGAATATATTGCTAAGCACTTGTCTAATATCAAGCAATAAATGCAATTGTTTGTGATAAATAAGAGTGTGTTAGAAAACTAATTTAGTTAAAATTCTGTACAATGATATTTGTGATAAATTTAGGGGTGTACGTAACACCATATCTTTAAAAGTGAGCCCTCTTTTAATTTTGCATAGTGGGGCTGCCATCTGAACCTTTAATTCTTGTGGGCCATCCAGGTTTTAATTTCGTTGACAAGAGACAAAGGTCCCTTGAGTCCCCACTCCAGCACCAAGTAACCCATTGTCAGTGGCAGTATTTTCTCTTAAAAAAGGTTTGAAACTTTGAATACCTGCTTCAAATTTCGCAAAAAATCATTATTGATTATATCCAGTTTAGTTATTTCTCTTCGGCTTTGTATTCGACCTTTTAGCTCTTTTTCGATAGTAAATTTTGTTGTCTAGACTTGGTTCATTTTTCAAGTTGTCGTTCTATTTTCTTAATCTTCTTATAGGACCTTCATGTAAGCCCTTGAAATAGGCCTTTATAATCTTTACTTTTTGTATATTTTTTAATTATTTATGTCATGATTCTTGTCTTTCGGTAGAAAAACATAAAAATATTAAAAAAAAATTATCAATGTCATATCATTGCCCAAAAAAAAATGTTCTGGATTTTGTTTTTAAGGAAAGGTATTTTTGGAAAATTTGCGTGTTCCTATAAACACTACTAAGTAATTCAGGACGGAAAATTCCGGTCATAACCAAATACTCACAAAAAATCCAGAACGCTAGGAAAAGAGCTTTTCTGAAATCCAGGTTACCAAAGCTTTTCATAAAACTCAAACCAAATATTTGTAAATTAAATAAAAAAAAAAAAAAAGAAATAGACTTGTATCACATTGCAAGTTCTTAATGTAATTAAATTCACTAAAAGTGAAAAATATAAAATTTTGAGCAGTTTTCACAGAAGAATTGCTGACAAACCAACCTTTCTTGAAGCCTAAAAGTTCCATCTCAAGTGACATTAGACCACAACTTCTAGTTAGGAATTCCATTCAATCCTCCCCCTCTTTCACTTTTTAAGGGTAACGAGAGATTTAAGCCTCCTATTTTTTTTTTTTTTGATCAGAAACAAATCTTATATTGAAAATAATGATCAATACAAGAGTAAAGGGGCTAATGGTTTACAAGTAGTCTACCAAAAGCCCCAGAGGAAGAAAAGGAAACACACAATAAACAAGCGTTAAATAAACATCAAGCTGGAAAATAAACAGAAAAAAGACGAGCAACTAAATAGCTCCCCAAAAACCACCAGACTAAAATTTCATCGAGAATCCTTCAACTCATAGCTGCACACCAGTCCCGACTAAGATCATCAAGTGATAATGAATATTGATTTTGCTTCATAATCCTCGCAACCTAAATGAAGCACCTCCAAATTCAAAATCTAAAAACCCATTGACCTAGCTACTCCAAATTTTTTTTTCTTTTTTTTTGAGAACAAGCCTTGTTTGATATCATGAAATTTGGTAAGTTCATTACGTCCAAACTCCAAAGGAAAGAAAATGAACTCTTAATCTTGAACATCCCAAACCAAAATAATGGATCCTTAATTTTGGGACGAAGGGAATAAGTAATAACATCTCATCAAAAAATTTGAACATAGTTTTTGTTATTTTTTGCTTACATGGGAGAGGGATTGGTGAGACCGCAACCTGAGCGCTTTCAATCAATACTAATTATGAAGATCACATAAACCATGAATAATAAATGAAAAGGAATAAATAACTTTCTTACGTTATCATATCAATGAAACGGATCACCAGCAGACATTGGGATTATATGACCAGATTGTATGGAAATGATTCTGGTACTTTCCATGGACTCTTCGTCAATTTGAGTTTTGATCTATCTCTTTGAAACCCATAAAAATCGGGTCCGTTGAAGCTTGTGAATGCCTCTAGCTTGTCCAGCGCCACCCTCCTAGTACATCATCCAAAAACCAAGATCATTGGTATTAACAAGCCACTTGTCAACCATGTTTTGCAAGTCATTTACCATATATATGTAGGTATGTTCATAAATACGTACATATATATGTATGTGTTTGTATGTGCGTGTGTGCATGAAGGAAGTAACATGTGAAAGTGACCCTTGTGATTTCTCAAGAATAGTCTCTTCAGATTTTTGACTAATTCGCTATTAGTTCTTCATATTTCTTTTGAGATTCAATTTTTTTTATTGTTATTTACATTGAAAGAATCCTAACACTGTGTGCAATACGAGTAAAAAAAATAAATGTAACATTTAGATATATCCAGTGTTAGTTCATCCAAATAGCCCTACTAAGAATATCTTAAGAAAATTAGCTTTGCTCCTAGAACCCCAAGGGTTAGCCTTGCCGAGGGAGCTCACAACTCCACTAGGTTTATGAGTCCCTTCCTAGAACTGGTAAGATAAAACACATGAATCACCTGTTAGACACTAGGACACTAGCTGCCTTAATGGGTGAACAAAACTTGATCAAACACGGACACAAACTCGTTACATAAACCTTTTTTTTTTATAAGAAACTCGTTACATAAACCTTTTACTTCCAAATTTGAATAATTAAAAGGATTGGTATGAATTTGCGAAAGATGCAGTTTTTTGGTCAGTGTAGCCTATTTAAAACTTCATTTTAACTAAAAATAACAAATACCCACCCACCCCGCCAGGTGAGAGTATAAACCCGTTACAAAGTAACTGGTAAAATGAAACACAACATGAATCACCTCTTAGACAATAACTGCCCTAATGGGGGACCAGAACTTGATCAAACACGGACACAAACTCGTTACGTAAACCTTTTACATCCAAATTTGAATAATTCAATGGATTGGTAAGAATTTGCAAAAGACGCAATTTTTTCAGTTAGTATAGCCTATTTAAAACTTCCTTTTAACTGAAAAAAACAAATACAACCCCCCCCCCAAAAAAAAAAAAAACCAACCCCAGGCGAGAGTATGAACCTGTTACATAGAACATGTTTTGAACATGATAACAGACAGATGGGACACAAACTCAAAAAGAGAAAGCATTAACTAGTCAAATATGGGTGGAGCAATTTATGTCACAACACAAATACAACATGACTTGTTGACAGCCCTACCCCTTCAACCCACGTCCATGTACCAAAAATAAAGTTGTTACAATGTAAAGAGGAAGGTTCAAGAGAATTATTTACACTTGAAACGTGACACGCTCGATGTGTGCAATTACAGAGATAATCATTCACAATAGGTGATGCCTTCTCTTGCTCTTCAACCAACTCTTGCTTGCTGTTGCTTGGTTTTTCGAAATAAATTGCCAAGGTATTTTAAATTTTTTATGCAAGTGATCAAATTGATCTGGGGTTCGATGAGGAGCAGGGGAGGGATTCGAACCTGATGCTTTGTGCAAACTCACACTCTTTCAACCAATTGAGCTAAAGACCGGTTCTCTTAGACATTCAAATTAGTTGAAGGTATTTTAAACATTTGAGGTGCACAATGAGAACTCTGCTCGCGCTTAATATAAAGTACAGATATTAGAAAACATCCATTAGGGCGCCATAGTAATGGACGGAATTGTACATCTAGTGAATAATATGGTGCTTTGTGTTGGTTAATCTTACATATGGGCCGTTTTCTCTTCTCCTTTTATTTATACTAGACAAATTCATCAGTAAATTATCAATACAAAAAGTTCGTATGGCAAGTAAAACATATGTAACAAGCACAATATGTTTTGATTGAGATTACCTGTTTGAAAATCTTTGTATAGAGTGACAACGCAACAGGAGCATTATAGATACCAGCACATCCGCAAGAACATTATTTTCTTCGTCTTTCTTGAGGAGCGCTATCAGTTCTTACGAAAAATCTCTTACTTCCGCTTGTCACAGCTGACACAATTGCCTGTCCTATATGAGAAAAGCATATATGATTAGAACTCGTAGCATTCAACAAAGCCGACAAATATTAACACGATAAGTTAATATGATATGATATTTAACCTGAATTGGTTCATCTTTCATTCTAACAGGTTCACGTTATGAATGGGTTGAGCTGTTGAGATACCAAAGAAATTTGAAAACAAAGTATGTGAAGCTGAGTAACCCGTCGGGTTTCTTTACTGGGGGTTGGGGATTAGAAGAATGATAAAAACTAAAACTGGCAGGCACATTCAATGCGTGTAATATTATAGAAAGTAATTCCTGGAACTATGTAGATTATTAAACACTTATTTTTCTAAATTAAAGAAGGGTAACTTGGTAATTTTATGTACATACCATGTCTCCAATGACCCCAATGTGTTCAATATAATGAACGAAAGAAGGATAACTTGGTAATTTTATGTACATACCAAGTCACCGATGCCTTCAATACAATAGAAGATAGATGAGAAGAGTATCCTTCTTAGAAACATAAAGAAGAAATATATATTTGTTTACTTATTTTTATCTAGGGTGAGAGAACTCATGACCTTCATACTAGAAAGTGAGGGTATTCATCACTACATTAGCATACTAACCACTAATCTAGTGTCCTCTTGGTTACAAACATGGTTATTATTACCCTAATGACTTGACCCAAGAAGAACTAATTTCTTGACCTAGCAGGCCAGCATACTAATTTTTTTTGCGACCGACTTGACCCATAAGACTTATTTTTTTTACCCCAAACGGCTTGATCCATGCTGTATTACCTGGAAATTGAGTTTCTTTTCTACCTATTGGTCCACACAATATTACTTTGCAATTGACTTTCTTTTCTACCTAATTCATTCTCACAATTAAACATGTGATATTGAGACACCCACTGACATACCGGCCAGGTGATCACTCATTGGTTGAATGGATTTCGATAAGGATGAATGTGATATGGCCTCAATCCTACTCAATACATGGTAGCCAGTCTAGCTAGACTAGATATGTCAGTCTTTTGTGTCAGATGTATATGTCCCTCCAGAAATATTGGATATGTATTAACGGGGTTTTAATAGAAGTTTAATATGACACGACACATAAAAACGTTTGGGTACTTTCGAAAATACATCATTATTATATACTTTAACGGACAAGCAATCGTCATTTACCCATAAAACACAAAAGGTCACCCAAACATGAACAAAGGTGAACATAGCACATGCAATAACATGTCTTGCTGCCATAACTCTTCCTTTGACTGTTTTTTCTACTATTACCAATACATGGACTTTGCTTGCCAAGTACAAAGAATGCCAAAAGAGGGTAATTAAAGAAGAAGAACTCAGCAGACCAATGCTGTGGATCGGAGTCTATGTTGCAGTACTATATCTGGTAGGCTCCCTTGCAATCGCTGATGATGCCTTGCAAGGTTTCTACCATAGAAAACTGTGGTTACCGTGCAAATTTTTCACTCTCAACGCTGCATCCCTGACACTGTTAGCTGTGGCAATGAAGCTGCCACTGGATCTAACTAGTCCCATGCCAGGCTGCGTGGATCAGCTTGTGAGGCTTAGCATCGGGGCTTCTCTATGCACCGCAATGGGTAATTTTATGCCTCCTCAAGGAACCATGGACGAAGAGGAACTTGGCAAGAACATAATGGCCTTGGGTATTCTCGTGACCACCATGCTTGTGAATGTCTGCATCCAATTATACACTGGCTTGATATCGGGTTTTGTGCTGGAGCATGTTGTCGTTGTGGTTTCCATGCTTATTTTGCTTGCACTTTTGAGTTTCTTGGCTTTAACAGTTCCAATCTCCACGAGGATGTTGGAGCTCAAGTTCAGAGAGAAGTGGAAAAAAACAGTTCTGAGCCAAGAAAGTGAGGAGGAATCGAGAAAATGAGAAACTGAAAGATGATGTCAAGAAATATTGGGTTACGGCTGAAACTGGCAGCCCGCAGTTTATTATGATGCGTTCTGCAACCAGCTCCGCTTCGAGGGCTATATGTTTTCTTACAGCTTTCGCTCTAGTGGAAGCGGAGATCCGGATGCATTCCTTGGCTTCTTTTTCTGATTATAAGTGACCCACCATTGTGATTCTTATGATTCAGACTTTTGGGGTGGTGGTGGGCACAATTGCCCCAGCATTCAGATGGTTCACGACCACAAATTTAAGTTCTAAAAGGAAAGGAGAAAGAGGTACCGGGATGAATTTAGAGTAATATAGGATCCAAAGGCTAGTAGAGTGGAAAGAAAGCCCTTTAGCTTAACAAAGAATTGGGGACAGAAAATGCAGAAAATTCATGCACGATATGAAAATTGCAGTTTTGAACTTGTTTATAGGAGTTCAAATAGTGATTGTGGTAGGAAGCAAAACAGTTGGGTTCATCTCCATATTTTTCATAAGACATATATTGACTTGCCGATACTATTGCAAACTGGCAATGAATAAGCTCGTGTTCAAGCGTCTGAATGCCACAGGCAACCACACCAGACCAGCAGGATCAGCCACAAACACAAAGATTGATCATAGTCATTGTGTATTCCAACTTGAACGAAAGGAAGAACTGCCTCAGACGATCTTGAGGAAGACTTACGTTCTGTTGACCGATTGATTCAAATGGCTAAAAAGCAGCACCCAGAAGATCTAGTGGAGCTTCTTGAGACATCCACAAACTCAAAGAAAGTATCAAACTCCAAATAGGTTGAGCAAGTTACTCCCAAGTGCTGGAATTTGCCTGTGGTAACCTTAACAAGCATCACAGTTGCACTTCCCAGCATCGAGAACAACATTGTTGATTGGCTACTATGCAGCATGAGTCAAGGCCTTGTGTACATCAAGCTTATAGAAAAAAGCCTCAACACCAACAGAGATTTGGTGAACGTTAGAAATACATCTGATGTTTTGTGGTTAGGTGTTGAACTTTATCACAGCTGGCTAGATAATGATCTCCACAAAATGACTCTAGAAGGACAAACTTATAAGCAAAACCTTCGAAAGTTGGCTAATGTAGCTAAAAAAGGCGTAATGGAATTACAGAGAAACACAAATGGACATCCAGAACAAAGTGTTGCTAACTGGACAATCAAGGTTACAGCTGCTAATTCAATGCGCAAAACCTTCGAAAATCGGCTAATGTAGCTAAAAAATGCGTAATGGAATTCCAGAGAAACACAAATGGAGGTCCAGACCAAAGTGTTGCTAACTGGGCAATCAAGGTCATAGCTGCTAATTCAATGTGCATAATAAGTCAATCTATGCTAGTGGACAGCCAAGGAAGCATTGAGCAGACCAGCACAAGTATCTGTTATGATTGCAGATATACTTAGCTCTTGCCTTACAAACTTAAAGTGTGCCATATCTATGAAGCTATTTTCTGGTCCAATAAAGAAGAGGGAGGAGAGCATAAGGCTCGCAGCTTGTTTTCTTGGAGAAACTGAAGAGATTCTTAAGATCCTCTTCTGGTTTGGACCCAGCTGAAGTTGAATTTTTTTCGATGAATGATGTGCTTTAAGAAAGCATAAGCACCCCGTCATGTCTAGCCCAGCCAAACCAACTAAACTTTTTTTCATTATTACTGCAAGAAGCCTTTGATCCCTTGACTTCGGACTAATTCTCTCTTTCATCCAACTCTATCTTGTAGCCTATGATTATCTGCTCTTTGTGAGATGTTGTGTCTTTGCGTGCTTCCTCGTTTGTGTATATTATAAGTAATATGCTCTAATTTCAAATATTATAATTCTAAAACCGTAAAACTTTATATGCTCATCCTCTATTAAGCATAACTAAACTAATCTCAATCCATATATAATCCAAAATTCCAGACCCATTCAAAATGTATCAAAACCAAAAACACATCAATTAATGCTCCAATGCAATGCATGCATTTTTACTTGCGATTTTTCTTTATCTTGTCTTGTTTTCCTATTTCTAAAAATTAATTTTTTTCATCATTTAATATACAATATGAATAGCAGAAGACTAAGTGATAAGCACAAAGTATAAACGGAGGAGACCTTTTCTTACTTTTTTTCTGAAAATGCTGAGAGATACTGTGGATTTCTCTTTTGAGAACAGGAAGGCAGTAATTGATGGGCTGCAATCCTCCTTGAAAGAGAGGATTCGGATTCTTATTGAGAAGAAGATGCTGTGGGGTGACCATTGCTGCAACATATCCTAACAAATATGACTCAAGTCAGGTAAAATGTTGGCATAAAAACTGGTATAAGAAATAAACTATTACCGTTTATCAAGATTAGCTTTACGTGCTCACCCAATGCATGTGCAACTGAGTAAATATTCATTACCACGGTTGTAAGGATGATGTGCCATAACAGATTTAACATCGCTTGTTGGATTCGTGACGCAAGCGCTGGTATTCCCCTGCCTGCATGCAGGGGGCTAGATTATTACAGAAGAACCCACTGAAATTCTCTGAACTTTGATTTCATTATCTTCATCAATTGCAACATCCGTTATATCATGTCATCGTTACAATGATTGTATCACATAGGTGATTTAAAATGAAAATAATACAATAACATGTCCGTTTCGTTATTACAACCTCATTCTTTTATGTCAAAGACCAGAAGCTACACGCAAATTATCATTGGATCTGGTAGCTCCCCGAAAGAAAAACTGGTTGAAGCGTTTTTTACGGTGATTAGTTGGCAGCAGAAGTCAAGAATTACGTGGTTAAGGGAGGAGGATAAGAACACGAAGTGTCTCAACGGTAAGCGACCATTCTAACCACCATGGCATGGGTTCGAGCCTTGTTACCAGCATACATACTCAAATTAAGAGTCTTGCTTTCCTTTTTGGGACGTCTAAAATAGAGAGTCCCACTTTCATTATTTGATCATATCTTACGACAGTTAGACAAGATATGATTCTAGTCACTGAGTCAATATTTCTTAAAAAGTTCTCTTTTCAGATGGAATTCTTATATTGAGATGGGGGGGAGTAGTTAAAATGGGAGGAAAGTAAAGACAGAAAGGTAAGTGAAAAAGATACAAGTAAACAAAGATACCTTCGTCGCAAGACTCAACAAACTTAATAGCATCCATCGTCGTAATATGCTCCATCACAACTTTCAGTCGTGGGAAGTTTGTATCAGTGATCTTAGGACAGTTTCAATGAATACCTTTCCACAATCAAATACATCGACCTCGGGATTTGTAACCTTCCCGTGGACCTGTAAATAAAATCTCATACATAATCAGTTCTCATTTTTCATGAGTTGGGTTAACAAGAATATATGTGTGTGTGTGTGAGTTTATGATGAGAAGTTGCACATTAGCAAGTCACAAGATTAGATAGTTTGGCTAATGATGTAGGGTAGCCTCTGCTATTTGGAAGATCCTATGAGGGTTTTCTTTGCCCAAAACAACCAATTACTCAAGGCTTCATTTTCACAACCACCCAAAACATACTTAGGTCTCATTATCCACCAATCATTAGTGATGGCACTATTGCGACTTGTTTAAATTTGCTGAGACCTGACACGACAAGGTGAGAGAGAGAGAGAGAGACTTTTAGCATCTCTCGGTAACTGTTAAGAGTCGGTGCATCCAACTGAAAACCAAATGGCAAATAATAATGGGCAAAGAGGCACCAAGATCTTATATACTATGGTGTAAGGCTTAGAATCATGACGAGATTAAATTTCTCTACACGCCCACTCATGTATAGGATGATTGATTTCGACAGGTGGATCAACAATAATGGATGACATGTAACACATAGCCAAACTAGCACATACATTGTTGATACTGTAGTAAACAATTGTTGCTCTGAAAGCTTAAGTTATTAAAGAGTGAGCCCAATAATGCTTAACATGTTCCAACATCCTCCCTGCACATGATCTTGTTCACACGGGGAGAAACAATCAAGGTGCACTAAGTGCACAACTATACCAAGGTGCATAGAAAGGGGGAACCAATTACAATTGAGAAGATTTTTAATGCAAGACGGCAAATATTTTGTTACAAGTGGGGGCAAGATTTGATAGATTGTGGTGCAAGGCTTTAAATTCCTGATAAGGGATCAATATTTTCAACAGTGCCAAAACGAAGGAAAAGAACACAAAGGGCAAAAAAGAGTCAATCTATTCAACCATTCTTTGGTAGCGACAACAAAAAAGATGGTTCGTGCCAACCATTAGCAGTAGCCTTGATGGTGTTTGTGAGTTGCATGGTATAATAATCTAGCATTGGTAATTCGATTTGATTTTGTCATCTCACTTGTTTCAATAATTTAAATTTGCCTACTATTCTTTTCTTACCATATATTTTTTGTGGAGAACAGAAAATTAACTGATGAGAATGAGGAGACTAATTGAAATATAAAACAAATGACAAGAACAAATAACGAACAATGAGCAAACAAACTTCATGAGATTGACAACGACGGAGCCCATGAGTTCAGGATTGCACAATCACCAAATTTAGAAAAGCCTGATCCACGCTCCATAAAAGGAGAAGACCATATTACAATTCATAATTTTTGAAAGTGACTAAAAAACAGAAAATAATGCTTATTCAGACCTTAATAGACCAAACGTATGCAACAGTTTTATCCTCTCAAACCATAAATTCACACCAAAGGCGTTGATGAAACATTAATTTGTGGTCACCCCCTTCCAATTTTTTCCTAAAATATTTTCTTTATGGTTTCTATATGTCAAATTTATAACAATTAAATATTTTATTATAGTGCAGGGCCAATGAGTACAGTGCGAAATTCATTTCTAGACTCTTAATTTGGGATGGAAGGAGTACTTACCTTTAAGTATTAAACCTGAACCGTGAACTGCGTGAAGACCCTTTGAACCCAAAATGGCCACCAAGACAAAGCCAGTGGCACAATTCAGAGCAAGTTCTTAGTATTTGAAGCTTCATAAAGTGAACCATTCACCTGGGAAAAGGAAATATTTACACCTGTAAGCTCAAAAGTTAAGCTGATAAAATTGCTTTACTACTTGATAAATGGACCAAATATTTACACACCCACAAATTAAAACATGGGAAACAAAAAAAAATGTATAACTTTGATTATTTGATTTTAATAAAAGCGTTTTGTTTCTAATCCAAAAAAAAAATGTAAAACTGGGTGTCACATACCGAGATCAAAATCACCAATAATCTTTACATGAGCACCTCCCATTCTGGAAATGGTGGAACCGGTGAATGTCACGGACAACTATTTCCCGTTCCGTAATGTCTGACACAAGCTTCATATATTCATGACAATCCCCACAGATTCGGAGATTCTTAAAGATTCTGATAGTTTTATTCGGGATGCTGTTAATCATTGAAAATCCTAGAGCCAACCTTTCACTATGATGAGAAAGATTCTCTCTTTTCTCCCTTTCTGTTACATTTTGAAGTACATAATCCGTTTTTGGAATATAGCCTGATTTAGTAAGTTTATCTCCCAGCTCCTCCAACTTTTGATGGATATCTCGGATTTTTGGATGTGAAGAATCTTGAGCCAAGAAAGTGTGAATTTGAGAATCAACTTCAACCCAACTACAACCAGGTTCCTTCTTAATACCCTGATTGGTCATTAATGCCCTAATCTTAGAAACATCACCCCACCTCCCTTTTCCTGCAAAAATATTGGACAATAGTATATAATTCGAATCTATTTCGGGTTCAATCTCAAATAGTTTCTCTGCAGCTCTTTCACCAAGTTTCGCATTTCCATGAACTTTACAAGCCCCAAGAATGGTCTCCCAAATCAAAGCATTCGGAGTTGACTGCATATTCTCAACGAAGCTTTCGACCTCGTTAAATTTGCCAGCTCGACCAAGGATATCGACCATGCACGCATAGTGCTTAATCGAAGGGGTAATTTTATGAACTTCACTCATCGATTCAAAATGCTTTCTCCCTTCGTCAATCAAACCCATATGGCTGCATGCGGAAAGAACACCCAAGAAAGTGATTCCATCGGGCAAGGTACCCTCATCCAACATGTCTTCAAAAGCCTGAAGAGCTTTCTCTCCAAATCCATGAAGTGCGTAGTTACAAATTATTGTGTTCCACAATATTGTATCGTGTGTACCCACGCCCCTAAAGATAATCTCGGCATCATCAATAGACCCACATTTTCCGTACATATCAACTATTGCACCTGCAACAAATATATCTCTAAAATGCCCGGTTTTGATAGCCAGTGAATGAAGCTGCCTCCCATTTTCGAAGCTTGCTATACCTGAGCAACCCCTCAAACAGCTTGCAAGAGTGAATTCATTGGGATTGACGCCATATTTTCGCATATGGTTAAAGTAGTTAACCGCCTTCTCCCCTTGATCAGTTTGTGCAAACCCCGCAATCATCACCGTCCAAGTGAAGATGTCTTTTTCATTCATTCTGTTAAAAATCATTTCAACATCTTCCAAGCACCTGCACTTTGCATACATGTCAATGAGAGCAGTTCCTACATATCCATCACTTTTGAGGCCGTTTTTAACAACATGGGTGTGTACTTGCCTCCCAAACCAGGGATTCGAGAGGCTAGAACAAGACCTTAAAATGCTGATAAATGTGTATATGTTCGGCTTGAAACCTGCCCCAAGCATTGAGTTGAAGAATCTTGGCCCTTGATCGCATGTTTCATTATCTTGGAATCCAGATAAAAGAGTGTTCCATGAAACCACATCCCAATGACACATAGAATGAAAAACCCTGTAACCATCTTCAATAAATCCATTTTTCATGTACATTGTGATCAACGAATTGTTCACTAAAGTTTCTAATTCAAAACCATACTTGTAAACACAAGCATGAATGCTTTTACTATAATTTGGGTCACCCAGATCGGTCGCAGCGTTAATAAGACTGGCAAGGGTAAAGTGATTAGGATTCAAACCCTTATGCTTCATTTTGCTAAAAAGCTCAATAGCTTCTTGTGCTCTCCCCTGCTGATCAAGGCAACAAATCATCGCGCTCCAAGTCACAATGTCGGGGTTTTTTATTCTTGAAAAAACTTTGAGTGCATCATATGCTATCCCACACTTTGAATACATATCAACAAGACTACAATTCACAAAGTCATCATCTTCACACCCAATCTTGATTGCTACAGAATGGACTAGCAGGCCAGCTCCCAAGTCCCCCGAGTTTGCACATCCCTTGAGAACAATGGACAAAGTGAATTTGTTAAACTTCATTTCGGTTTCTTTCATTCTACAGAACAGTCTCAATAACTCCGCTCCGTCACCCACTTCAGCATACCCATTAAGTAAACCATTCCATGACACAGTATTCTGCTCAGGCATGAAGAAGAACACTTTATCTGCATATTCCATCTCACCACATTTTGCATAAAGATCAACAAGTGCAGACCCGACATACAAATCTTCAAAGACTCCAATTTTAACTACCTCAGCATGTATCTGTTTCCCAAATTCTTTATCCAACTGCATCGAACAAGCTTTCAGAACAGTCGCTAACGTAAACTCATTCGGCCTAATACCTTCTCGCTGCATCTCACACAACAAATAAACACCTTCCGTGCCACGCCCATCTCCCACATATCCCGCAATAAGAGCCGTACACGACACAACATCCCTTTCGGGCATTTCATCAAATACCTTATGTGCGAATTCCAAACACCGACACTTGGCATAAAAATTGATCAAAGAAACCCACAAATGCGAATCCGGCTCAACCCCACTCCTGACAATGTCCCCGTGAATAGCTTTACCCTCATTCAAACCCCAATTCACAACACATTCACGCAACATTGCGGAATACCGCTTAAGCCTCTCTTTCCTATCTAAACCCAAATCCAAACCCCTGCCAATTCTACTTCTTGTAGCTCTTTCTACCCCATTGCTTTTATTCTCAAAATTGGGCCAGCTAGAATCATACACTCGTCTGGCTACTTTCTTAAACCCATAAAAAGGAGTCTGAATTGAAGGATTTTGTGTACCATACAAAGAAGTATCAGCGGAGAGGTAATTTGGTTCAACAACATTCAAAGATGAAGATGAACATGAACATGAAAGAATCGAATGTAAAAAAGGTCTTGAAATGATTCGAGGAGACGTTTTCAATATCATACAAGTAGTAGTTGTAGTAGTATTAGTGAGTATTGGGGCTACGCATTGCACAAACATGAACAAATTGAATGTAGAATCTAGGGTTCGACTTACCTTCCTTGTCTCGTCTCTCCCCTTCTTGAACTGATCTTGCAAACCTTACCAAACCTTGCCCTGCTATCTCGGATGGCACGAAACTCACACTATTCACAAGGGAAAATCTGATGGCACGAAATAGAGAAATGTTTTGGAGTGAGAAAGGAGATTCACGGATGGAACGAAACTCAGGTTTTCAAAATCTGATGACAAACCGACCGGGAAGAGAGAGAGAGAGGTGCGTGGTTTCGTGCAGTTGTGGTGCTCGTTTCTACTCAGTTGTTTGGGTGAAAACATTCGAGTGAAATTTAAAAAAATTTAAATATATATATATAACTTGTCAAAAAAAATATTCAATACAAATGCGCTATAATATGTAACGTTATAATTACTGCATTGTATAAATATGAACAAATTTTTGTTACTCCCTGAATTTTATTTAAGGAGCTTTTAGTCGACACTAGAATTGAACTTAAGATAGTATTCCACTGAACATGACACGGTTAAATTGTCCAATAAGTATGTCTTGTGTTGAATAGGTAATTTAAATGAATTAATTTATATACAGTTTGTTTCTTATACGCACAGATACGTACTGCAATTTCTGGTGGGACCCACTATCCACTTAACCGCAGTTTACTTTTTGTTGGTCATTTGGTTCGAAATTAATAAAAAAAACAAAAGGTTCTCTCTCTATAGTGCAACCCACTCTTCTCTATCTACTGTTTACTCTCACTCTACGGAAACCAGAGCTAAATCACAGAGTTACGAAGCATTCTCTCTCTACTGGATTGTTCTCTTTCTCTACCGAGCTCTACTGGATCGTTTTCCTCTTATTTAATGGCGAAGGAAAATGACTGTTTCTTGAAGCAAATTGCTTCCCATATTCTTCGGCTTGCAATTTTTCGAAATGATAAAATTATTGCTTCCTCACTTTTGATTGTCCTCTTCTGGTTTTGCAGAGCACTCTTTCTTTTTTTTTCTATGACAAACGAAAAAGCAGAGCAAAAGAAAAGAAACAACGAAGCACTCAGAGCAACTAATCACCCCTGGAGTACTGGATTCCGATCATGTTTGCCATCAGTTCCTCCACAACGTCGTCTGGTGAAATGAGGATACGAACATGTTGTTGCAATTGAGTTCCACCGAGCTTGGCCAAATGAATGGCAGATGAATCTAAGAGTAGCAACTTATTAACGGAATGTAGGCTTCCCGAGAATGCCCTGATAAAACCAGTGGATCAAATTAGCATGTGTCTAATTTCCTGTTTCCTGATAAAACCGAGCACAATTTTTAAAGGATTTGGAGTTTTACTTGCTCAGTGAGTATAATGGAAATTCGAATCAAAGCCATTCCAATCAAACCCATTTTGGAAATTATAACAAGAAAATAAAAGATTCGAAATAAATAAGAGGAGAACAATTCAGTAGAGCTCGGTAGAAGAATGCTTCGTAGCTCTGTGATTTAGCTCTGGTTTCCATAGAGAGAAAGAGTAAACAGTAGAGAGAGAATAATGAGTTGCACTGTAGAAAGAGAACCTTTTGTTTTTTTTAATTTCGAAACAAACGACCAACAAAAGTAAACTACGGTTAAGTGGAGAGTGGGTCCCACCGAAAATTGCACAGATGCATACGCATCTGTGCGTATAAGAAGCAAACTGAATTTATATAATACAAATTGATTATGCATTACACATCAAACATTAAGTCTAACAGCGATTGTGAGTCAATGTTAGGCTAATCTTGTCTGATTTAGTAACTCGAACACGACTAGTTTTATCAAATGAGTTAGTCGTGTCTGACTCAAAATTAACCCAAACATATTTATGCTTGAACTAAACCTATCGTGTCAGACATTCCCTGACCTAAATTGTTTTATTGCATTTCTGATTTTTGAGTTTTTCAACTTTCTCAGAAACAATGGAATGCAATTAGAAACTATGAATTTCCAAAATCCTGAAATAAATTTTCTATTATATAATATTTTATATTTATTTCAAATTTAGTGACTAGAAATTATTAAACAACTATCCATAATATAATGTTAGTGGATTTGTGTTTATATTTAACTTTAAGTTTTGCGTCAAAAAAAAAGTAAGTTTCTTTTCCATTTATTTCGAATTAAGTGTGACAATATGATTTTTGGTATTTTCTAGTAAATAACATAAATTAGAATATATAATCAATGGACAAAAATATTATTTACTTTGTTGTTGTAAGATTAGGTACACTAATCATGCTTGATTATCCAACTGGTAATATTAATTTACTTAGAAGATTACTATATAACTAGTATCTATTATTTTGATCTATAATTAAACTTGTATTTTTACGAAATATGTTCTCTTATTATCTTTGTTGTTTTGTGGTGTTGGACTATAAAAATATGAGTCGTTAAAAAAATCAGATTCGTGATTGATTTTTCAAATAAAGCCAAAGTTTTATTCTGCAATTGTAAGTAATTGGAAAATTCAAAAAGTTTCGATTTAGAACTTTTTTTATTTTAGAAATTTTTGTATTTAAAATTGGTTTTAGGCCATCTCAAATGGTGTTTTTTATAAATTCATTTCTATCATATGTGTCATGGTGCTTTTAATACATTTCTATATCTATTTGGCAATATAATTGTGTACATAGAAAAGTTTCAAATAAAGTTTCTCCAATATTGCCATTTATATCTTACTTAGCATTTATTT
Organism: Lonicera japonica; assembly: GCA_021464415.1. NCBI lineage: Eukaryota > Viridiplantae > Streptophyta > Magnoliopsida > Dipsacales > Caprifoliaceae > Lonicera > Lonicera japonica. The sequence continues at coordinate 67,228,815 of CM038467.1, read as the reverse complement.
AAGAATAAGAGAGAATTAGTGAGTTTCTTATATTCAATGAGAATGTGACATGTCACATTAAAAACTTCTATCATCATTTCTACATGTAGAAATGGTGATAGAAATTCCCCATGTGATTCAACTTCCACCTCACATAGAAATAGTTATAGAAAACCCCATTGGATCATATTTTTTCTATTATTCTTTTTTATTATAAAAGTTTGTATAGATAGAAATGACCATTAAAGATGGTCTTATGAAAAAACACTGAAGATGACACAACTTATTCTATGAATTTTTTTAGTTGATAATGTTGTCTTTGGGACTTTGTCTTTGACATTTATGAGAAGAATGGTGGGGTAGATTTGAAAGGCAAAAAAAAAAACACATTAGTCCTAGTGGTTACTTTAGCCTTTTAAGCTACAAATTGTCTCAAATACGGTCTTTAAATATTGACCTATATATATATTGCTTTTAAACAAACATTGCCCTATATTTGCTTTAAAATAAAAAATTATTTGACAAGACTCGAATCTAAATGCTCCAAGTTATAAAAAATACAACTTTACTTAAATTACTTCCTCATTTAAAATTTTCAATTTAACTTACAAACATGTGTTAGTGCGAAAAACTAGAAAAGATTGGTTTCGACTACACAGTCAAATGATTAGAATAGTAAAGGAATGAGCTAAAAGAGTCAAAGATATATAAATGATGTTTGCCTTATATGAAGATATGCGTTAGTCCTTCTCTAATGAATGGAGCCAAGAGCTCGAGTTGCTTTCTATTCTATTGATTGAGTTTGTATTACAAGTTTACAAAGTCTCTCTAGCTATTTTATCCTCGGAAGATTACAACATATGTGTTACTGAGCTACACGAGTGCTAGACTTTCTATTCTAGGTGCTCTTGCCGTGGACCTTTTAGCTCTATCTTTTTGTATCTTTCTTTCTTGTGATTAAAGCTTGGTTACTTGAATCTTTCTCAGTCATTTACTGTTTATTACTGGAATGCTGAGTTGCATGTTCTTGGTCGTTGGCAAAAGTAAATGCCTCTTATATATATATATATATATATGACAAAGAAGAAATGTGTAGAGAAGTCCTCGGAACGCTTGCTTTGACTCGGTGGTTGGCGAGAGAGCTCCGGAGCTCATTAGAAAAGCTCTGATCTTCGAGCTCCGCAACTTGCTGTACAAAAATAATCCATAGGCTCGGTATTCAAACTCTCTGGAGCTAATGGTTCCGGGTAGCGTTCAAGCAGAGCTCTCGAGTTCCCTTTGTCATAGTGGACTAGGCTGTTTACGTGGACAGCCACGTGTGTCTTTGTGGTTGACGGAGTAAATTAATTCACTTATTTACACCATCAACATGTGTGTATAAAAAGAAAGTATTTACACACATTATGTGGGTTGATTAATTAGTTTATTAGAGTATCCACAATACATAAATGAAATGTATGGTAAGTAAGGTAAATATATCCTATGTATGTGTACTAAATTAATGGTATTGTAAAATAGTAGAGAGAGAGAAATGAGACGAGAAAAAAAAACATTAAAAATATGCATAAAAAGAGAAAGAGAGATAGAGACATCATGGTCAATGGCAAAGGCCCTTTAGTTATGTGTGGAAATCTTTCAACGCACTTTTATCATATGTTTAAGCTTAAAAAATGGCCAAAATCATTTCAAAAGTGTGTGGCGAGGTTTCTTTCTTAAACCCCTTTCTCTTATGCGTAAAGTAAGAAACTTAGTGGAACCTAGCATAACACTAACCTACAGAATAGTGTTTTAGACTACCATACATTGTTGAATTTCATAGTATGATATTGTGTGATAAACACTTAAAAATGTCATATTTTATCCCCAAAAGCTTCTTGCTAGTCCATTATTATTGCCTAAACCGTACTAATATCATCTTTTGTCTGCTTTATAACTAAAAAGTGAAAAGAGCACAATTTTGTACTAAATTTAGCTAACAATGCAGCAAAGATGTGTCAAGAAGAAAGGGCAATTGTTCCGGTGGTTAGGAAAGCTTGAAATTGATGATTGATCATGTTCTAAGAGGTGTGAAAGTCCAAATCCAAGAAGAATTGCATTAATATTTAAGTGCGCGAAAAATCTGCTTTTGATCATTTAGGTGACAGCTCGGTATTTTGATCATAACTTTATGCTCAGAACTCATAATTTTGCTTGCTGTATATGGTTAGAAAGAAGAATCAAAGGGATACAACTTTTGTGTTTTGATGATCTTCAGATTCTAGCATCTTGATGGTGAAAAAAGGCCATAAACCTACTGCCTCCGCATGGCCGCGGAAATAAGTGATTGTATTTCTCTCTTATAGGCCCTCTCCCAAACCATTTATCTCATTATCCATTATGGAAACCCACATAAATATTCTCCATAAGCCCATGTTTTTAATCATCCCATTAACCAAGCACATCATCTCCTTTACCTTATCAAGCACCTTCTATTCCTAAGACCATCCACTTTCTTGCTCACCACTCCATCTAAATTAATTCATTTTCTAAACCTTCCATATTTTCCCCCTTAAACCCTAGTCCTTATACCTATAAATAAAGTCCCTTACCCCCCCCCCCATTCTAAACACACAACCACAAGAGAGAAATAAACTTGTGAAGATATAGAGAAAGAAGGAGCCGCGCGCACCACCGTCGGAAGAATCATTCAACCGGAGTTCTAAATTTCAAGGAGAATTTTATTTATTGCAATTTTCATTATTATTTTGTAAGTTCCTCTTTGATATTGAGATTAATATTTTAATTGAGCAATGAAATTTTATTTAATATCATTCTTGTATTCAATATTTATGATGGAAGGCTAATCTCCTTTCAAGGGGAGAGATGAAACATCAATATTTAATTTAACTTATATTGTTGCATGTAGTACCCATGTGCTTAATTTATTAAAATAATCCTTTTGATTGACCTCCAAAAGAGGCAATCCAATTTAATGTGATTATTGATTTGAGAAACAAACTATACACCATAAAATTTTCTTGAGTTGATTTTAATCACTAAATTCTCTTCCAAACTTTAATTGTTAATATGGATGAGTGTTGAACCTTTGTGTTTTCTTTAAGTGGCGATTCATTGGAAGCTTACTTTAATCCATGTTATTATTTTTATGAAAGAAGAAAATTGGATTTTACAAAATATTTAAAAGATAAAAATTGGTTTAAAGTTATATCTTGAAATTACTACTTTACTTGAATATTAAGATCATGCTACATACAATAGGTGATTCCTAAGTGTTTAAGTAAATTAGAATTTTTATTTTATCTTTGGTATATACATGTGGTAATGAAATAGTTAAATTAAAGTAATTGGTGGTGGATTCTTAACCCTTGATCTCTCTCAATATTTGATTAATATATCTTATGAATTGATAATTGGTAATTCTTTAATTTTAATTAAAAAAAGACTTTCCAAAATCAAAATTGGTTTTAATTTGGCAATCTTAAGTTTTTTTTATAATCTTTAATTCATTCCCCCGAGATTTGGACTAATCCCTTATTTTCCCACTTTACTATGCTTAATTAGATTTTTGCAAATAAGGATTTTTGTTTGCAGTCTTGATACGACTAAAGACGCGCAACAAAATAGCGTCGTTGTCGAATTGGTGAAGAAGGAAATAATTGAAGATTTGTAGAGCTTAAAGATTCTCTTTGTAATAGATTAGGAAACTTTTTTATTTTTATTTATTTATTTATTTTTCTTTTTAATTTTAGGAAAGTTTTTTTTAGGTAGTTTATTTCTTTTTTGGATTGTAATTGGATATTGGACTTTTTAAATTATAATTTTTTTTCTGGGGAGTCCCAGATTTAAGTTAAACAGGTGCAACCATTTAGGAAAACTGAACAAATAGAGATTGCAGTTTTTAAGGAAACAAAAGACTAGATTTAAAGACTCTCTGTTTGGGTCAGTTGGACTCTCGGGGACGACTGAAATTTCGGAAAAATTTTCCTCCAATCAACTCAACTTTGTCATCAACCTAGAGGTAAATTTTCTAGTCACTCGCGCCTCTCCTGTTAGCGAGTTCAATTCCTGCGTGCTCCAACTTGCTTACATGCTTACTTTCCCGCATTTTTCATAATGTGCTAAAATTGAACTTAAGACCTATACCCGGCCATTGAAACGAGTTGGGATTTTATCACCCACTCAATCACTTCGAATTGCTTGCTAATCCTAAGCTGTCACTTAATAAAATCAATCAACTAGCGAGGCAATTAGGGATCGGTGTTCATAGGACCTATTTGAAAGAAGAATGTGTTGGTCACTCTAGTGAGTACCTATCAAATCAACAATGTCTAGAAAAGTTCCTGCACAAGACCCGAAGATGTCTAAGGAGGCAGGGATTTAAGTGGCCTCAGCCCCCCTCATCTTTTTTGGGAAGTCACCTAGTTATTGATTTTGGTAGCCTTAACTGGTAAACTAGCATTTCTATCTGAAAAAGATAGGAGCACAGTTTTTCAGGCGCATCAAGATATCGTGTTTTAAGTGCACGCAGATAATTAAAATTGGACGACCCTTTCACACAAGCAAAGAAATCAAAACATTATGTGGTAAATGCTATTATGTTAAGAATCCTTTTGTGTGCACTTGAGTCTTTGAGACCATGGTTTGTAGGAGTTGTTCATGAAAGTTTGGGCATGTTGTGATTCTGCCAATCGTCTAATACGATCCTCTAATGAATCATGATTACCATCTTTTGATTCATGTCCCATTTCTCCACCAGGTATTCTTGCACCTCAGCCTCCACCGGAAATGGTGGCTAAACAAGCCTTAAATGATTACTTTGCTCCCATTACTGCAAACCCACCCACTGTAGCCACTTAATTCAAGATTCGCCCTGCCACAATTTCTATGCTCCCAAGCTTCCATGGCTTAGATTGTGAAAGTCCATACATTCATTTAAGCAAATTCCTCAATGTATGTGCCACCTTTAGAAATCAAAATCTAAATGAAGAAAATGTGTGTTTGAGGTTGTTCCCTTTCTCCTTTCAAGATAAGGCATCTTTATGGCTTAACTCTTTGCCTCCAAATTCCATCACATCTTGGGATTAACTTATAAGAAAATTCATGTCTAAGTTTTACACCATGAGTAAGACCAATGAAATGTGCCAAGCAATTTAAGATTTTTGTCAAAAACCAATTGAGCAATTCTATAAAGCGTGGGATCGCTTCCAAGATTTCTTCATCAAATGCCCTCACCATGATCTTGAAAAGAGCAGTCTAGTTCAAAGCTTTTACAATGGCCTGAACCCTAGTTCACGTAATATGATTGAGTTTATGCATAGAGGGAAGTTCATGAGTCTCACCCCTATTGAGGCCTATAATTTCCTTATGGAACTAGGAAAGGATTCCCAACAGTGGGATGCCTCAAATGAATTTTCTAGGACTGATCCATCATATAGGTCTGGAGGAATGTATGAGGTTAAAAGTGACCCCGAGCTTAAGAATTTAATGCATGGGTTAACATCTTTAACCAAAGCTATCGAGGCTTTGGCTTGTTCCATGAAGCACCACATTAACCAACCCATACCCGTCAAGAGTGTCCATAATGAGCCCAATACTTTTCCACGCACCATTTGTTATAGTTTTTATCACACGGCACACTCATGCCCTGCATTTTTTCCTGAACCTGAACCCACCATGGAACATCCTTGTGAAGTCAATAACTATAGGAAACCCACCCTTGCAACCTTTAGTTAGCACTATGATCCTGAATGGAGAAATCACCCTAACTTCTCATGGAGGCAAGAACAACCTCCCATCCAGCAGCGTTCACAAACTTAGAGGTCCTTCGGGTTTCCAATCACAGGCTAGGCAGCCTCACTCACAGTTTTCCACCCAAAGTAATTTCTAGGGTCAACATCGTCTTCCATCCCCAGGAGGCCAGCCTCCTATGTCTCAGCAAATTGTCCATATGTTAGGGTCTTCATATGAATATTCTCAACCATTTAGTGGTAGTCGTGAAATGATCCCACAGTCTTCACACAATATCCCTCAGTAGTCAGTTTATGACTAAACATGAATCGTCTATCCAGCGAATTTAGCAATGTTTAAATCAAATTGATTCTGAGCGTGAAAAGGGTCATTTTCCTAGCCAACCAGTTGCTAATCTTAAGGGGAATAGTAAAGAACTTATTTTTGAGGTTAATTCATCCATTGGTCAGCCTCAATATCACAATGAATTGAAGGCTGTCACTACCTTGCGGTCTGGACGGCAAGTTAGCAATCATGTTAGCATGCCCCCCGAGTCTAATCCACCCACTATTCCTGAACCCACCCACCAGGAAACTGTAACTAAGACTCCCTATATATTATGTTTTGTGATTTTGTTTACCTGCCAAAGATTCTTCGATGTCCTTCAGCAATGATCCCCACTATTTAAGCCTTTCATACTCCTGAGCATATTATAGGACATACATTGAAATGTGGAATTTGTGAGGGTATGGGCAAGGCTGACTATAGGGATTTTAAGGCCCTAAGCGAAACTTAATATTGACGGAAATGAGGCCCCAAAAAATAGACCCAATCAATTACCGAATTTAAAAAAAAATAATTAAAACAACAATTAATGTAAGATTAATAGAGAGTGAAAACTGTTAGTTTCCATATCCAACTATAAAATTTGATTTCATCTATTTTTGATATCCAAATATAAAAATTAATTTCATCTATTTTTGAATTTTTTTTTATTTTATATCATAAAGGAAAATACAATTCATACAAGCAAAACTCTCAACTGAAAAATGACTAAAAAAGAAAAACATCTAAAATCTGTTAAGTTAACGAATCTTGAGATACAAGTACAAGAAAGTTGAACAAATTTCTTATTCAAAGGTTGCTGGGAACTGAAATTAAACAAACCCATATCTAAATTAGGAAAAAAGAAAAAAAAAACAAATATGTAATACAAATCTATACACACAAAACCAAAAATCCAATTGCTTGTGAGAGGAAGTACACACTAAATTTGTCCAAGAAAAAGAAAGGAAAAGAAAAGAAATATTTCACCTGCTACATCTTAAGGACAAGAGAGAAAAATTATTATTTTTTTAATCCCAAATTTAACATTTTAACAAAACGGTAAGGAAAATTTTAGTACAAAGGACTGCCCAGTTTCTTCACTCACATAATCACAAAGAGGAAATTTTTTGTATTCTTGGGAAAAAATTTCCTACTGTAATTCTCCAAAATCAGTATCACCCAAAAAACAACATTAATATATGCCCTTATATATATATGATCTAACAAATCAAATTTTGCTTCAATGTAACAAAATTCTTACTATCCAGAGAAGAAAATTAAGCACTCTAAATCAGAAAGATCTACACCTAAAAGTAAATTTTGAAGTCATTTTCCAACAAATAAAGCATAATTACAAGACTTTTCAGGTATCGTAAAGTGAAATTTAACAACAATAAATGAAAAATAATTGTTACCTTAATCAGGTCCAAAGCCTCTTTCAAGAAAGCAGAGCGGAAGGCTGACGACCATGGACGGTGGTCAAAGAGCAGAGCCATGGACGTCGGCTGAACAGAGAGCTGAAGAGGAGGAAACTGTGGAGTGAACGGAAAAGAGAGAAAGAGGTTAAAACGAAAAAAAAATGCGTGTAATAAAAAATAGTGGTTCGCATAATCTATACATGAAAACAACGAAAAAACACACTGTTGTATCATATGGCAAAGAAGAAAACGACTATAATGGTAACATATAAGCACGCATAAAGGCAGGCAGGAAGCTAAGAGATAAAAAAAGGGAAGATAATCTCTAACTTGGTAGGCAGGGAAGGGATAAACGATAGGAGAGTTAGCAATGCATAAGAAATTACGTGGATTTACTAAATTATTGGAAATTTAAAAGAAGCTAAATGGTTTGTCAATATCTTTTTCAAACAGCTTAAGTAAAGAGAATAAGAAATTATAGCAATAGAGGAAAATTGCATTACCAGAACTCCTTCCAGAATTAAATATCCAATCTAGGATTGAACTCCTTCTAAAGTAGAAGATCTTGTTATCGGCAAACTTTATATTTTTCGCATATAATCCTATAAGGAAGCAGCCCAAATCTCAAGCTTATCCCAAATCTCTTTCACTTGAGAGGTTCCTTCATAGGTAACCTCAAGCTTATCCCAAATCTCTTTTGCCGTTTTGCAACTAGAGATTTTGTTGTATTCATCCATAGTTAATGCACAATGTAAAGAGTTTAAAGCTTTGGCATTGTATTGGATTTTTCTAATATCATGCTCATTGAATTCGGATATTGACTTGGGAATAACATTTCCCATTTCGTCGGTTTTTGTAATTTCATAAGGTCCAACAAGTGTAACCTTCCATTGTTCAAAATCATTAGCTTGTAAAAATGTACACATTCTATTTTTTCAATAGCTATAGTTTTTGCCATCAAGCAATGGTGGTCTATAAGTAGAGGCACCTTCGGAAAGGCCGGTTCCTTGATAATAAGACATGATCGAGGACTCTAAGACTGTGAAATCAAAAGCAAGAGTACAACCTCTGATACCAATTGTTGGTCGGAAAATAACCCTAGAGGGGGGTGAATAGGGTTTTAAAAACTTAATGCGGAATTTTAAATACTTTTCAAAAATGTTTAAATAAAACAATTTATTAAACAAATTTATCAAGGAATGCAATCAAATAAACAATCTCAAGCAAACAATAATATAGCAAGTAAATAAAGAGATTGAGTAAGAAAGATTGAACCGATTTGAAGTCCAAGGCTTTTTGTCCACACGGTTTTGGTTTACCAAACCATAGTCCACGCTCGGTTAGTTCCCTGAGAATTTTCACTAAAATCAATCTCCTTCCGGGTGAAGACCAAACATCTACAAGTGTTGTCTCACACACTCTACAAGTATTGCTACACCACAATACTCTCACAAGATACCCTCTTGCTAACCTTGTGAAATTTACCTTTCACAAAAACTAAACAAGAATTTACCTTCTTGTTTTTCCTATGAGATTTACCTCTCACAATTGAATACTAAATTGTTTGGTGATTCACACCAATTTACAATAACTCTCTCAAGTGTGTAAAGAATACAATTTGAAGCTCACACTAGAGTTATCCTATTTGATCAAGATGATATAGCTCAAAAGATGATGATTGATCAAAAATAATTTCTTGAATCTTTGAATAATGAAGATAGATGAAGAATATAGTATATGAATGATTCAAGGTGTTTAGAATGAGTCTTGGAAGTCATATTTATAGTCCCAAAAGTGATATAGCCGTTTGTGGTGGAGATATAAATTAATGGGGCAAAAATGCGCTTTAAACAAAGTTCCAACGGCTATATTTTGTCAAGGGAGTCGGCTCCCCGAGTCTTCATGGAGTCGACTCCATGACTTTCCATGAGGGAGTCGACTCCAGCACTTTCAGTGGAGTCGGCTACATGGCACTAGAGTGGGGACTTTTGTGCAATTTTCCAACTTTTGCAATATGACTCCAAAATTGATTCTAATGCTTGGGGAGTGTTCCAAATAAGTTTCTAAGACTCTCAAATATGTTTTTGTATCAAAATTCATTCATATGAATTAATTATGAATTTATTTCAAAACCGGCTTTTGCAAGAATGATGTTTTGAAATGATTTTGATTCAAACTTGGTTTTGATCAATCTAACAATGATGCAAGTTTATGTTTGAGCTATATAATCAATCAATTAAGAAACTTTACATTAATCCTAAGCAAACACTCAATTACCGAATAGGTGAGTCTTCGAATGATTCGATTTGTTTCTTCAAATTGATTCTTCACTTGAAGCTTTTCCCTTGAAGCTTTAGCATATGATCCTTGATCTTTTGTGCTTCATGAAATGCATTGCTAGCTTGTGAGTGATGAGAATGATCTTCTTTGACTTGTCCAACGCTTGTAGATGAATGATCTTGATTTGGATAGATCGGTTTTAGTTCAATGCTTCGTTGACTTGATCGGATATTGATTGAATGATCCTTGTCAAACTTCCTTTGAGCAATCATGCTATTCTTGATTTTTCAAATAAGAAATCTATAATCTTATATCAAGAACATGTTAAATTACACATGATTGATTTATTGTTATTATCAAAATAAGATTAAGACCTTCAAGGTCAACAGCGGAGTTAAAAAGTTTGGTACATAATTGGAGTTAAAAGGGGTATGCATTTGTTAATTTTACAAATCCGAAAGCTGTGTGGAGATTTTATAATGCATGTAATAAAAAATAGTGGAACATCTATAAATCTTGTAAAATAGTAAGATCATCTTAACAATCTTCTAAGACTCAAAGAGGTTAGACTACTCACTTTTAAATTCACTAAAAAATCTCTAAATAGCTATCGCATTTGTAAAATTGACGAATCGATATCCATTATTAGATCCAGCTTTGCACCACAAATTAATTACAGTTTATATATTAGAATGAAAGAGATGAATGAACTTACTTGACTTGCTACTAAGCTTTCTTTTTGGTGGCCATGAAATTAGTGACATAAGATTCTTTAGTTATCGACATATCAGTCCAACTTGCAATATCCACACATAAAAGGGTTAGAACAAATAGAAAGACCAAATAATATTAAAAAATCATATACTTTGAAATAAGAAATTATAATAGTGACCACATACCTTTTCAAGTCCCGAAATTAACTTTTCCCTCCTCTTTTATCCGGGCTTGGGACCGGCAATGCAATAAATGGTTCTTTGCATTGGCGGAGTTAAAAAGTTTAAGCCTTTTTGCCTTTTTGTTTATTTGTTAAAGAAACAAAACCAAAGATAAGCATACATATATATATATATTTATATAAATATATAGTTCACAATTAAAGTACAAAACATAAACTTGCAAACACAAAACCAAAAGAAAGCATGCATATGTATATAAAATCCAAGTGAAGCGCATATATGGAAACCCCTAAAGCATTATAAGCCAAAATTGTTAATGGATGCATACTTTAAATTGTAAAATAAAATTTAAAGTCTAGTAGCCAGTATTAATTATAACGTTAATTATCAAAAAGCCTACTTATTACCATGCAATTCTCCCCCGTTACCTCTTTTATGAGATATTTAGGCCACACCAAATAACCTCCTTCAATTTCTGCTAAAGTATCAGCTCCCCTTGATTGCCTTTCCATAAAGGCTCATCTCCCATTCTTGGAAATACTTTAACAACAGCAACTTTAATTTCGAATGGAAGCAATGGACAACCATGAACAAGTGATCCAGGGGTTGTTTTCACTATCGTCACTTAGGCAATTGATTTTGAACCGTCCAAATTCAGAAGTTTGTAGGATTTTGACGATTCGAAAGTATGCATGCTTGGGCTTCCTGTTCCTGATTTTTTTGAGCAATGTACGATTGGAATGACACATACTTCCTCATTTGTTCTAATATGTGATGCTCCACTTTTCGGGTTACTAGAAGGATTCATTCCCTATAATGCATTTATTTGATAATTAAAGTATACTTCAAAAGTGATATAAGTTGCTAAATATTGATTAAAATATATATACCTGAACTACTTTTAATATATGGCCCATGGTTGATTTCATTCGTTAATTGTACAGAAGCCTTCACCTTTTCTAACTAATAACATATAGGCAAGATAGCCTTTAGCTTTGTTCTAGCCACCGTACTACCTACTCCACGAGTACGACCTCTTTTGTCCTTTCCAAAATGTTGGGTCAATGCATCCGTCTCGATGGATCCCTTACTAGCTTCATCTTGGGTATTTTTTATTGCATTATTTGTTCCTACAACATAAATAAAAGAATGGGGATGTGATATTTGTGTAATAAAAACTTTAAAAAGCAGCACGGTCTTGGCAAGCTCACCACATCAGAAACAGCACCAGGGTGACATAGTTTGGTCTTGGGGTTCTTGCGAGTATCCACGTATAATTCAACACGGTTCGACTTACATTTCTCGACGGACTATAATTCCAAATTATCAATAATATGGGTATATTAGTCTCTACTAGATAAAATGGATATAATCACGTATAAATGTAATAATTAATGTCATTACCATGCAAATTTCTTCCTTTTCAGCATAAGATGTTTGGTCAAGATACTGTGCGTCCGTTTTTTTGCTCCTATTATCTTTAGCCTTGCACCATTAAGCAAGTTTTTCAGCTGTTGCCTCACGATCAACAAAAGTGTTCCACGAGCTTAAGGAAACTAGCATGCTTCCGGGGACTTTATCTTTATACACCAAGACAGATTCTCTAGTATTTCCAAAATACTTGTTTCACACATTTTGGTTTCTTACACAGATGTATGTTCTAAACAACCGAACCGTATAAACAAAACATCTTGGTTTCTTACAGTTCTATATTTCTAAACTCCAGCTCCTTACTTATCACTATTGTTTAAGATTAAGTTTATATTTCTTGACATATTTCCTTGACATATAGTTAAATATTTATTGAATTATTTTAAAATTTCGCATTTATTTCCATAAACATTATTCACCCCCTAGGGTTAATTTCCGATCATGTCTTTATATCAAGGAGTCAATCTTGCTGAAGGTGCATCACCCACTAGACTACCATTGTTTGATGGCAAAAATTATAGTTATTGCAAAAAAAATCTTCAAAGTTGTGACAATAAACAATGGATGGTTACTCCTCTTGGATCTAATATTATAACTAAAATCGATGAGAAGGAGCTTATATCTCTCAAACTGGAATCCAAATGGGATAAGGACGATATCAAGAAAATCCAATATAATGCTAGTGTCACGCCTTGTATTTCGAGGGTGAGAATTACAAATAATAACAATAAATAAGACTCAATTAATAATACATGTAAGTTGTCTTTACAAACTGTTAAAAACTACTACTAATCTACCGTAGTAAACAGAGGTGAATTGTTCTTTATTCCAAGTAGTGGTTATGTGCTTGCATTTCCTTCCGGTGATTTTTCTCTTTATTTTCCCATTATATTCTCTATAATTTTAAGTTTTTCCCATTCTAAGGATATATACCTGAAAAGATAAGAAATGATAAGCAAATGGTAAGCAAATGATATGCCCAAATGTGTTATTGAGTGGTGGGGCGTCAACATTGTATTGGGTTGGTGAAAAACTGAATAACATATCAGAGTACTTTTCTTATTATTATGTACATAGTTAAGTGTAATAGAATAATAGAAATATACATATATATATATATATATCAACATAAGTCACTAATACACAATTATTATGCTAGTTTTAATAAACTACCCGATTAACCAAGCTCAACCCAATCCCGGGCATCTATGCATAGTATAGCAATGGTCACCATGGCACTCAACCTCCTGAACCCTTACAGTAGTTAATTTCATGAGTCCCCTATGTGGGTATCAATTAATTAACTTATCTTCTCCCAAAATTACATGTGTATAGTAACCAATGCAATAAATATAATATAACTAATTAACTATAATATAATGGTTATATCACAAAGCTTTAACACGATAAATGAAGTACAATTAAAACAGTAATTGTACAATATGCTTTAAAAAACGTAATCACAATGATATCAAAGGTAGAGTGAAAAGAACACATTTGAATTCAAGTAGAGGCAAAACTAATGATAAAAAATTAAGGAGTGGTAAGAAATCACCTACTTTAATTAGGTGGTTCGGTTTCAAAACTTGTCTTGGTCCTGACCGTTACTGTGACATGTGTGTCTATATAAATCAGTACACGATATAAAACCAAAAATATTAAACTATTATAAAACATAAATAACTATTTGATTAATATTATTTAAGTCTTTTCAAGGAACTTTTGTGTTTTAAATTTTATAAAATAAGGTTCCGAGTAATAAAACACCGATATTACTTTACAACTATATAAATAAATCTATTTATGACTTTAACTAAACCTAGGTCATTTGATTACATTTATAATTGATAAAATTTTATTTTAGGAGAAAATTTAATACATATACATAATGCACAAAAAATAGCATTTAAAAGAACAACTTTAAACTTTGTATAACTTAAATTACTTAACTTTTAATACTCGTAAATCCCTCACTTGAGATTCAAAATACATCATATAATATATCAAATCTAAGCTCTCGACAAGAGAAAGAGAATTGCGAACATCAGAGCTGCATTAGAGCTCTCACGCACCACGACTCTCAACCACGCGCTAGCACGTGATTCTTCTTTTTCACTCAGTTCGATATGACCTTTGGCAGTTGTTTTGGGCTTTTCAAATTCATTTCTCAACATTTTTCAGTGATTCAAAAGCCTATTTTGTTTATTTTTTAAAAGGAATGCAAATATGTAAATATCTTTGTCTAATTCAAAGTATTATGAGAGAATTTTGTTTTGGTTTGAATTTATCAAAATTACCAATTTCAAAATCTAAAATTGAGCATGCTAAAGTTTATATAAATGAAATAAAACCTTATATAACTCTTATTTGGGTCTGAAAACATAGTTTTTTGTCCCTTTTTCAATCAATTTCGTTCATAAATGAGTAATTTACAAAATTGGAAAAAAATGGTATAGTTTTAGTTTTTACGGAAGTGGGTGTACCAAACTTAAACCATTTTCAAATTAAATTTCCAGATCCTTTATTCAAATTTTATTTAAGTGTTTTGTGTAGCCAATTTTGAAATAATGTAAGTATCAACAGATCTACTATTATCAAGTAAGGCTTCAAATGAATATTTCTTAATTGTACAAAATTAGAAATACATAAACTAAAATTTAGGGAAAGTAACTAAAGATAAGAATTAAAACCTTTCTGGAGCTCTTCCAATGGTTGATTTGCAGTAAAAACTTCTTAGTAAAAAATACCCAAATGTGACTTAAACTAATTTTTATGTAATTCTTTCTTATGGTAATTCAATTATGCTAGGGAAATGCCTATATTTATAGGGTTTGAGGTGCTGAATCAGCAGCTATAAGAAGGTGGAGGTGTCTCATTCTCATGCAAAGTTTATTGCATGCTTAACACTTAGGCTCCTTATTAATCAATTTAAGCATCTTACTTGCCCAAGCTATTTTAGTGGCAAAGCAAAGCTATATATAGGCCCTTATCAATAATTACAAGAATTTAAAAGACTGAAATAAAAGTATAGTCTCAAAAAATAATTATAATTTGACCCCTTTATGTTCGTAAATTTGCGTTTCAAGTTATATATATAGTATAATGATAGATAATTAGGCCACTACCTTAAAATTGAATCTTATGCGATATAAATAGTGTGTAGAAAACATTATGGGTAGAAGATGTTTTCTTAGACAAGCTTTTTGAAAACCTAAGGATTTAAAATAAAATTTTATAAAGTTTGGGAAAATAATGAAAATTAAAAACCATTAGGGGTTATATTTAATTACATCATTATATAAATTTCATTGGTTTAAAATGTACATACATTTATTTCTTTTCAAAATAGAGTAGGGTACTAATTTGCGATTATAAAATTTAATTGTCCATTATGTAATTTTAAGAATATCTAGGTTAAAGTTTAATATAAATGCTATTCCACCTCTATCTATTTTAATACTAACTAACTATAAATCATAAAAATAAAAGTACAAAGGCTAATGTGCAAATAAGGAAATCTTATTATAGTTTAGGCTATTACAGCTACAGCTAGAGCCTTAAGTTCCTTACATTGCACTCTAAGTATGGATGAATATAATAAAATCTCTAGTTGCAAAACCGCTAAAGAGATTTAGGATAAACTCGAGGTTGCTCATGAAAGAATCTCTCTAATAAATGATGACAATATCAATATGCTTGTACATGATTACGAATTATTTAAAATGGAGGATAATGGGTTTCTTATTTCTATTATGTATAGTAGATTGTTCATTATAACTAATGTTTTATATTTTCTTGGCAAGGTTTATATTAATGAAGATAAAATAATAAAAATTCTTAGGATTCTTCCAATAAAGTGGCGACCTAAGGTGACGGTGATTCAAGAGGTTAAGGATCTCAAAAGTCTTATGATGGACGAGCTCTTAGAATCTTTAAAAACCCATGAAAAAGAGCTATAAATGGAAGAAGAAGAAGATGATGAAGAAGAATACAAAGTAAATTCGAAGAAAATCTTTATCCTAAAGCAAAATGAAGAAAATGATGGAATTGGCTTAGTAAAAATAGATGAGATCATGACTCTCATCTCTAGAAAATTCATGAAATTCCTATCAAAGAAGAAGCACTCACAAGGGAAGCTCAATAATAATTCCTCGTTCTCAACGATAGATTAATTCAATCAAAAGTTAACAATGAGGAAAAAAAGTTTAGTTATTCAAGAATATATGCATGCCATTTTTGATGAGTCAAATCATTTTGCTCCTATAATGCACTCCGATGATGATGCTGAAATTGTTCAAATGGATATGCAAATTCAAATTTATGATACATCTAAGGAGGAACCATTAAGTGCTCAAACTTCAGCTAAACAGTTAGAAAATCAAACCGAGCAACCTTCAAACGATTTGCTAAGGAGTTGAAAATTTGTATTCAACCACCCCATTGATTAAATTATCTGTAAGGTTTATTTATGTTGGCTTAATTCCTTCGAAGAAAACACATTTTCGTTTATAAATCTTGTTAAGTCAGACATATTATTCATTGAAGATTTTGTTACCTAAAGCGTCCAAGGATCATGAAGTCGATGTTCATTTTATGGTAAGCTTAGTAAAAAGTTTGGATTCAATATCTTGGTGGTGGTTAAACAAATTGAATTTAGTTTTTAGTCAAGGATGTGAATCCATGGACGTTCTTCTTTACCTTTTAAAACTCAGGTTTCCACCTTTGATAGGGTGGACTAGTACACAATGCACTTAGTGTACTGATCCTGCTATAATTGTGGCTTTTCCATGGAAACTGAATTCCCTGTTGAGTGGACCAGTACACATCAGTCTTGATGGACCGATCCGGTAGTAAAAGGTGGATCGGTACACATTTTGTTAATGTGGAACAGTCCGGCATGGTTTTCCGGCATCGAATTTTTATTGCAAAATTTGATCTTTCAAGTTATGTTTCCTAATTCAAAAATGAAACTAATTTTATTTTCTTTTATAAATAAAACCTATTGGCTAGAATTCATTAAGGCTCTTTTTGCATCAATTTAATACATATTTTAAGAGTTTTTTCAGTACACTACCACCTAAGGTTTGAATCAATTCTCTTGCCAAGTTAATTGTTCTAGTCCAAGAACAAAGATCCTAAACCCGTCATCGAAGCGCAAGGCTGTCAAGGAGACCGGAGCGAGGCTGAGGTATGTGATATGTTGTGTTCCAAATCAAAAGATTCGAGAAGGAAGCTGTTGCATTAGAGGTTATGTCTAGAGGTGTTCTTGAGCGATTCAAGATTGTGTATCTAAGTCAGTTAATGATAAATCGAGTATGTACCTCTTCTGTTTATTATAATGGAATTGTTTATTGAGGATTACTCCTGCACTGCAGAGATACCTCGTTATATCTTGTCTTGATTATTTGTAATCGGTTGATTTACTTGATGCATGCTAGACAAGATTGAACGAACTTTTAGAATTAGAATTGGCAGACTATCAGGATTAAGGGTGTGCACGATTCAGTTGACCGGACCGACCATCAATGGACCAAACCAAATATTTCGGTCCTATAAATTCGTAGATTGGACTGGACTAAAAGGAGTGTTAAGACTTGACCAGATCAGACCGATCCAGTTTCGGTTAGTCCATTCGGTCTGGGCTTTTTTTTTGGCCCATTTTTTTGGGCTTTTTTATGATGTGTCATGTGCTTATTTTCATTTTAGTTAATAAAATTACAAAGTCCATACTTTACAAATCCATACTCCATACTCAAGTAAATGTCAAACTTAAAAAAGTTCACCAAAAGCATATTTAATAAAATTACAAAGTCCATACTTTACAAGTACTCCATACTCCATACTCAAGTAAATATTAAAAACTTAAAAAAGTTCACCAAAACCATAGTTAATAAAAATGTAAAGTCCATACTTAATAAAAATACTAAGTCCTTCCATAATTTCATACTTCCATACAAGTCCATACTTAAAATTAAAGAAATACAATAGTACAAAAAACATAGCATAAGAGTACAAATGGCATCTTCAAAGTGTCAAATACTCAAACATCTTCAAATCTTCATATGTCCCAATTCTAAAATTTAAGACAAATAAATATTATAAATTAACATATAAACTAATTAAAAAGCTAGAATTACAACGTAACAAAAAAATATTAAAAAAATATTACTCGATTCAATTTTTTCTAGCTGTTCCACTTCGTCTAAAGCATCTCAAAGATTAATTGGGGTTGATGATTTAAGAATCTAATTTTGTGTACAAATGAGAGCTTCCACCATTGAAGGAAACAATGAACTATGAAATGGGTTAAGTACAGGACCTCCGGTACTAAATGCCAATTTGGAAGCTACATTGGACACTGGAACCATAAACACATCACGTGCGACACAAGAAAGACTTGGATATTTGTAACCGTTGTTTTTCCACTAAGTAAAAACACTAAACCCTTTTTCTTTTTCATCAACTTCAAGACTTTCCCCTAACCCTATTTTATCCCGCGACTTCATAAGCTTATGAAATTGGGTGGTTAAAAATTCAAGTCCTTCTTCATCTCCTTTATCCACCAAACTTCATCCACCAAATTAGCACTTGCTTGATTCTCTCGTTGTGGGGGCACATTATTTGGCTTATTAATATCATACCACTCATACAAATGAACCAAAGCTTCTTTGACCCTTATAGACATACCACTTGCAACCTCAATTTTATATAACCGACCAAATTAAAATATTGCATATTTTAACTTGTATCTTGGATCAAGAACAACCGCAATAAATAACAAGTTTATCTTCTCAATATCCCAATATTTTTCAAATTTCTTCAATATATTTTCTGCCATTTTAAATATAAAGGAATTATCATCTCTTTTCAAAGCATGCAACTTACTATGAATGAATACAAGTTCGTTAAAAAAAGAATTTGAAGTCACATACAAAGAACATGAAAAACACAACGTAGCATTATAAAAAATCTTAAGAAACTTCACTAAACTTTCAACTTTTCTCCAATCGTTAAGGATGTGCATGGGTCGGTTGACTGATCCGTTGGGATAGAAACTAGACCGAACCGACAATGTCAATCCTGACAAAATTAGGACCAAATATTGAACCGAGTAAGAGACAAACCGTCGATTTCGGGCCATGTCGGTTTCAGTCGGTCCTCAGTCCAAATTGCAAATTGTGTGATAAATCAAATCACACTAATTATGTACAGACTATACACCTTTTTTACAACAAATCCTTGTACAAACATCATAGATCTGTAGATGCGTAAACATATATACATATATATACATATACATAGAGAAGGATAAAACAGAATACCAAAATCAAGCCTCTTGTTGACCTTAAAGGTCTTAATCTTATTTTGATAATAGCAATAAATTAATCATGTGTAATTTAACATGTTCTTGATATAAGATTATAGATTTCTTATTTGGAAAATCAAGAATAGCATAATTCCTCAAAGGAAGTTTGACAAGGATCATTCAATCAATATCCGATCAAGTCAACGAAGCATTCGACTAAAACCGATCTACCCGAATTCAGATCATTCTTCTACAAGCGTTGGACAAGACAAGAAGATCAATCTCATCACCCACAAGCTAGCAATGCAAATCTATGAAGCACAAAGATCAAGAATCATATGCAAAAGCTTCAAGGGAAAAGCTTCAAGTGAAGAATCAATTTGAAGAAACAAATCGAAGCATCACGAAGACTCGAATTATCATTAAATGGAGTGAGTGCTTAGATTTTATGTAAAGATACTTTATTGATCAAATTCCTATAGCTCAAACATATTCTTACATCTTTTAAAGATTGATTCAAACTAGCTTCAAATTGAATTTATTTGAAAAGCATCATTTTACAAAAACCGAATTTCAAAATAAATTCATATTAATTTTAAATGATCATATTTTAAGCTATAATAAAAATAGGTATCTTAGAAACATATCTTTGAAGTTCAAAAATCATTAGAATTTTATTTGGAACTAAATTATTAAATTGCAAAAATATTTTTATTTTTACATTTGAAATTCGCTCAATTTTTGCCCAGTTTTGATCTAACGGTAAGTTGGAGGACTTCCCGAACTCCCATCATTTTGAAATTTTTACAGTAGTTAGACAACATCTCCTGGCAATTTTGACTAAAATTTGAGCATGATCCAACGGTCTAATTGAGAGAAATTAACAAAACCAATTTGAATTTTTTTGTCAAAACTAGCTGTTGGAAAGTTTGAAAATGTATACCTTGGAGCCAAAACCTCTCTTAATCATCCCCAACGGCCATATGATTTTGTAAGCTATAAATATGATGTCTTAGACTTGTTTTAACACACTTGAATCATTCTACAAACTTATTTTACATATATACAAAGTTATTCAAGTATTATTGATCATATTCTTCATTTTTGACCTATATATTTTGATCAATTTTGATATCTCTTAGTGTGAGCTTCATTTGTATTTTGTTATACACAAGAGAGATATTGTACATTGGTGTTAGTCACCAAAATTTGTTCAAATCATTTTTGTGAGAGGTGTATCTCATAGAATTAGCAAGAGGGATTTCTTGTGAAAGTATTGAAGGTGTTTCAATACTTGTAAGAGTGTGTGAGAAGAATACACTTGTAGAGGTTTGATCTTCACCCGGAAGGAGATCGGTAATAGTGGAAATTCTCGGAGAACTAACCGAGCGCGGAGTAGGGGAACAAGCCGAACCGTGTGGACAAAAAAATCTTCGACTTCGATCGGTTCAATCTTTCTAACTCAATCTCTTTATTATTGATTGTTTTATTATTGCTTACATTCCTTGATATATATTTGTTAAGTAAATTGTTTTACTTAAACTTTTTGAAAAGATTTTTAAATTCCGCATTTAGTTTTAAAAACCCTATTCACCCCCCCTCTAGGGTATTTTCCGACCTACACCTCTGATGTCTTCGTCAATTTCAGTAATTTCTTCGTCGCTTTTTCGATTTCTTTAATAGTTCAATCTTCAATCTATGTAAAAATAAAAAGAAACTGATGGTTTTTTTCGTCACTTTGAGAGAGAAACTGATGATTTTTTTCTTGTTTAGGAAAATAAGGTAAAAAAAAGAAGAAAAAAAAGAACGATGCTAATTGTGAGCATATTTACTCAATTAATGGTTGATTGTGAGCTGGAGTGAGGAGATGCCAAAAGGGAGGGGGAACTTTGGCAAGTGGCCTTCGTTTGAGCTGGACTGAGGAAAGGGGAGAACGGCGGAGAGCCTTGCGATCGTAACTCGTGAGGAATGAGGAGGGGGAAGTGGAGAATGGCGATTAATAAGAGAGAAGAGGGGGGACGGCGAGAGAGAAAGAAGAGAGAAGATGTGAGCTGGGCAACATGAAATGAAATTTGGGATTAGGTTAGGTTAGAATTTTAGGTATTTAGATGTATTTTAAATTAGAGAAAAGGTGAAGTTAATGTTACATGTGGGTTATAAAAAAGGTGAATGACAAGTAATATCACAGCAAGCAACCAAATATATATATTTTTTAAAAATATATATATATACTCGGTCGGCTCGGTTTTACACAATTTTTTAACTTATAAGATCGAAGACTGACCTGAACTCAATCGATCCACTCAAATTTGGACCAAACCGACCCGTAGCAAATATAAAAACCAAAAATGACCCTACAGTTCGGTCCTGTTTGGTCGGTCTGATCGGTCCGGTTCGGTTTTTGCACACCCCTACCAATCGTTATTAGTGAGAGGAGTTCCACCTTCTTCTTCATTAAAGGCAAAAAGAAAATTAGAGTCATCTTCTTCTATTATTTTAAAAGCCTTTTCAAACTTCACCGCCGTATCTAACATTAAGTATGTAGAGTTCCACATAGTTCTTACATCAAGACATAGTAAACACTTAGTCTTAATTTTTTCCTTCTCAATACACTTCTTGAAAGTTATCAATCTAGCTGGAGATGACTTTATGTACTTCACCAAACTACGAAATTTAAGTATTGACCCATCTACCAATAATGAGATTCAAAATGTGAGCACAACACCTAATGTGGAAAAATTCATGTTCTAAGAAGGTACCCTTGTGATTTTTCCCTAGTCTTGTAAGGTCTACCCCCTATTCAAGCAAACAAGTTTCAATGACTTTCCCTAGATCTTCACCCTTATGACTATCAACTTGACAAAAGTTCAAGATTTTTTTATGCAACCTCCATGCTTCATTAATAAAGTGGGCCGTGAGACACATATAGTTTATGTTTTGGACGGAAGTCCATGTGTTCGTAGTAAGGGAAAGCCTTCTATCATGGATAAAACCTTTTAGATTTTTTTTCTCATCTTCATATAGTTTCAAACAATCTCGTGCTATGGTAGTACGAGATGGGATAGTTAACCTTAGTTGTGAAACATCCATAAAAAGCCTAAACCCTTCATTTTTAACAAACTTAAATGGCAACTCATATATTATGATAATTTTAGCAAGAATCCGACATGCTTCAACACTAAAACTAGTTGCCGTAAAATTCACACCACTCTCTTCCTTAGGCTTGAAACTCAATTGTTTTTTTTTCTTATCTTTCTTTTTATAAAGGTATTTCTTACAAACTTGTGTGTGAGCAAGCAAATTTTTTGTTCTATTCTTATTAGAATCGCATGCATACAATAGTTACAAAAAGCTTTAATACACTTACCTCACTCATTCTTAATTTCAATAAAATGATCCCACGCTAGAGACCTTCATTTATTTATAAGCTTTGGTGGTTTGCTTGCTTCATTAGAAGGTTTTTTTTTCTCTAGTTGATTAGAGGGATTGTGTGAACACCTCATTTTGTGACCCTCGCAAGAATTCCGATCTCTAGGAAAATGAACACGCATGTATGCATGAGCATTCATACATGTATACATACTATATATATGTGATACAATTCAAAGAAGAAAGCAAAAAGGACACCCGAACGAGAAGTTACGAGAATTATCGAAAACCGTCAAATCTTGTGAGTATTTGTGCAAAATAAGTTCCTGATTTCTGATCACCCTCATTTTTTGAAGGTTATTAGAAAGTGTCATGAGAAGCAGCATACTCAAAAATTAGCCCAATCCGATGATCGGATCTCAGGGAATTCACC
Organism: Lonicera japonica; assembly: GCA_021464415.1. Lineage (NCBI taxonomy): Eukaryota > Viridiplantae > Streptophyta > Magnoliopsida > Dipsacales > Caprifoliaceae > Lonicera > Lonicera japonica. Next base: position 67,205,649 of record CM038467.1, on the reverse strand, counting down.
TCGGATAATCAAATGGAAACCTCCCGAAGTCCAACTGAGCCCAAGTTTGGTCAGCAGGCAGGTTGTATTGTGGGGAGAGACATACTAAAAAATTAGATTAATCCGATACTCTGTTGGATCGGAATAACAAAAACCGTTTTGGGAAATAAGGGTTTGTCTTGTAGGCAAATGCCCTAGCGCATTTGTCTACACGACACAAGCATTTTGTGTCGTGTGGACAAACCTAGGGGCATTTATCCACACGATAAACCCCACATTTGTCGACAAGACAAATGTCTAAAACCAAAATTTGTCGATTCTTTTGTACTGAGACTTTTTGACCTATAGTTATTCTGAAATTTTGTGGGTATTGTACCATAAGGTAGAACATATTAAAAAATAAGCTCAATCCGACGGTCAGATCTTTGGGAATTAAAAAAATCGAGAATCATCTGGGGAAATCAGATAGGGGCCTTCCTCAAACCCAAATGAGCTCAAATTTGGTCAGTAGATAGGTCCTAGCATGGGTAACAACATGATAAAAAAATCAGATCGATTTGATATCCTATTTATCCAAAATCGCAATAACCGTATTGGGTGAATAACATTTGTCTGCCAGACAAATGTCCCATTTGTCTGCTAGACAAATGCCCCATTTGCATTTGTCCATATGACACAAAAAGTGTGTCATGTGGACAAAGGGTCCTAGACCATTTGTCTGCTAGACAGATGCTCCTGGCCCAGCCCATAAATATTTTTAAGATATAAATACACCTGCACAAACCCCATTTGAAGCATCAGTCAGCTTTAGGACTTCGGGAAAAGTGCTATAAAATAGTATTTTACTATTTTCAAGGCCTTCAGGTATTTTTTTTATCGCATTCTAGTTTTAATTTTTCATCTGTCTTTATTTTATCCATTATAATTAATCAATCGCATGCGAAAATTGCTGTTTATCTCAAAATCAGTCCAAATTTCATATTTAAATTCCGTTTTCAAAACCAAAGTCGTGGAATGAACTGTAACCATTTTTAAGTATATTTTTATTAAATAATTTTACAAAATCTAAATTTTATCAGTCTCGATTCATGAAGGATTCTATAAGCGTTTATACCCAGTTTAATCTATAAATTGCGGGGCTTACCTAAATATCCAATATGAGAGTACTAGATTCGTCAATCCTTATTTAAGTAATTAAACTATGGTACACTATTGACGAACAAATCTCGAGAATTACTAGATATTCGATTCCAAATCGAATCAGCTTTCGAAAAGCCCTGAATTTACCAAAAACACATGTTTTGTCATCTATCATTATCAAAACCATTTTTAAAACCATACACACACTAATTTCTAAAATCAAAAGGGCGAAATACGAAGCACATGCTTTCCACCCCACCCCAAAATTCTGTTTTCCTAAAATTATAGACCGATACGCAATTACATCAATAAGCATGTAAATGTGTGATTATAATTACACGCATATCCTACTTAGAGATCGAAAGGACAGATTGGGTGCCTAACACATTCCCGATTTGTAACTTAATTCTTGGACCTTTGAATCAACTGGATTCACATTAATTGTGTTTAAGAGGTTGTTTAACCCATAAATGTTCATCTTTCACATAAACTTTTGTTTGTTTAGTAAAACAAACAGGTGACTCTGATTTCTTTTATAAACCGTCACCTTTTCTTTATAGTATAAAACGAACCATTTTTCAAACAAACTGAAAAACCAGAGGAATCGTCGCCCAAGAGAGCCGGCATCGAAAGCGCGAGTTCTCATAGATTATCATGCACCGTTTCTTCAACAGACTTCGGATCTCCAACTTCCTTATTCATAGCCATGTCTAGCAAAAATATAATATATATATATATATATTAGCGTCTAATTAGTAAACTTAAAACTGAAATATAATAAAATTCTCTCAAGACAAAAATCATAAAATTAGTAATTAGAATCCTAAGTTTAGTATATGAATATCCAATACAAGGAAGCTCAACATTAAAAACCCAAATTCATCATTTGGCTCAAAAATTATCGCACAGAAAGTCACCACATTTCTAAATCACGCTCTAAATAAAGATGCAAAATAATCAATGAAAGGCATTATATTTCAAATGCTAATTGTTAATGAAAGTATTTAGAAATTCAACGCTTATTCGAATTGGGAACCTACATATTATGGATTTACGAACCAAAACTGTGAAAACTTAGAAATATACGTGCCCAATTGAGAACCAAAACTGTGGAACTCTTAAGCTACTATTAAGAAGGAGTAGTAGCATATATATATATACATATGAGGTGTTTTTTAAATTTTATTAGGTAAAGTTGTGGCTGCTTTTTAATTTATATATAATTTGACGCTAACATTTACATTTGTATATAATATTGTTCATCACTCTGAATACTGCTTATCTTGATCAATATGGCTAAAAATTAAGTTGGAAACAAATAAACCCTTCAAAATCAGATATAACATACATATGTAACCTTTTAACAATATACATATGTTACATATGTATATTGTTGAAAGGTTATTACATGACAAGCACCCCTATAAAAAGTTTCTCTTCTTAATACTAGTGTTCAAATAACTAAAAGGTAAAAATTGCCTAGTTTTTGGAACTGTTAAGCTGCTGAGAAAGTTGCCTGGTTTGCGTAGTTTTGCACTTTATCAATTTATTTATAAATATTCAAAATTGTGCTGTATCCAAATCCTATAACCTAAGGCTGTCTACTCTCCCTCCAATTCTTTGTTTGTATGTTGAATCTAATTTAAATTACACATATTTTACACAAAACAAGATGCAAAAACACACCCCCACAAAAAATAAAGGGAACACTTTAGGATAACAGTTCATTTCAAACCCTAGAAAACCTTAATTAGCAACTAAACACTCGACCCATCAACACTCACAAATCACGCAAAGGGAAAATAACATTCAGCAACAAAGAAGATCAGCTATAAAATAGTTTAAAGTGTAGCAAAGGTACTCTACTTGCTTTAATTTTTCACAAAACAGAACATCCAAATCAGAAAAATTAAAAGAGAAGAGAGGGAAAATATTAGTGAGGGAGAAGGATAGAGAGGTTTAGGACACAACTTCAGGCATGGGATTAGCGGGATCGGCGAGGTTGGTGGGAGGAGCCAGAGCAGGATCGATTGGTGTAGAAAGTGAAGCCATGGTTATGGAGAGAGATGTTTTAGTGAGGGAGAGGGAGAGGAGAGCGGCGCTGTGACTTAGGAGTGAGAGACTGAGAAGAGACTGGAGAGTGGCGTGTGAGTTTAGGTTTTAGGTTTTAGGGTTTAATTTTAATTTTAATATTATATATTAATAATGTATATTCAAATATATATATATATATAATAATACCGGTCCGGTCTGGTCCGACTGAAGTATTAAAATGTAAGACCGAAGATCGGACTGAACCATTTCGGTCCTTCAAAATTTTGACCGGACCGAATTCAAATGGTTCGGTCCAAATCGGTCCATTTTTTAATCCGATTCATTCGGCTTGGCAGTCCGGTTCGGTTTCTGAACATCCCTAGTTATGATTAATTATGTTATAATAATTAAAGTGTTTTTGCATATAAATAAGAAAATAATATACCTAGGTTGAATTACTCCACACGCGCAGTTTTTCATTCTTTATATTTATTATAACTTCTAGCATGAATAATGCAAGTACACTTTTAATTTTTGACTTTTCTACAAAATTTAGCAAAAATATGTGAAATTTCACTTTTGTAAGTAAGAAATAATATCCAAGTAAATCTAGAGTAATTAGCAACAATAAAAAATGCATATATTTTACCACCTAAGCTAGTAACGGAATTAAGTCCAAATAAATCTAATTGTAATAAGTCAAGTGGTCTAGATGAAGTAATGTCCTTCTTAGATTTAAATGAAGATTTATGTTGTTTACCAAGTTAACATGCATCATAAATTTTATCCTTAGCAAATTTAGTTTTAGGTAATCCTTTAACTAATTCATTTTTAGACAAAATATGAATAAATTCCATATTAGCATGTCCTAATTTTCTATCTTATAGCTAAGAAGTTTTATTTATAACAGATAAACATTAAATCTTATTCAGATAGATCATCAAATTCAAGAGTATACACATTACTAGTTCTATATGCAACAAGCAAGATATAATTGTTGCTAATATTTTTCATAATGTAACAATCGGACTTAAAAATAACTTCATAATCTTTATTACATAATTGACCAATGCTAAGTAAATTATGCTTTAAACCTTTTACAAAAAGAACATTATCAATACAAATAGGATCATTACCAACCTTACCTATACCGATAAATTTTCCTTTAACGTTGTCTCTAAAGATAACATTCCCTCATTGTTTAGGAGTGAGACGTAAGAAGTTTTTCTTGTCTCCCATCATGTACTTGGAACATCTACTATCCAAGAACCATTTAGATTTGTTTCCTCTACCTTTCATGCAAACCTCATCATTTGTTGCCATAAGGCAAAATTAGTCGTTTTCTCATCGCTAGAAACATAATCGGATTCTCCTCATTCGGAATCACTCCATATTATTTTGAGGGCGTGTGTTTACCTTCTTGAACACTTTGTCCCTCTTTTCTCCTTTCTTCTAACCGAGCAATTTGGTTTTAAGTGTCTCGTTTCATGACAAGAAAACACTTTTTGACTTATTCATTTTCAATTCTTAATTGAATTGATCTATCATTGAAGTTCATTGAAGACGAGGAATTGTTGTTGAGCTTCCTTTGAGAGTGCTTCCCTTATTGTTGAGCAAATCCAAAGAAAATCTTTGCCTTAAAGCAAAATAAAAAAAAATGATGGAATTGACTCAATAAAAATAGATGAGATCATGACTCTCATCTCTAGGAAATTCATGAAATTCTTAGTAAAGAATAAGCACTCTCAAAAGAAACTTAACAATAATTCCTCGTCTATAATGAAGTTCAATGATAGATCAATTCAACAAAAGTTGACAATGGGAAAAAAAAGTTTAGTTGTTTAATAATCAATGTATGTCGTTTTTATGAGTCAAATCATTTTGCTCCCATAGTGTAGTCCAATGATGATGTTAAAATTGTCCAAAGGGATATGCAAATTAAAATTTATGATACATCTAAGGTGGAATCATTAAGTGCTCAAACCCCTACTAAGGAGTTAGAAAATCAAATCAAACAACCTTCAAATGATTTGCCAAGGAGTTGGAAATTTTTGTCAAACTACTCTATTGATCAAATTCTTGGAAAGCCATTTAATAAGGTAATGACTAGATTGTCCTTGAGAAATATTTGCTATAATATGACATTTGTTTCTCAATATGAGCCTAAGAATATAAAGGGAAAAAACACGAAAACTCTCGAAATTTAGGGGTATATGCAATCTTGACCTAGATGTTTAAAACCTTACAAGCGTGCCTCTAAGTAATTTTTCATTGCAAATTTGACCATCCATCTAACTCCATCTGTCAAAGATGACGGAAAGCTGATGTAACAATTCTAACTCAGCAATAATATATGACGTAGCTACCAAACTTTAAGGTTTTTTTTTTCTTTCTCCTAATTATAATAATAAAACAATTACCTTTTTTTGGCCCAAAATTCCCCTAAAACTTATATCTAAACAAGTCCAAACAAATTATAAAAGAACTAAATGAAGACTAACCACTAAAATAAATACATAAATAAATATTTTAATAGAAGATGAAAAAATAAGTAGGCAATGAAAACATATAAAAAAAATACCTAAAATTTCTACTGTTTCGCAAAATAATTTTCTTTATTAAATCTACATGCTTCTAATAACACAACCACATAATTGAAAAAGAAAAATACAAAAAACAACCACTTAACGATTAGTCATAAATATCAAGAATGAATTAATAAAAGCACATTATTACTTCAACATTTTCACATTACCCATACTTGAAGTTCAGCCATCAAACTTATCAATTAATCATAAATATCAAAAATGAATTAATAAAAGCACATTATTACTTCAACATTTTCACATTACCCGTACTTGAAGTTCAGCCATCAAACCCATTAAATACCCCCAAATACAAATAAATGGCTATGTTAGTTAGAAGCATGTAGATTTAGTAAAACAAAATTATTTTGCTTTTTTATTTAGTAAATTCGTAGTTTTTTTTAAAGTTATTTTTGCGAAGCAATATAAATTTTAGGTTTTTTTTATGTGTTTTCATTGCCTACTTGTTTTTTCATCTTCTATTAAAATATTTATTTGTGCATTTATTTCAGTAGTTAGTCTTTATTTAGATATTTTATAATTTGTTTGGACTTATTTAGATAAAAAATTTAGGGGTATTTTGGGTAAAAAAAATTGTTTTATTATTATAATTAGGAAAAAACACGAAAAACCCTAAAGTTTGGTAGCCACATCATTTATTATTGCTGAGTTGAAATTGCCACATTAGCTTTCATTAACTTTAACGGACAGAATTAGATGGACGGTCAAATCTGCAATAAAAAATTACTTTGGAGGTACGCTTGCAAGGTTTCAAATATCGGAGTTGAGATTGTAAATACTCCCAAACTTCGGGGTTTTTCGTGTTTTTTTCTCAAATATAAATAAAACCGAACAAGATGAATCTTGGATGATGGTTATATAAGAAAAGCTCAATCAGTTTGAGAAAAACAAAGTGTATACATTTATTCCCAAATTAAATGATCATTCTATTATTGGCACACAATGGGTGTTTTATAATAAAAATGGTGTAATTATTAGAAATGAAGTTAGACTTGTTGTCCAATGATAAAATTAAGAAGAGAGCATTGATTATGAGAAAACATACGCACCCGTTGCACGTTTAAAAGCAATTCGGATGCTATTTGCTTATTCTTACTTTAATTTTTTTAAATTGTATCAAATGGATATGAAAAGTGTTTTTTTGAATGGCTTTATTGAAGAAGAAGTTTATCTAAAACAACCTCTCAATTTTGAAAATCATGTTTATCCGCATTATATGTTTAAATTATCGAAAACTTTGTATGGCTTAAAATAAGCACCAAGAGTATAGTATGATAGATTAAGTTCATTTTTGTTTAATAATGGCTTTGTTAGAGGAAAAGTTGATACCACCTTATTATTAAAAATCATGATAATAATATGCTACTTATTCAAATTTATGTTAATGATATTATATTTGGTTATACTAATAAGGATTTAAGTAAGGAATTTTTCATTTGTATGCAAAAGAATTCAAAATGAGCATGATGGGAGAAATGAACTATTTTCTTGAACTTCAAGTCAAGCAATGCAAAGATAGAATCTTTATCAATCAAGAAAAATGAGTAAAGGAACTTATGAGTGCATCATTGAAGTTTGACAAGAACGAAAGTGGTAAAAAGTATTAAAATAAAGAAATACCGAGATATGGTTGGTAGCTTGCTTTACTTGATGGCTAGTAGGCAGGACATCATGTTTAATGTTTGCCTTTGTGCAAGATTCCAAGAGAATCCTAAGGAATCGCATTTACTTGCCATTAAGCACATATTCCGTTATCTAGCTAACACCAGCTCTTTAGGATTGTGGTATCCAAGAGAGATAAACTTTGATTTAATTAGTTATTCTGACGCCAACTTTGCTAGTTGTAATATTGATAGAAAAAACATTAATGACACTTGCCATTTTCTAGGACAAGCACTAGTATCTTGGTCAAGTAAGAAACAAAATTCGATGGCCTTGTCCATAGCCGAAGCCGAATATGTGGAAGCTGGTAGTTGTTGTGTACCAACTTTATATATAAAACAACAACTTGAAGATTATGGGATAAGTCTAAGCCACATTCCTATTAAATATGATAACACACGTGCTATTAACTTTACCAAAAACTACATACAACATTCGCATACCAAGCATATAAGGCATCACTTTATCCATGATCATGTGCAAAAAATTGATATTGACATTGAATTAGTTAGCACCGAATCATAATTTGTCAACATTTTTGCAAAACCTCTACTCGATGATCATTTTTGCACAATTAAAAGTGAACTTGGAATGACTAGAGCATGTGATATCTAGTTTTGTTCCAAAAAGTTCAATAATGAGATCAAATTTTGCTTAATTTTAAGAATACATTTCATGTAGTTTTGATGCTCATTTTATATCTAAATTGATCTAAAACCTTCTTGCATTAAGTTTTGATGTTATTGTGAAAATTAACAATTGTTTTGTAGCATTAGAATTATTTACAATGAAAGTTTAGCAATCAACAACCACTGGTGTAAAAGGCTGTCAAAATAGAAGAAGAAATGGCAGAGTAGTGACTACATGGCTGAGTTGACTCGGTAATTGGCTGCTGAGTTGACTCTCGGAGTTACAGGATTTCCCCTCTCATACTCACCTTTAAATCATTCTCCTCAAACTCCTAAAAAACTTTGATTCCATCACCAAATCTTATAACACAAAGGTTTTCCATCACTTATTCAAGCCAAAACACATCAAATCACCCCTAAAATCATCCACAAATCCTTATCTCCTTCACATACACTAAACCCAATTTTGAAATTCTCATCTTCTACCCCAAGATTTCTAAGATTTCTCCACAAAATCATATTTTTATACCATACTAACCTACATTAACTCACTTATTTCATACCCAAAACACCCAATTTTGAGTTTTCCACCAAAAATTCCATTATACACAAAACTTTAGCTTACCCTTCAAGAACACTAAATGGCTTCAAGTTCAAAAAGATCTACAAGAAGGCATGTACGTGAATCAAACCCTCTACCACAACAACAAGCACATCCTCTATTCTTCAATGCCGCATTCAAATTACGCTACAATACTGACTTTGTCAATTGTACTATTGTTAAAGGTAAACAATACGACTGAACTTTGCTTTTGGAAAATGGTTTACGTATTACTCATGTGTTTCACCAACAAAGGGCCTTGAATTTCCTATGCATTTAGGAGAATATCTATCCTAGATTAATTCGACTATTTTATACCAATTTGCATCATCCTTTGAATAACGATGATGTGGTGGATCTTACTCACATAAGAACTTATCTTAAGGGGCAACTAATCATCTTCTCAAAAGATGATATTGCTCAAATATTTGAATTTAACCGTCACAACACCACCATTTCCACGTCCAACTATGACTAACCTTTTTGGCTACACTCGTTGTGATGCTCTTAGACCACTTTTGAAAATGAGACACTAAAATAGACGGAACAATGCATATGATCGGATATCATTTTCCATGCTTACTTTTCATGCTCAACTCATTCATCACATCATCACCCATTGTATTGTACTGAGGAGTGGAAGTTACTCCAATGTTACCAACTATGACTTCTTCCTCACTTGGACGATTGCTAGCAACCACAAGCTCGATTATGTTAACTTAATTTTTGACAAGTTCATTGACATTATGTTTCACTGTGGTCGGGGATTTGGTTATGGGACAGTTATCACTTGTCTCTTCAAATACTTTGACATCACACTTGACGATGAGACGAATATGCATGATCCTATCAAGCATGAGATATATTTCGAAAAAACTCTCTACCAAATGCACTATCACTTGAAAAATGGCCACTGGAACTTCAATGACCCAAATGATGTGGAAACAACTGATGAAAAAGAAGGCTATAAACCAATCCCACAAACTCCTCTTTCTCCTTGCCAACCAAGAGTTCATGACTAGACCAACTTATGGAGGCAAGCAACAACTTATCAATCTAAGTTGTCAATACCTATCAAGAAATGCATCAACACTTCAACCGTATCAAAATGGCATTTTAACATTACCATTCGGAATATGCACTTCTAGGTTGGGCTTCATGGGATCAACCTCCACTTCCTCCTCCACCTCAAGAGTAGTCCCCTCTTTTTGATGATATCAAAGGGGGGAAGTACTGTGTGCATGGATATTAGGCTAAGTCTAAGAATGATAATGGTACATTCTTAGGACTTTTGGCTTTTTTAAGTTTAAACTATTTTAACTTTTTGTAGGTTTAAGTTTTTAAATGACTTGAATGCTTTAATAAAGTTTTAGATATGCTTTGATTATAATGTGTTGATATTAAGAGTGTGATATCGGTTTATTTTAGCTAGCTTTGCAAATCGATTCCAATTTCATTTTATATGCATATATTGAGGGGGAGCTTGCTAATCATCTTTTTATTTCATTTCAAGATTATACTCCTTATTACTAACACACACTAACTTATATCATCATAAAAAATGAGGAGATCGTTGACCTAAAATGCCATTAATCTTATTTTAATAATAACAAAAAGTTAATCATATGTAATTTAACTTATTTATTAAATGATTTAGCTATAAACTTTAAACAAGCATTATAGATATCATGAGGAACATCAAGAACCAAAATCGACTATTCCAACTGAGGTTGTCACCCTCCCACAAGATCTATAATATCCACACAAAAATTCATCTTAAGGCAATCATGGAACAAGATGAAAAGATTTTCATTCAAATGAAGAACATTGTGAAGAAACACATAAATAAATCAAGCATTTGAAGGCTCGTTAAATCGAAAATTAAGTAAGTGCTTAAATTAAATATAAAGTTTCTTTACTAATCAATACCTATAGCTCAAACTTGCTCATGCACATTCATAGATTGAATTCAACAAAAAGTTTGAAATGAAATTTCTTTGAAAACAACTTTATCCTAAACCGGTTTTGTAATAAATTTATAACTAATTCATACGATTGTTTTAATAAACCAAACCAAACCAATTCCAACATGCTTAAAATCATCTTTAGAACACTCCTTAAGTTTTAGGAAGTTTTATGGTTTAGCTTTTCAAAAGAGGACAGAAGTATGTAGTTAATTACCTGGTCTTTAGCGGAGTCAATTAAATGGCCAAAAACTAGTCATTGGAAAGTTAACAAATGTCTTGCTTTGAGCCATAACTCTAGAAAATAGCTTTAAACGGCCATATCCTTTGAAGGGCTATTTATTGGTGGTCTCAGAGACATTTTAACACACTTGAATCATCATATTTACTCATTATTTATCTATTTACAATATTCCAAGATTCAAGGCTTTGCATTCATCATATTATTCATTTTTGAGCTAAAATTATTGATCAGTCTTGATAATTCTAGAGTGAGCTTCATTTGTTATCTTCCAAACACTTAAGAGTTATTGTATATTAGTGTGTATCACCAAACAAATCTTATTCATTCACTTGTGAAAGTTTTTCATAGTTTAGCAAAATTGAATCTTGTGAGGGTAGTGAGTAGAATTACACTTGTATTGAGGTTGATTTTCACCCGTAAGAAAATTATTTAGTGGAACTTCTCAAAGGAAATACTCGGGCACGGATTATGGTCTAAACAACCGAACCGTGTAAACAAAACGTCTTGATTTCTTATGGTTCCATCTTTTTAAACTCAAGCTCCTTACTTATCATTGTTGTTTGACATTGAGTTTATATTGCCTAACATATAATTAAATATTTATTATTTAAATATTTTTTGATTATTTTAAAATTTTACATTTATTTTTCCCCCCTCTACGATTAATTTTCAACCAACAACGTGGTTTAAGATAAATGTTTCAAATGCAAGCAAAAAGGACATTGGAAGAAGAATTGTCTTTTACTAAAAGACAATGAGGATTAAAAATCAATAGACTATTAATTAACAAGATTATTTCGAATGAATAAGACTTTGAGCAATCTCCCTATCGACATCCACATGGAAACCCCAATGTGATTTAGTGTTGATGTTGGATAATTTGTGGTTCTAAACAAATCCTTCACTCTTGACCATTAAGAGTTGATCAAGCCTTGAATAACATTCTTGAGGGCGTAGCAGTAATTCGTGTCATGTCCGAGAACTTAATGGTAATTAAATAATTATTAGGCTTCCAGCCTTTAGGCTTCTTAATAGGGATTGGTCGGTAGTCAAGTGGTGTTATCATACCGATGGATTTGGGTTTGGTGAGGGCATAGTCGAAGAAAAAACCAAAATGGCCCACCTTAGCCCATGAGTAATTTTAAAAGAGGGTTTATGATCGAGAGAGTTTTTAGGGGTGAGGTTTCATTTAGGTGCAAGGGAAAAGCTTGGACTTTGGGCATGAGTGATTTTGGCTATTTTAGTAGCTGGGAAAGTTGGGTTGCCAGGATATTAGGTGTAGGGGTCAGATTATTTTATAGATAAAAAAATATTAGGGATGTTTTAGATGCTTATGTTGAAATGACTAATTGGTGGGAAGCGGAAGAGTAATGGTATTAGTATATGTCTTAATTTCTTGCAAAGTTCGCAGATGTCGAGCTTCTTCGGTTACGATGTACCTTCACCTATCATTCTCGGCATGCAGTGTTTTGTTTCTAGCACGTAATGCTTTATTTTCGGCTTTAAGAGTGTTATGATGTTTTAATGACTCGCAAGTGCACGAATCAATAGGTAGTATATGATTGAGCCTATAAATTTCATTTCTAATCTCTTAAATAAGGCTCAATTAGCTTCTAGTTAATATCTAAAATCGAAAATTGCATGTAAATTCAGTTTAAGCGTAAAAAGAAGGCATTGCATTATATTTTTGTGTTACTAAGACATTTTTCAGGCCTAAAGTGGTTAAGCAACTAAGGTTTGATGCAAGAAATAAGGTTGAATGCGAAAAAGTGCAACTAGAAGGCCCAAAGAAGAAGTCAATATCCATTCCGATGCCCAAGGCGAAGAAAACTCCGCAAACTACCCCCAAAGCACTAGCAATAAGAGAATAAGAAATCCCCCAAGCATGAATGAAGTGAATGAAAGTATCCAAGAGTGATTCCAAGAGAAAATAATCTCAATTGAATTGATTCTTGAAGTTTCTGAAGAAAAGCAAGAACTGTTGTAAAAAGTCTGAAATTGTAACTGATCAAAGTTTTTATCCATTAAGAACTTGAAGAAATCTCCAGAAATAAAATTTGTATAGATTTTAATTACCTATGTATAGGTAAAAATGGTACATCAATTGGAGTTCGAAGCAGAAAATTATAAGCAAAAGAAGAAGCCATAATTAAAAATGGGCCAAATTTTAAGCTAAAATTCAATTTTAAGCCTTGTTTCGGCCTATTTCTTCAAGGATTATTAAAATCGTGATTGGAGATACTTTTGTATCATATAAAATTTATGATATCTCATATTTTAAGGTATGCAACAATTTAGAATCGATTAACAGAGAGCCTGAGAGCACCGTAACTTTTTGGGAGCTTTTGTGCTGCATTTGACGATCGAATTTGAGAGTTTTATTGTTTAATTCCTTAAAATAATTGTTAAATTACTTTTTTATGATTTTTTAAGGCTGGAACTTTGCTATTATCAACATTCAATTCATCATACAATACTGTTTCCAATTCGAGTCTCAATTGCGTACCGGGTAAACCCTAATTTTATATTTTCTTTCACTTCAATTACTTTTATTTGTTTGTTTGATTTGATATTCATAGATTAGTTACTTGAGATTATATATATTCTAGAATCAACCTTAAACCTACATTTTTTGGGCTGGTTCTAGGGTTTATAGATCAATTTTATTAGTTTTTCATCGATTTATGCTTGATTCTTATTTTATATTCAAACAGTTTATTGTTTTTCCATACTATTCATGTGTGATTCATCCTTGATTATTAAGAATATGATTTTCCATAATTATTAGGGTTTACGTCGAGTTTCTTAGGTTTTTGTCGATTTTGAGTTTATTTACCGTTTTTGCCGTAAAATCTTCGTTTTAAATCGGAATTGCAAAATTCCAAAGCCAAAAGTTTTCAAATCTTATTTTCTACATTATTAGGTATATTTTTACTGTTTTTCATGATTTCTAAAATTATTTGCATTTTTTTATTATGGCTAGCTAGTTCGTTAGTTAGGAGTTCGTAAGGAAAATGTACACTGTAATTTTTTGAACCCAAATTTAATTCTAATTAATTTTTTATTGGTTAATAGGTCATTATAAATATGATTTTTATTAAATTATTATCCCAATATGCTAATCATATATTTTTGTAATAAATTTAATAAAATATTTTCGACAAAAGAACCAAACTAGTTTGAATTGTTGTTTTTGCACTAAACCCTAACCGATTGACTTAGAGAGCGATATATACTCTCTAAATTAATTGGTTATGTATCCTTTTAGATTTCAAACTTAAGTGCGCTATTTTCAGTAGTCATTTTAATCTTTACTTTTCAATACTGAAATTATTAATTTTGTGTTTTCACTGCCCGTTTTAGTTCAAATTTGATTTCAATCATGTTTTAACCTATTTGAATTAAATTGTGGTTTTTACCTAATATTTTTAAACTCATTTTTAATAAAAAGTTTTGTAGTGTCAAGCACTATTTCACTTTAATAAATAAGTGTTTTCGGTAAAATTAAGTAATGCAAATTAATTCCACAATTAGTATTAGTATGTATAGTTCATGTCATGCATGAATGTAACGACCCGGTCCCACCTTAGTACGATATTGTCCGCTCTGGGTAGCGTCCTAGCCAGGCCTCAGCCCCAAGTCATCTACCCTCACGGCTTTGTTTTTGGGAGCTCACGACCAGCTTCCTAAGGGGCCACCCATCCTGGGATTGCTCTGACCCACTACTCGTTTAACTTCGGAGTTCTTATGGGATCCGAAGCCAGTGAGCTACCCAAAAGGCCTCTGTTAACCTTAAATTCAATTAATCTTATTTTGATAATTACAATAAGTTAATAAAGTGTTATTTAACTCGGTTGTTCCAATGATAATAGCCATTTTAACTGACATATCTTCCGATCAAGTGTAACTTCAAACCGAAGCAAATCTCACACAAGCTTTACAAATGCATCTATTCACAAGAAATGAACTCAAGTGATATAAATGTGCTATACAAAGCCAAGAAAAGATCTAGATCATCAAGCAAGTGAAGATATGCACAAGAATGATCTCCACATGTTCTACAAGTTATCAAAACCAAGAAAGGATCAAGAACATCAAACAAGTAAAGATACGCACAAGAAAATCAAGCATCACGAAGACTCGAATTATCATTGAATGGAGTGAGTGCTTAGATTTTATGTAAAGATACTTTATTGATCAAATCCTTATAGCTCAAACATATTCTTGCATCTTTTAAAGATTGATTCAAACTAGCTTGAAATTGAATTTATTTGAAAAACATCATTTTACAAAAACCGAATTTCAAATTAAATTTATATTAATTTTAAATGATCATATTTTAAGCTATAATAAAAATGGGTATCTTAGAAACATATATTTGAGGTTCAAAAATCATTAGAATTTTATTTGGAACTAAATTATTAAATTGGAAAAATATTTTTATTTTTCGTTTAAAATTCGCTCAATGTTTGCCCAGTTTTGATCTAACGGTAAAATGGAGGCCTTCCCGAACTCCGATCATTTTGAAATTTTTACAGTAGTTAGGCAACATCTCCTGGCAATTTTGACTAAAATTTGAGCATGATCCAACAGTCTAATTGAGAGAAATTAACAAAACAAGTTTGAATTGTTTTGTCAAAACTAGCTGTTGGAAAGTTTGAAAATGTATACCTTGGAGCCAAAACCTCTCTTAATCACCCCCAACGGCCATATGATTTTGTAAGCTATAAATATGATGTCTTAGACATGTTTTAACACACTTGAATCATTCTACAAACTCATTTTACATATATACAAAGTTATTCAAGTATTCAATTCATTTAATTGATCAATCTTTCATTTTTGAGCTATATACTTTGATCAATTTTGATATCTCTTAGTGTGAGCTTCATTTGTATTTTGTTATACACAAAAGAGATATTTTACATTGGTGTTAGCCACCAAAACTTATTCAAATCATATTTGTGAGAGGTGTATCTCATAGGTTAGCAAGAGGGTATCTTGTGAGAGTATTGTGGTGTAGCAATACTTGTAGAGTGTGTGAGAAGAATACACTTGTAGTGGTTTGATCTTCACCCGGAAGGAGATCGGTTTTAGTGGAAGTTCTCGGGGAACTAACCGAGCGTGGAGTAGGGGGAACAAGCCGAACCGTGTGGACAAAAAATCTTGGATTTCGATTGGTTTAATCTTTCTAACTCAATCTCTTTATTATTGATTGTTTTGTTATTGCTTACATTCCTTGATATATATTTGTTAAGTAAATTGTTTTACTTAAACTTTTTGAAAAGATTTTTAAATTTCGCATTTAGTTTTATAAACCCTATTCACCCCCCTCTAGGGTATTTTCCGACCTAAAGCCTCGTACTGAATTAGCGACCATATCTTACTTATATGGGTCTCCAAGGATCCCCCAACTTCCGGTGTGGGATGTCCCCTTTGAGCTATCATTCATCCACACAAGGGAGTACTCATCGCTCGAGCTACCATTCCTCTACACAAGAGAGTACTCATCACTCAAGGCGTCACATCCTTCCCCCCAAGGGAATCGACGAGGATCGACGTCCTCGTCGACACACCGTACTCTGTGGGGTCCGCTCTGATACCACTTGTAATGACCCGATCCCACCTCAATACGATATTGTCCGCTCTGGGTAGCGTCCTAACCAGGCCTCAGCCCCAGGACATCTACCATCACGGCTTTGTTTTTGGGAGCTCACGACCAGCTTCTTAGGGGGTCACCCATCCTGAGATTGCTCTGGTCCACTACTCGCTTAACTTCGGAGTTCTTATGGGATCCGAAGCCAGTGAGCTATCCAAAAGGCCTCGTACTTAATTAGCGACCATATCTTACTTATATGGATCTCCAAGGATCCCCCAACTTCCGGTGTGGGATGTCCCCTTTGAGCTACCATTCCTCCACACAAGGGAGTACTCATCGCTCGAGCTACCATTCCTCCACACAAGGGAGTACTCATCACTCAGGGCGTCACAATGAATTATTGCGAAAGATACGAGTTAATGAGATCAATTAGCTCATGGATAGTAGGCTGCTTTTTAAGAAAAATTAACTAGAAAATGATTCCCAGTCCGTCGAATTGCCCGTTGTGTTGCCTGGAACTTATGGATACCCTTAGCGCTTTTTATTCTTGATTTTAATTAAAGTTTTTCACATGTTTAATTAATTTAGTACGCTATTTTTATTTGTTATTTTATTTACCCCTTTTTGTATGTTCATTTTATATTAGTTTGTTTGCTTTTAGTATAGTAATGTTTCGCTACCATTATGATTAGTTTTAGTTATATGTTTTATTTAATTTTATTGTAACTAGTTATTTTAATTATTAATCTACATTTCATTCTTTCCATATTTCATCTTTTTTTTTCTCATCTTTCTCTTAAAAGAAATTTTCCTAACTCAAAGAACTACCTTCCTCCCCATGGATCGATCTTGGAGTTACCGAGTATTTATTACTTGACCGACTACCTGCACTTGAGTGTAATAACTCGCATTATTTTTGCCGAATCAGTATAGTTAGGGCAAGTGCGAGGTCGAACCCAAGGGATTAGGACAGATGGAATGCATGTCTCCAACTCGTTAATTTTAATTAATTCCTAATCTAACTTAGAAATTTAGTTTGGTAATGGATTAAATGAAAAAAAAAAATTAAGAAATAAATAGTAATTAAATAATTTTACTAAAATTTCAGAATCATATATTTAATATTATCTTCCTATTAGGATTTTGCTATACCCAAAAGACTAGACATATTATACTCTAATATGATGTAACGACCCGATCTCGAGCTTAGCAAGATATTGTCTGTTTTGGCATAGAGCTGCATGGTTTTGATTTTGACGAGAGTCACCAAGACACCCCTAAAAGGCCTCTTGCTAATTGGTAGGTACATATGAACCAAGAATCTACCCATTATACTATCGATGTAGGATATTTTGGGTTGTTACAATCTCCCCCCGTTAGATCAGGGTTATACACAATCAATCTCGGCTTTAACTAACCGCGTCTAATGATTTCGGCTCGTTGTCAGCCACACAGACTCGACCCACAATATCCACACGTCATGTGATAGTAATCCTGGGTCCACTTTGATACCATCTTTAATGACCCAACCTCAAGCTTAGTAAGATATTGTCGACTTTGGTATAGAGTCGCACAGTTTAATTTTTGGCGAGAGTCACTAGGACACCCCCAAAAGGTTATACTGCTAATGTGAGATATTGTAACACCCCCGCCTTAATTAGTAGGATAACACCTGTAATTAAGACCTGAAACGTTACGAACCCACCTTAGACGAGCTAAAGTAGGTTTGAAATAAATAATAAAACAATCAATCCCAGAAAATCACATAACCTGGAATAAACAACCCTGATCTCATGCTACGGGCGATAATATAAAACATGAGTGCAAAATACATTTATACACAGGCATAAAACCCAAAAGACATACACACTGTGTTCACATGTATCACAGAGTAAACAGCAACTAAGGCTAGCCGTGGCTTGCCATGTACGCCCCTATATAACAAAAATGAGTCGGTATCAGAGATCCTCTATTTCGTTCCTGACCCAGTTGCTCCTTTCGTCGTATTCGTCTCCTGGTTACCTGAATTTGTTTACATAAAAAGGGGTGAGCTCACAGCTCAGTAGGGGGGGGTATAACAGGCGATATTACTTACAAAATGTAATTAACAATTTAATCATAAATCATGGCTTAACCAATAAAACAATGCATGCATGTGCATATGCAGGTTACCTCCCTTGTGTCAACCATTATACCGAAAGAATATCGAGGCCGAACCAAATCATAATAATAATATTAACAATGGGCCTGACTGCCCCCAAGAGATACCGAAATTGGGCGTACCATAAACATAAGAAGAAGAACGGGCCTAACCGCCCCAGAGAATAAGTCGAACATAGTCACAATATAAGATCATCCGGCCCATAAAAGATCATCATCATATCATACTAGAATTCGACCACATGTCCATCCATATCATATCACAAAATCACAAGTGCTTTGCCGAGGTCTAGATTTCCGGGCTATTCACCGCTGGCTCTAGACAACCGACTTCATTGATGTTCCCCGGGGGTTTAGAGATTTTCAACCCAAGGGCACCGAGCCCTACTTATTTTCACACCGACAAGCACTAGTCGATACATATTTCCTTCATCATTGAAGGGCCACAATAGAATCATAATCGGATCCATCACGAGATAATATTACATCCAGAATATTACAACGATCATAAGAGACTTTCAGCATCATAGATACGAATCATATCCCACATAATAGGCCATAAGAATAGTCCAAACTTGCCAAAGATCTCCAAGAATTCGATTGACTTAATGATGATGCACAATATGCATAACATGCTAATAAATGAACATTTAAAATAATTTATGCCATATAACTATAATAAATCTCCATACAGGTCCCTTGATGTATATAATTCATCAATTAATTATTTTCAGCCATATACCACCACTATACATCCAAGGAATATATCATGTATATTATACAACACATGTATATCAAGTATAATGGCATAGCTTATTACAAATCACATGTTCATGGTTTTATAAATCATAAAACATCATCATCCTCATTAAATATCCTCCAATAATAACATAATTAAAATTCTTCATCATCAAATATTAATATAGTAACTCAATTCATTAACCAAATGAATTTACTCAAATTATAGAGTAGACTTTAGAATATTTAAGAAAATATTCAAGATTCCCGCCTAGGAATCAATACCGCACACCAATCTTGTAAAATTCACCAAAAATTCATTTCTCATCCTTTTTAGGAAATTCCAAAGCCATAAGTTAGGTATTAAACAATATTTTACAATACATACTTGATACTTCACTTTTCTCATTACCAATCTGCCCAGATTTAATCAAAACAGTGGCCAAAATATGAACAAATGTGTACTACTCCATATTTTAAATTCAAACTTGCAAAATATCATTTATACACATGTACCTGGTTATCATAAATCATAAATCATTAATCAATATAGCTACTTACACATGCACAAACACATACTCAATTAATATTTATTATTCTTTAATAATTTAAAACACAAGAAATCATAATTAACCCCTACCTCAAAATATTTATCTTCAAAGAATGAAGTTTAAAATGATAATCCGAGCCTCGACCAGAAAAACTCTTAAATTCTTATACCTCTGCGTAGCCCTCGACGTATAGAATAACTTTCCCTTAAGGCTCGTCTCGATCCAACGAAGTTTTAACAACCAATTTATAAGGAGTATCCTTAAAACTAATTTTTTTTTTACTCTCTCTCTTTCTCTCTCGGCAGTGGAAGAAGAATGAAGAAGATGAAGGTTAAAGTTGAAAGAAAATGTGACAAAGTCGGTCACTTTGTTAAAAAAATCTAACTTTTTGCTTAATTACAACATTTTATCCTGAGGTTTCATAATTTTATTATTTTAACCCTGAACCTTTATAACTTTATATTTTAGTCCATACAAAATTTTTACAACTTGGTCCACAATTAATCAATATTTTTAAATACTTTAAAATTTTCACTTAATCGAGGTTAATTCGGGTCTAATTTACGCTAATTAAATTACGGGGTATTACAGATATTTTGGGTCTCTTTACAATCTCCCCTGTTAAATTCTTAAAGTCTCCGTTAAATCGGTGTTATACACAATCATTCTCGGCTTTAACTAGTCACATCCAGCAATTTCTGCTCACCGTCAACCACACAAACCTGACCCAAAATATTCGCACGTTATGAGGTAGTAATCTTGGATCCGCTCTGATACCATATGAAATGACCCGGTCTCAAGCTTAGTAAGATATTGTCCTCTTTGATATAATGGGTCCGCTCTGATACCATATGAAATGATCCGATCTCAAGCTTAATAAGATATTATCCGCTTTGGTATAAAGCCACACGGTTTTATTTTTGGCGGTGTCATCAAGACACCCCCAAAAGCCCTCTTATTAATTGAGTACCAAGTAGGTACATATGAACCAAAAATTTACCCATTATATTACTGATGTGGAATATTTTGGGTCATTAGTGAAATGCATATTATGTCTACTATAAATAATATCCATATTAAATTCTGATATAGAGAGATAAAAGAAATATTATATTTTGATATGAAATGCATATGATGACTACTAAAGAGTTTGTTATAAATTATATCTTCCGATATTTTACTTTGGTTGAATATGTAAATTTAAATTTTGAATAACTTTTGAATTTAAATTTTAAAACTCACTAACCGAAATAATATATTTTCTACATTTTAGGCGCCCTAAATAATAGGATTAACTAATCTTGAATAAAGAAGTCAAAAAGAGCAATACAAGAAAAACAATATAAACATTAATAAAAATTCAAAATAGGAATTGTCCAAAACTTTGGGCTGATAAATTATTTGCTAAATGAGGTGGGCTAGAAACAATTACCCAAAGTAAAATTCACACAAATTTAAAAACAAGAATCAACCCCTAAGGCGCGTGAAGAATACGTGACTAGTTAGAATTAGAAAACAAAATATGAGATCAACGTGTAAACCACTCGCCGAAAAGAGAGTGGGTTAAGTAGCATTGCATCCCACGATGAACCCAAAAATGCAAAAGCCTCATTCCTTAATTTGGAAGGAAAATTTGAATCGCCTCAATGAGTAATTTTTGTTTCCATAAATATATATATATATATATATAAAAGGGAATTCTTATTTTATTAAAAAAAATTAATCAAGTAGTAAATCAGAAATTTTATTAAATAATTATAATTATCACATAAATAAGGGTAGGTCTCCTTAATTAAATTTATTAAGACGTTATTTGATTGTCATATAATTTACGAATTAAATACATAAAGTGATTCTATAATGACTCTTTAAATTTGTGAACTATAATTTACACATTTAATTGTAAAAATAAACTAATATATAAAGTAATAAACTTAAGTTAATACTTAAAATATTAAATAAAAAAAACATAGAGATATAAATATAGACGAAATTATATAACTTATAATTATCATACAAGTTTTAGGAAAAAAATCACACCATGATTTTTGTTATTGGAATAAGAAAAATTATAATTTGTTAATTTATACTAAAACCACTACGAATAAGATGATTTACGTAACCAAACGAACCATAATTTATATAAATGAGGATGACCCTTCTTAATTAAATTGTGAATTTGAAACTGCACCTAACAGGATTTTGCTCTCCACCTCTATCCTTCGAATACTTGTTTTCACTCAAGTTCTACCATAGTTTTATCACCATAATATTGCCTTCAATCTCTCTTCAAAAATTCTTTACCTTAATTTTTTTTACACTACCATCTATTAATTAAAAGCAACATTTCTAATCACTCAACTAATAACAATTTTATTCTAAATTTTACATATGTAGGAAAATTAATCGTACAAAAATATTATGTGTAAGTCCACATCTAATATTAGTTAAAAAAGAATCCTATTATAAATTATTATAATTAATAAATACAATTTTTTAATATCAAATTTTTACGTCCATATAAAAATACTTTACGTTATATACCTTAAAAACATTTATATGGAAGGGTAATACCTTTCCCTATACAAAACCACAACAATAATAATAAACAAAAATAGGTTACTTAATGTGACAACCAAATACGTATATATATATATATATATATGTATATATGCCCTAAAACCCTGTTCTTCGATCGTTACATTGGAAGGAAAAGAAACGAAATTTCTCTCCCGCGTAAGAATTTTGATTTATTCTGAGTATTGGGTATTCGATTGGATCGAATTTAGAGTTTGTTTGTGATATAATTACAATAATAAAGTAAAGAGATTTTAGGGTTTTTAGGATCCAATGGAAGACAAAGCGGGTCAACAGGGACGAGATCAGAGAGTCACTTCAATTTCAACTACAGGTATGTATATATATACATACATACACATACTCTCTCTCTCTATATATATATATGTACGTGCTTCTATGAGGTTCTTGCGTGGAATTGGTAATGTTTGATCTGTGAATTTTTTTTTTGTGATTGATTGATTGTTATGTTGACGTTTATTTGGATTTAGTAATCAGAATTTGTTGTTTCGATTTGGTTTTTATACGTTCTTGCTGATCTGATTTTGGTTTTTAGGTTTTTTTTTTTTTTAAGGTCTTGATTGTGAATCAGGGTTTGTTTGTTGTATTTTGGGTTGATTGAATTTCACTAAAAATTGCTATATGGAATCTGGATCCAGATCCACTGTTGATCTCTCTCTCTCTCTCTCTCTTTGAGCACTTGCAATTTGCCCTAATTGATGGGCTACATAAATTCCCCCTTTTCTAATTCTATGTTATTGATTGGTTCTCAAGATCATTTCGTGATTTGCTATTATAAACCTAAATACCATGAAACAATGATGATTACTATGTTAATAGTTATGGACGCACATGCGATGTTATAGTTACGACCTAGATGCCATAAAACCTTTTTGATTACTAGCAATCTCTCATAAAAGACCCAAATTTCTGAGTTCAGCTACAACGCAGCTCAGCTCAGATTGATTACTATGTTATGGTTTTAGACCTGATAATCTATATTTGATGTTCCTTTGATGAAGTATGATAAAGGGTATTACAATTCGCTAAATCTAAGTCCATGGATTTTACCATTCCGATTTCTTCTTTTGAATTTGCATTTAATGTTAATGCGGGTATTGATCTCTAAGAAGGGCTAATATTATTGATATGGATAAAAAAGCCAGATAGAAAATGTTTTGACTGAATAATACCAAAAAAAATCTAAGCCAATTTGATATTGATAATGATGATAAAGCTTTTCTTTATTCTAGAATTTGTTTGTTTCATAAGCGTCTTAACTCTAGTTCTGTAGAATACGTGGGTTGTGATTTATATACTTTTGCGCATTCCTAGAAACTTATCTGTGCTTTTTTTCCTCCTTTGTTTTGCATGTTTATAAAAAAAATTACCCCAACTTATTGCATATTTTTCTTGATGCTTGCTTTAACTTGTAAATTACAAGTTACTGATAATTCTTTCCGTTGGATGCAGTTGAGAGATCCGTTGTGCCTCCTAACTTGACAGAACAGGTAATTATTTCGAATTTCCATGTACACTATCTGATTTCAATTATTTATTTCTATATATACATATTGGTTAGCTTAGGGTGATGTGTTCCATTAGTACTTTATTTGTAATATATCAGCCAATTTCGCCCAAAGATGAAAGGATTGTTTCTACAAATCCTTATCCGGATGCAGCCATCACAGGACCACCTTCAAGGATTTTAGCAGATCAGCAGCCACAACAGACCTTCGATTCAACTAGTGGAGCTTTTACCACAGCCATCCCATTAAATGCTTATTCTCCTCAAGAACAAAGTTTTTATTTTGGAGGTTAGTTAATCGTTTTTGTTTACCCTTGTTGATTAAGAGGCTAAGGATTTTAGCATAACTTTTTCTTGACAGAGCTTATACTCGAACAGATTCTCATGCACAAAAAGTGACAGCTGACCAAATTCCTAAGAAATATTTAATCTGGAGTTGTATGAAAATAAATTATCCTCACATGATAAACTGTTTGCGATTGAAATGCTAGACCTGGACTCCTTTTACATGTGTTGCTTGATGAAATCATTATGATCTTGTGACTAGTGCTTCATCTAGGATCTGTTATTTATTCCTGATAATCTGGTAGTCTATTGGTAGTATTTGATTGCCATTCCTTTTCCATACTTTCCATCTTCAGGTGACTGATAAAAATATTTTCCATGGAAAATTTCCCTACCTTTTCCTAGGTGCAATTTCTTGATGCTTAATTTTGAGATTTTCCATGAATTTTTTCATGCAAAATTCCAGGTTGGTATGATTGTTATCATCATTATCAGTATAGTAAGCACGATAAGGACTTGGCGGTTATTTTCTGGTCCAACCGTGAAACTAAAGTACCCTTCTTGCTTAAGGAAAAGAATTAGTAATTGAATTGGGATTTGCTCCCATGTTATAGCTACTCAACAAAACATCACATGCTTTATTGTGTTTAAAAATCAAGTGTGCCACAAGTTCTAGTAAACAATATGAGTGATGGCATGAGTTAAACTTTATCAAAAAGCAAAGGCGTTGCAGACATTTTAGCCGCAACATATCATCACATATATATAAAACTCACTACCTCATGCCAATTGCTGGTTGTTTGACACAAGCACTGTAAGCAGATTGTATGTAGCACAAATTTCTGTGAAGAAAGTAGTAGGAATTAAACACACAAACATTAGTAGAAAAGGACAGAGAAAATGTCTGCTAAGTATATTTTTCCACATAAAACTTCATCTTTTCTAGGTTCAAACACACCCTAAATGTGATTTATCTCGTCTCTGCTTCAGCTTCAGGTTATGACAATGGCACGGGTCAATGGGGTGACTATTCAAACTATGTTAATGCCAACAACTTGCAGATTGTTCCACCAGTGCGTACAATTTTCTCTTTTCCCATCTTATTCTAACTTTCTATATGAATTCACAAAAAGAAAATGGGAACCAAAGTTTTGCACAATGAGTTGTGATCGTGATTGTGTGAAGAGTGGGTCCTACATGCAAGCAGTGGGGTCCATCCACACTCTTCATGCATCATTAGGTGACCTCATATTTGCATATTTTGTTCACAGGGCTTTGTGGATTTTGCCCCCCATTTTCTATGCGAAACTAGACTTATCCCCCTGTTTTTAATCATTAGACTTTGCCCCTTGCATGTATGCAGGGGAATCTCACAGGATTATGTAGAAATCAGGCCATGGGGGGCAATGTCTAATGATTAAGAAAGCAGGGGGTATTTCTAATTTTGCATATAAAATAGGTGGGCAAAGCGAAAAAGCCTAAACAAGCAAGTAAAGCCCTTAAAATATATGTTATTAGTAAATAAGCAAAAGGATTTGTTCATGTTTTGTGTCCCTTGCATTACCCGAGTCTATATATTACTCACACAATGATTCTTTTTCTTTTTTGTTGACCCAACAGCAAGCAATGTACAATGACAATCAGTCCCTCCCATTTCATTCTGGTTATGGGTTTGATACTCAAATGGCATACGGACAATTTTCTCCCTTGCCTAGTCCTCCTATAATGCTTGATGGTCAGCTTTACTCCCCACAGCAATTCCAAGTTTCACCTTACTTCACTCAGCCAGTTTCTCCTAGTTTACCACACGTTACTTCTGCTCATTCAATTTCACAAACTGACCTTATGATGCCCGGAAATAATAGTGGCCAAGAGGGTCTTAATGATAGTGTACTTTTAGGGCCGGGATCAGGTTACTATGTACACTATGGATCTTTTGATGGAGGGAATTCTTCTGGAAATAGTAGCCTTGGTTTCTATAACTTTCAGGGAGAATTCGGATCTGGTGAACAATTTTCGAATAGGTCTAATTCCTCGGACGTGGGAAGCTATTTCTCTCCTTTGACTTCAGGAGCAGTATATCCTCATCAACCAGTTGGCATACTTGGCTCATATGAGAACAATGTTCGACAGGTTTGTTTTCTTTCAAACTAGTTTTACCCTGCAAACACGAATGCATGTGTGATTTTTATATATAATTTGAATTAAATTTTTTGAACAAAAGTACTAAATGGCCAAATGGTTGAGTTCACGTTCAATTTGCTTAGGGGTGAAGGTTTGAATCTTGTTTGATGCATTTTTTTTTTTCTGAAAAAGAAGATTGCAGGGTTAAAATTGGTAATTCTAAAATGTGACAGCTTCATGGCAGTTGAATTCTGTCTTTGTTGGTTAATGATATTAACAACCTATAAAATAAGACAAATAGTTAATAGTTGCTTTACCATGTCCTAATTTGCGATGCCTCTTTCTGTTTAATAAATTGTCTCGTATGTAAATACAGAATATCATGCATCGCTCTGACTATATATGTGCATTTTTGTGATATTTCTTTGAAGCACTCCTTTTTAAATATATCACGGGCACTGGTTCTGTTCCTTGTTAGGAGTTACTCTTATATCTATGCATTTATATGCATGTACACCTAGACAACTGCACATAGTAATCGCATAGGAGTGGTCAATAAATTTTTAACTTATATCTATGATTACTTCCCTTGGTTTTTTTCCCACTCCCTCTGCCTCCTTCCCTCGTTTAGAAAATTACTGCAACCTCCAACTGTCGGGTTTAGTAACAATGACCTCCCCAGTCTGTTTCTATAAATTTTGTTGTGATTTGTTAATTATGCCTCCGTCAAAAAGCATCTTTATAGGTTGACCTTGATCCTTTACTTTTGAAACACTATGAATACAGTGTCCTTCAGTTATATATATATATATACTTTTTGAATGCGCCAGCTATTGTTATCTGAATATTGCCTTTTCTTTATTCATTTGCAGACTTCTCAGCAGCAGACACCCTATCATGGATTTGGTTATGCATCAAATTCCTCCACGAGGCGATACCCACACAGTGGCTCTTATAATAGGACCTCAAACTATAATACTGGAGGATCCATTTCTAATTGGGAAGCTAGTCGAACGAACCGGTTCCAACCCGACAAAGGGGTCAAACAAGAAAGGGACCGGGACCCAACTACCAATTCTATTGATTCGCATGGTGGTGCTTCAAGTGATCGTAATAGAGGACCAAGGGCTTCAAAGCCCAAGGCTAAAAATACTTCCGAAGAGAACTCTGAAACAGGTGTTGGCACAAATGGTGGATCATCTTCTTCTGGGGTTATTCCTCTTGGTCTATACAACCGGCCTGATTTTGTTACGGATTACGAGAATGCAAAGTTTTTCGTCATCAAGTCTTTTAGTGAAGACAATGTTCATAAAAGTATTAAATACAACGTTTGGGCCAGCACTCCTCTTGGAAACAGAAAATTAGATGCCGCTTATCAAGAGGCGAAGGAGATGAAAGGCAATTGTCCAATATTTCTCTTCTTTTCGGTAAGCTACTTGAGATTTGAAGTTAACAATATTATTTCGTTTTTTTTTTGTTACTTGCACCCCATTATTTATTGCACCCCCTGGTTCTTTTTGTCCTCCTGTTTCAATCTTGTAGAATTACGTAAAATGGGTGGTTGTTTTTTTGATGAAGAGGGGGGGGGGCAATGGGCGGGCAATATCAAAGGCTTACACTAAAAATATTTAAGTCTAATATCGCATTTAGTATCAGGGGCAAAGTCTAAAAAGACCATACTTTCAATGATTGCTATAATAATAATTAAATAGAATGAAAAAGGTTAGCTATGTTAAATCACCTTTGTTTACATTTTATTTGAAGGTAAATGCTAGTGGACAGTTCTGTGGGGTAGCTGAAATGATTGGATCGGTTGATTTCGAGAATAATGCAAACTACTGGCAGCAAGATAGGTGGAGTGGACAGTTCCCTGTTAAGTGGCATATTATTAAAGATGTGCCCAACAGTCGTTTCCGCCATATACTTCTTGAAAATAATGACAACAAACCCGTTACTCACAGCCGTGACTCTCAAGAGGTATCCCTCTTTCTTTCAATGCAACTTAATGAACTTTTTTTTTCCTCCCTTTTTTGATTTTGATAATTTTCTATCGGTACCAAATTTCATATATATATATAGTTATATACAAACGTACGCTTGGTATCCCAGCTTGCATTATTGTATGACTATTTGCGGGCATCCCCTTTTTG
The DNA here is from genome assembly GCA_021464415.1 of Lonicera japonica. Classification (NCBI taxonomy): domain Eukaryota; kingdom Viridiplantae; phylum Streptophyta; class Magnoliopsida; order Dipsacales; family Caprifoliaceae; genus Lonicera; species Lonicera japonica. Next base: position 67,177,078 of record CM038467.1, on the reverse strand, counting down.
AGTAGGTAAATGGTTGAAATTTTTTTATCAAACTTTTTTAAGATGATCTCTCCATCAGTTGTCACACAAAATTTCAAGCATTTAGTGGAGGAGATGATAATCAAAAATTCAATTTGTGTGTGTATATATGATCTCCATGATGTACATTATCTACACTGGATTCATCAGAAACTTCAATCTGGAAGTGTGTAATGAAAAATTGTTTTATATGTTCATTTTCGGCCGTTTAAGTTTCAGATGAAATTTGGTGGACATAATTTACTCATAGAGATCATCTCTACCAAACTTTTCGGAAAAATTCATCAATTTACTCCTCGAAATGTCCGGTCCTTTCTTAAAGAAAGGACATGTCCTCTTTATAGATTGATTTTTTTGATCAAATTTGGTATATGACAGAATTACCAACTAATTTATTAAAAAAATTAGTCATTTGCCTTTTCAAAAGATTTGTTCCTTAAAGGGACAGTTTGGTGTATGTATATTCCACCTGCCCCAACTGTGTCCCATTTAAGTGCATTCACCAGTAAAGAAAAGAATTTATTTACTCATAGTGAAATTTGGTACAATCCCCAAAAGGGTAATGGAACTCTAATTTGGGACACCCCTAAAAAGTAAAGACCAACTCTTAATTTGCAATGGAAGTAGTACTATTCTACCTAAAAATATTTTGAGATTGACAATATATTGACCTTTTTCTCATAAATATGTGTGTATATATATAGGTGAAACTGGAAGAGGGCATTGAGATGTTGAAAATATTTAAGGAGCATGAAGCTGATACGTCCATAGTAGATGATTTTGAGTTTTACAATGAGCGCGAGAAAGTTTTGCACGAAAAGAAGGCCAGACAGCTCAGCGCTTTGGCCAAAAACTCACCGCAGATGATAAATCAACTCGCTGACAACCTTGCCGAGTCACTTCGATTGGAAGGCAACAAAGAAGCTCAAAAAACAGAGTAAAATTGACTGCACTGCTGACAAATTTTTTAGGTACTGGTGGTATTATATTTTGATATTCAGCCATTATGTGTGTGTGAGTTTGACAGTGATAAGAGTAGTAGTTAAGGGGGTTGTTTGGGTAATTATTGGAAAAGTTGGTTTTTTTTTGGGTAATTATTGGAAAAGTTGGGGCTGGAAGGAAAAACATTGGATTCTCTCCTAATTTGTCTTTTGATGGGTTTTTTCTTATCTGTTTTCTTTGTTTTTTAAGATGGTGGTTAGTTTTTTGGGTCTTTTTTTAAAAGTAGTTTGGTTGGTAGGGGTGGTGGTAGGTGGGGGGGCCAATGTGTAATTTTAGTTAATTTTGGGCAATTATTTAAAGAAGACTAAATGATGTACAACACCGACATTACAACTGTAATTTCCTTTAGCCAATTTAAATGACTGAATGAATGAATGATTTGAACACAGCAAACTCAGATGGTTATTATTGTGTGCAATGTTTGAATTTATGATTTTTTTTTCTTTGTTCATACGTTATCCTAAAATAAATTAATGTAGGACACGTGTTAATATGACCCATTAATGTACAATGGGATTTTTAGTTTGGACTCTTGTATTTGTGGTAACGAAGTCCGCAGAGCGTGTTAAATTCTCAACTTGTAATTAGACACTGAAATTTCCAGATTCTTGGAGATATTACATCCTCTTGATGACAAATCTCTTATTTCTTTTGGGCTAACTGATTAAACGCATTTCTTTTTGTTAAAATTCAAAGAAAAGTGAAATGGCATATGCAAAGGTCAATGTGTTGGTTTTTAAAGGAATTCAAGTTCTAGATATCTTTATATGCTAAGCCAAAAGTCATTTCAATTGCTGGTGAAGTTTCATAATACGTTTGAATTGCTTATTTTCCTCTTGCAGATTTCATTTTAAATATATATATATATATATATATGTATGTATGCTTCTAATAAAACTTGAAACCAACAAGGTTATAATTGTGCTCAACAGTTTACCACTCTAGGGGGGTAGGGGAGGGGGGGGGGGGGGGGGGGGGAGGGGGGGTGTGGTCACGCAATGTCGGATTCCCTAGTGTGTGTGTATGTGTACCTAATTTGGTTACTTAGTTTGAGTTATTTCAAGGCTCGGTTTGTGGGGTTATTTCTAGATTTGAATCTCAATATTTCTAGAGGTGTTCGTCGGAGCTCACTAACCCCACGAACCAAGCCTATTCAAGTAGACGAAGATGCATATTCAAGTTTTTCTCAATTATGGATTGGTTTTTGATTCCAAATTTTCAAGAATTGGGTTTTTTTTGTTCGATCCTCGGTTTAACCCAGCCAAAAAAAATCAAGATTTGGACAGTTTTGTTCTATTTCTAATAATACCTAAGTACCAAAAATAAAGTAAAACTCTTAATTTAGCGAAAAAACGTCAAAATGAAACTCTTAAGTTGAAAAAGGCTGAGCAAACTATTTCTCCTAGTCGGATCATAAACCAAAAGGTTCTTCGTAACGCTATTTCTAATATTTATTTTTACCACCACTTGTACTACAATTTAAACAGAATGTACAATCACTACAACCATTTTATGAGAATAAATATTAGTGATGTCAATAAAATGTATAATTAGCTTAATTTTCTCCCTATAAAAAAATTATTGTATCAAATTTGTGGTGTACTAATTATAAGATGTATGCATATAACACCACCCAACATAAAAATAGGTGTTAGAAAATGTTACACCCTTTACATGGGAAAAAGGGTCACATGACCTCCATTGATTTAATTTTTCTTACAAAATAGAACCAACCAAACACCAGAAAAGTTGGAAAATGGGTTAAAAAGTTTAATTTTCCAAGGAAAAAAGCACCAATTAAACATATGCTTTATAACCTGGTCCATTGATTATATCTTAAAGGATTATGATATATAAGACCTTTTAGATGAAATGCACAAGAACTCTAAACCAAACAAAACCTAGCATTTCACACGCATAAGGGGCGCCATGATTCAATTTCTCTTCCCTCCTCCAACAATCACCCATATCTACCATCGCTTATAAAAAACACAACATACATATAATAAAGAGTATTAACCTTCTTAATCCAACAAAGGTATGAGGCCCACAAACTCTGCTAATTTTTTGGGGAACAAAATAAGAAAAAGAAAACAGCTAAACAAGACACATTTAGCAAATTTGCAAGGAAAAGGTGGGGTCATGTATGTATAAATTACACATCAAATTGTCAACTATAAACTACTAATTCAGCAACATAATATATCATCATAAAATCCATCAAACCCATAAACAAAAAAACACAAAAAACAAAAACAAAAACAAATGCAAATCCTTATCATCACTTACTTTTCTCTTCTTCCCTTTTTTTCTATCTGAAGAAAGAAAATTAACCCTGGATACATACACATACACAGGCTTGCATATAAAATCAACCTCTTTTCCTTTCCCTTTACTTTTCCATTCCTTTTCTTTTCCTTTCTTCTGTTTTTCTCCATCATCTTCGTCAATCTGTTGTCATGGGTTGGCTTATGCAGCACCTGAACCGGGCCTTTCTGACAACTGTTATGACCTCGTTCTCTGCGTGCTCCAGCATCCGGACTACGTCAGTGAATGGTGGCCGTACATCTGGATTCGGGTCCCAGCAACGGGTCATGATCTCATTCAGAACTGGAAGGCAATCGGTGGGTATGTTTGGACGGACCCCTTTGTTGACAACTGCAAAAGCTGCTTGTACAGCCGTCATGTTTTGGAACGGTAGCATTCCCGTTATGAGTTCCCACAGCACAATCCCGAAGCTATACACATCAACTTTCTGAGTGTAGGGCCTGTGCTGTATCATCTCCCTGCATATTCGATGAAGCGAAATACAATAAAGCAGCAGCACATAACAAGATATAGATGCTGATAAGTATGTTGATGCACGTTTAGAGGGAGGGTGAGACAGAGACTCTTGATCGGTGCACAACACCGAAATGTAGCAAACAAATTAGTTATTATAAGGTGCAGGGTTTCGTTCGGTTTGAAAAATGAGTATAAAACTGCCTAAAATTGACCCGAGATATACATGTGTTCTCTTTCTATTGGTGTAGGGCACGTACATAAAGTTATTATTCTACAGAACATGTACACTGGAATTAAACTAAAAGATTCAATCCTAAAATAGGTACACAATAAACAATTCAGGAATGACAGAGAGCTGCCCAAAACATTAAGTACACAGTATGGGCCCAAACTGACCAAAACCGACGAGGTTGGTTCGGTTAAAACCTATGCTCAAAACTGAACCAACCTGTGAACATCCCTAACAATAAGTATATTGATGAACACTGAACACACACACAGATTTGAGAAAAGGGTTTGGTGGCCAATCCCTCTGAAGAGGTGCGAAATCCTGCATAGGAGAAGCCCATGTGAAAACACTACCCTATCCATGTGAAGATGATAGAGGAAGCAACCACCCCTGAAAATTTATTTTTTAATTTCTAACATGGTGGTTCAATTTTAAGGAGGTCTGAAAAGAAGGGTTTGTTAGCTATCAAAGTTACCTATTTCACCAGCTATTATAAGCAAGGGTAGTTTTAACGTGTGCCCCAAGGGCACATGATAAACACCTAAATATAGAAAGAATATGGTCTTGCATGAAAATCAGTGTAGTATTAAATGCATGTTGGACTTTTATTCTTTCTATATTTAGGTATTTATCATGTGCCGTTAGGGCACACGTTAACACTACCCTTTAAACAAAGCTCCAAGCCTCCAACCCACGAACCTCAGCTCACAACCATAGAGACAAATGCCTGTTGTGTTGGGGATTATAATGCGAAAGCAATAACTAAATAAGAAACGGAAATGATTCCCACACAAAGCATAGAGTTTACATACTGAAAACTCTCTCCTTAGCTATAGCATAAATAAGAATGCAAGTGTTGAATTACCAAAATACACCTATTACCCTTAATCTCAGGGGCTATACTGCCTCACTGCAACCCCCGGCCACCCTGGTCGACCTCACCATGCAGGCAGATCTGCATCGTGGAAAAAGTTCACAGAACAAGCAGGCTACAAATTAGCAAACATACTAGAAGCGAACTCCAGGGAGGTCAAAAAGTGACCCTAGAAGGGCCTTATTGTCTAAAAGTTCTCCCATCTTAGGCAAGAGGAATCCATCCTTTCGCCTGTATCATAACAAACAACAAAATTCTTTCACGAAGTTGACCATATAACACCATGAAACTAAAGATCGAATATCTCACCTAACGGAAAACTGAATATGGATCTCCCTTGTTATGGAAAGCGCATAAGACCCATATAAGAAACCTGAATTTCAGCCTTAATAGAAACCAAGGGCTAGCCTGAGTAGAAGAAGATGAAAGCATAATGCTCATACTATGGACTATGGCTAAAAGTATCTTAAAAGTTAAAACCAAAGTTGCCTCAGCCTTCCAATTAAAAAATATATTAAAACCAAAGTTGCCTCGGCCTTCCAATTAAAAAATATATTAAAACCAAAGTTGCCTCGGCCTCCCAAAAACAATTGTTACGTGGAGCAAACAAAGCGAAATCAAAAGAGACTAATGTTGGCTCTTAGGATAGGGGAAGATCTCAAGGAAGATAATAGAATAGGTCAAGTACCGAGAAATAATGTCTCTCTTAGTACCGAGATAATAGAATAGGTCAAGTACTGAGAAATAATAGGATAGGGGAAGATCTCAAGGAACATTACACTGAAAGTAGTGCCAAAATTGCAAAATATCTTTCCCTGAACCATGCAGGCTCGTCTTTGTTTACAAATATATATATACACACATACATATGCTACGAAGAAATACATTTGAATATACATATCTTGAGACTTGTGATCATCAGCCACTCACTGAGCTATGTGCTGCTTGAGTTAAAAGACTGAGGTGACGGGTTCCACAATAGGTCACATAAATCAAATTGCATTGAAATATGACAGTTTTGAACATATTGATGATAGAAGGAAAAACAATTGATTTAGCATATTAATGAGGGGAAAGTGTAATGAGAATGTTTTTACCTCCTGTGAGTGCAGCATAAGGTCAGCATGTTATGATACAAGCATTACGAGTACCATGTAACTTCACATTAGAAATGCTTATTAAAACAATATATGGTACAAAAAAGTGCAAACAAATGACAAGCTGCTTCTCCATCCAGCGCAACCAATAAATTACACAGAAATTACATCACAAGAGCATATCAAAAAGAGTTAAGCGAAGCAAACAATATCTGTCACTTACTGTATACAGTTATTTGTCCACATATGGCCCACATAACAAAACGAACACTTCGTATTTCAAAGGCAAAGACAATCAAAGACACGTAAGGCGTGCAGAATGAATGCATTATGGGGAGCACACTTTTGGGTTATACGAACCTTCCTGGCTAGGACATATTTGCCCTTTGTTTTGTTTTCATTAGTTTCTTGGAATTTATGTCCCTATTTTAGGCTTCTGAACCATTCAAATTGATCTTTCCACCTCTCAGGTTTTTCATTCCTTTCAGTTAGAATTTTATCCCGCATAAAGATCCTCGGATAATAATTCCTCCTCCTTCCGTCCAGTAACTCCGCAGCACCCAAAGATTTTGACTTGGTTCCCTAATTACCCAAAACAAGAGAGCCCCCATTTGTGAAGAAAAATCAAGTTAGACAAATAAATTGACATCATTTTGACTTTAAGCCCCTCAGCATACCACTTGAAAAGAAATTGATGTTGAGCTTTTTGCACATATTGGCATCTAAAAAGGTGCTAAAATGCAACGCCAATGCTCTTCTTTGAGAAATTTGGAAGGAGAAAAATAAACAGCAGCAGATCCACCAAGGGCTGGGGGGGGGGGGGGAATTGCCCCCATTGAAATTTCTTTTTTTAATATATAAATAGTAAAATTGCCTCCCAAAAAATATTTTTCTAAATGGATCCCATAAGGGTAGAAGTAAAAGTATACAATCTAGGACGTGTAACTACTAGATATGTATCCATAATTTAATGAAGCTATGTGTTAAATATGTATATGCATCAAGCTATATACAATAATAAACGTATCCTTGGCGTGTGTTTATTATGTATATGCATCAAGTTACATAGCCATTTAGCAGTTTGGGAGTCCAAATTTGAAGACCATAATCCGGTAAAGAAAAGTGCGATGAAACTTAATAGCATTTATGTCATTAAGAGGAAAACATATTTCCTTTTCGCAAAACTACTCCTTTAATTATGAATTTTCTTGCTTCATTTTTGTTGAGGAAAAATGAAAATCAGTATTTTGGTCATATCATAGCTTAAATGATTGGACCAAACCAGAATACTAAATGGTCTAATAATTAACCAAAAAGTACTAATCAATATAGACAACATATTCCACTTTACTCAGGTCACGACACAATCTTCAGCAAGTTACTAATAATTAATCCCCGTGAATCACACTTAATAACATATATAAATTACAAACATGGAACAGCATAATGCTCTAGCTTTTTCCTTTTATGGAGAAGAAACAACAGTTGAGACATACCCCTTCCAATAAAACTAACAATTAGAATAACATGCATTCATACAAGAAATACAAATTTATCCTTGTCCACAGATTTTTCAACCCCGTATGTCAAAAGCTGCAGTCGACATAACATCTACCTCCAAAGGTGAGACAAGCGCAAGAACTTACCTACGACTCTCCAAAACTCAACTGTATTACCACCAATGATCATCTATATATGCAATCTAGCCCCAATTAATATGGTCCCACAAGCACAGACTTTCAACTTAAAGCATGCACAAGACAGCAGTAGGGCTTCTAGATGAAGAGATTATACCACGTGTCCATGTTGCCATTATGAGACTACCTTAAAATAAAGAATCTACCCGGCCCCAGAACTAGTATTCTCAACCTAGAGACAGATGAGGCCAAATGGCTCGGAATTTAAGTTACTTCTGAACTTATAGCTGCGATGGCATATCGAAAATGTCCCACTCAGTTGAAGTTCTATTGAACCGATTATGTGCAGTAAAAACTTCCAAGAATGACATACACTTCAACGTGACACATAAAACTACAGAATAGTTATTCTGCATGGAAATTGTTCACCTGAAACATCAGAATAAATGCATCACATGATCATGGTAGAACCCAGCAGATGACCCAAAGGCCAGTGCCCTATTATACACCTCCAATTCTACATTGAACAGTAGAACCCTAAATGATCATACATATATATCCACACACATATTATATAACATATATATGTATGTATGAGAAGAATGTTTTAACAGTAAAATAACAGTTGAAGGGGGCACAACTCCACAAGGAATGAAGTTATGCACCTACACTTGCAGGTTTTCAGACATAAAACACCTATGTCTTTCAGACCCAACAACTGATGTTTCCCTTCACTTGAAGTTAATTTTAATAAACTACCTCAGGAAATAAATTGTAGTAGCTGACGCTTCTAATTTCAGCAGGATTGGTCACCGTCACTCCAAAAAACATTTTAACTGTTGTACATTAGAAAAGTCCATCCAAAGTAGCATGCAAAAGAAATTGCATTAAATGTGATTTGAGTTTCTGCATGCATTTGATATAATCAGTTTGCTCAAGCATGCATAATCAAAGAATCAACCCATTAACCAGTGATTAATCCTAGACATCGTGGCAAATCCATATTCCAGGTACTAATTTATTTATGCTATATGCAAGATGACAAGTATGTTGGGCAATAACCGGTACTATAAGCATCTGGTAATTGAAATGAAATATGCACATTTTGACCTCCAACAAGGGTCAAAGTTCAGTTGAATAACGGAATGGAACCCTAAGATAACCAATGTATGAGTGCACTAGGTATAGCTCAACAGCATCACACCCCAAGATTCATACAATATCTAGTCAGAATATTTTGTTAAAGCGACCATGTAAAAGCTAACAATAGTGTGAAAATGCATAAGCACTGCAGTAAAAATAAATGGCAAGAGTGCCAGGGGAAAGCGCGTGGTAAGAAGAATAAGAATCTTGGAGCTAAAGAGTAAGAAGGCTTACGGAGCCATCCAGCGGTAAGTCCCTGTCTCTGGTGTCATCCCTTCCGTCTGGACCTCAATACGAGCAACCCCAAAATCTGCAATCTTAATTGATTTGTCGGCCGAAATCAAAAGATTGTCGGACTTCAAATCTCTGTGAATCAACCCAAGTCCATGCACATATTCCATACCCCTAGCAACATCCAATGCCTGCTTTACAGCCAGTTTCAGAGGCACCGACCGATTCTGCCTCTTTGCTAAAAATTGTCGAACTGATCCCCCTTTTGCATATTCTGTCACAATACACCACACCATAGGTTTGCGACAAGCACCAATGAATCGAACTATGTTCGGATGTTTCAATGTTGCCAGCATCATCACTTCTTGCTGAAACTGTTGCTCCATCAAGAGGGCCCTCTCTAGGTCATTCTCTGGCCTCTCCAGAAGCTTGATAGCAACATCCTCACCATTGTAAGTACCTTTATAGAGTTTCCCAAAAGCTCCTTGTGCAAAAGCCGGTCCCATATTAAGCTTCCTCAGATCAATAGTCCACTCATCGAAGTTCTCAAGCCCCTGTGTAGGGACACGATTGTCCATTAGAGCTTGAGCCAGTGCATCATCACTCAGTCCATGGGAAACTTTTCCTCGATTAACACTCAGGGCAACAGAATAGTTGTTGTTTACACGTTTCAGCCCTTGGTGGTTTAAGATGCGGGTGTGGGAATCATTGGATCCAACGCTACTGTTATCAACAGACATCGCAACTGACCCTCCACCATTGCTCATCTGTAAGCTCCCAAAACTGTCAATTGACATGTTTGAATCCTCACCAAGCTTATGGTAAAACCCTTGTGAGAGATCATAATTATCATGGTTGTTGTTTAAGCCTATAATTCCTGTAAACTTAGGACCCTCCAACATTTTCTCTACAAAAGCAGTTCAACCTTCAAAGTCTCCTTATTTCTTCAGCATCAGGAAATTTAAGCTAAAACCCCACTTACCAGAACCCTACAAGCAAAATCATTACAAATTTAAGTCAGCTACAGGATTGTCACTCTCAAACCGTATAATAAACAAGCATTCCCACAACTTGCAATCAACTAATGATCAAATCGTCATCTAAATTAGCTGGTCAGGCAAATACAATAAAAATATTCATTTAATTTAAAATTATTTAGAAAAACCATGATGCTCCTTTTTTATTGCTGAGAAAATTTGGGGGTACTAAATTATAAAGCCCGGAAATTTAAAAATTAGGAAACTGAAAAATCAAAGCACTTGCTCAAGTAAGGTTTGGTAATTACTAACTATTTGGGATAGAAGTCATAAAAGTTACATTTTCGAGAAAAAAGAAAAAGAACAGCTTGGACTATTGAATATAGTTCATTTTCTTCTCCCTAGAACACTGTTTGACAAACCTAGGGCAAAATAGTCTCAGGTCAAAAATCATCTCATACAAACCCTAGGTTTCAGCCCTCTCTTGGCATGAAGACTCTTCCAAACTATAAAGCAAACAAATACTACATCAGTTTAGCCTCCATTCAACAAACTAAACCAAAAACAATAAAAACCCCCAAAATTTGAAGACTTTATATTACATCAGTTTAGCCTCCATTCAACAAACTAAAACAAACACAATAAAAACACCAAAATTTGAAGAGTGAAAGTCGAGCCCCATTGAACAAAATCACAAAGCTTAGAAAAACTACATTTTACAGCAGACTCTCAAAAATTAAACAAAATAACTCAAACAATCACCTACAAAAACCTCATTCAAACACAAAGAAACCATCAAAACGGAGAAAACCCCAAAATGACAAACTTTATAAAACTCGGAACAAAAAAAAAACAGCTACTTTTTACAGTAGATTCTCTCAAATTAAACCAAATAACTCAAACAGTAACCTACAAAAACCTCATACAAACACAAATAAACCATCAAAATGGTGAAAAAAGGAGTCAAATTTAAGCCCTAGCGAACAAAATCAGAAACTTCAGAAAACCCATAACAACAAAATCAGCTGCTTTAACAGCAGATTCTCCCAAATTAAACAAATTAACGCAAAAAAATCACCTACAAAAACCTAATTCAAACACAAATAAACCATCAAAACGGCCAAAAAATGAGTCAAACATAAGCCCTACCGACCAAAAATCACAAACTTTACAAAACTCGAAACAAGCAAAAACATCAAATTAAACCTAATAACTCGACGAATCACCTACAACAACCTTATTAAAACACAAATTAACATCAAAACAACCAAAAAAAGGAGTCAAACTTTAGCCCTACCGAACAAATTCACAAACTTTACAAACCTCGGAACAAAAACATCAAATTAAACCTAATAACTCAACGAATCACCTAACTTAACCTCATTCAAACACAAATTAACATCAAAACGAAGAAAAAAAACAGTTGATCCAGCCACGAAAGTTCACAGAAAAGGCTAAACTGTACCTCGATCAAGAGGAATTGAACGGTGGAAACGATTTATCGATGGCCGATGCGAATGCGAGAATTGCGATTTCAGTCGTTAAGTCGAAGACACGACAAGAAAAGTTCAGAGAGAGTATTTTTTAGAGAGAGAAAGTGGTTTTAGGTAGAGAGAGAGAGAGAGAGGAAAGAACAAGAAAAAGAGAGATGAATTGAATGAGTGAATGAATGAATATAGAGAGAGAAAGAGAGACTGCTAGTCTTTGGTCTCTCTTTTTGTTTTCATTTTTACTACTTGAGAGAGAGAGAGAGATAGACCTATTGTGTAGTTACTGATACTATAGTAGTTGTGTGAATTGTGTACACGTGGCGTTTGATGGAAATGGTAGGTGGTGGTTTTTTGGATCTGGCCGTTGATAGGTGTGGGGGGCTTGCAATTTTATGACACATGCCTACTCTCCACATAAGTGATTAGGATTCGAATTCTTGTTAATAATTATCTTACGTTAGGGGAACTAATTTTTTAAAAAAAGTTCGAAAGCGGGGAGATTAGGAGAACTAAATGGAATGAATCAAAAAGGACTGAGCCAAATAATAAATTTTTTTTGATTTTACATATACAATGGTTCAATTTGATCTAAATTTTAAAAGACAGAATTAGACATGTATGATCTTCGATCTTATGAAAAAATAGCCTATAAATCGGACTAGACCTTTTATTTATATATTTAAACAATATATTTACTTAGATTATAAATTACGACTAAGAAAGTTTGAAAGTTTACGAATACTTCTAAATTGAGTTTTGCCATTATTTACTGTTTTTTAATTTGTGTGAAAATGTGCTCTTGTATTATTATTTTGTATATATCTAAAAATGAGTTCTTATGTTGGGCTAAAAAAATAGGCATATTGTTTAAATAGGCCAGCAAGCCCAAAAATATAGGTATATTGTAAAAGTTCTAACCGATTGGACCGGCCGAAATGAGATAGTTTAAACTGGTCAAGTCTTGGCTAGTTCTCTAGATTCAAAAAAATAGAGGATCGTTATAACCGGTTTGGTGTATATTGTAGGTTAACAGTCTAATCAACCGAACTAAGAAAAATCCTAGGCATGATGGGTTGATGGAGTTATGATGGAACTATAGTGAAAGCAAATTTTTGGAAAAGAGCTCGAAAGCGGCGGTAATGCATGCTTGACGTTAAGTGCAATTTTAGATCTCTTTTTGTGATTGTTTTATTGAAAAGGGTTACTCCCATTTGTGTAATCTATTACAATTTCTTAATAAACAAAAATTTTCTTTAGTCCTTGACTAAAGTTTTTTTTTTTTTTAAAAAAAAATGATCCATGTGTACGCACACCTATTTTCTTTAGAGGTGCATCGCCTGATTTAAAATGAAAATATAAATCGAAAAATTGTGGTGGGTTTTTGAATAAAGCTATTTATATCAACCATAGATCTTGAGTTCAAACTACATGCTTTATATTTTTAATAATAAAAATAATTATGACAAGAACAAAATTAAAATTTCATTTAAATTGAAAATATATTTTATTAGAAAATACACTCTCTCTTTTTGACAAAGAACATTTAAACCGACAAAAAAAAAACTACACATAATAATCACTTTAAGCAATATAAAAGAACCACAAAGGAAAACTATCCTTCCAACACGCCGAGCTTGACGAAGCAATGCCATTCATTTTAGGGAATCTTTTAATAATACAATGACGTATCAACAACGTATGTATAAGTATTAGAGCATCTTTAATAAGCTCTTCAAAAGTGACTCTTCAAATATGTACTATGTTGACCTATGTAAGAATTTGAAGAGTACTTTAAAATGACTCTGATAAGTTCTTCAAATGATAATATTTTTATATTTTTCTTGTTCTTAACAAATTATAAAATTGGTGACTTATTTGACCAACACAAACTTCAATCAAATAAAGTATTTAAAAAGTCAATTTGAAGAGTACTTTTTCACTAGCCAAATTTTAATGAAGGGGATGAGTCTTCAAAATAGAGAGCCAATTTTGCTACTTTTGTTGGAGCCAATTATTCTTATGTGGCTATTCAAAAAAATGCACTTTAGTCCTTTGAAGAGTTTGTTGGAGATACTCTTAGAATATTTATATAGACGTACTTATTTTAGAAATAAGATAAATGCTAGAAAGTGAAATTGAATTTGTATTAAACTAGATCAATAAATTATATGTTGTATCGTTTATGTGTCTTATGTTTTTAACAAAATGATGGGCCATATTCGTATCTAAATTCCAACATGAAATTGATACAAAATCATAATTATATCATATTTAGAAAATCAAATTATGTTTAAATGAAATTAAATTTTTCATTACTCATGTTGAGATATATCACTTAATATGTAAAATGCAAATCCTATTCATTTATTCAAGTTTAAGTGGGTCGTATAGGGGTTATGTTCAAGTGATTATTTTTATATGAAACACTGCTCAAAAACACCAATTGCCTCCCTATTATCTATATAGCAATCTAATATTTGGACACAAAAAATTGACCCAGATTATATGGTATAAATTTATTGATTAGTAGGTGAAGTCCACACTTTTATAACTAATTCTATATTATTCCCTTTAAAATTAGTATAAGTATATACTCACTAAAAACGTGTACAAAAAGTTGTGCACAAGATGAGCTTTACTTCAAGATTGGATAAATAGTTATAAAATGAAAAAATTACTGAATTAAATAAACAAAGTATTGGATCAAATAATGTATCAAAAAATATATTGATCAATGTTTAAAACAGACTTCAAACACTAATTAATGCACTTTTTTAAATTTTATATAGTCTAATAGTTTAATCATTTAATTTAAACATCGATTTTTACACAAGGAATTAAAACAAGTAACCATTTCCAAAATCATTAAGTCGTCTCAAATCATGTACACATTTTTCATTTTTTATTTTAGTAACATTACTTTTAAAATTAATATTTCCTCTCCTAGTTGGGGTACAATTGGATGATGGAGAGATTGGGAATTGGAGGGTGGATTAGAGTGGGACAGGGTGATTGATAAGGACTAGAAGAAACATGACACCTACGGTGCATAATAGCATAAAGCTCTATTCTTGTTTAAGAAGGCATTCATCTCTCTCTCAAAAGAAGTAACCCACATATATATAATATGTAATATTATAAAGGAATATTAATTGGTCACACTCTTTATATATGAATTTTCATATTTGTACACACTATTTATAAATGAAATGCCAACAATTTCTATTACCTGAGTAGAAATTGATATTGTTAGAGCAATATATTATATTTGAAGCATAATGTACAAGTGTGTATATGCACACAATGTTTTGAAAATAGATATTTTGCTATGGCAATAACAATTGCCAAAATGTTAACTTTCTTATGAATTAATTATATTCCTCCACACCTGGTTGCTAGCACAGTGGAAATGTAGGTGGGGACTTCACGCCCAAATTCGAACCACGAGAATCTCGTTTCCCCCCCCCCCCCCCCCCATATTGACCACTAGGTGTATTTGTATACTGCTTAATTAAAAAAAAATTCCTTATGGTAGTTTCAAGTGTATTTGATGTAAAAGTTAATTTTAACAAAGTTAATGGTCAATTATACGGATAAGAGACACTAGGGCCTAGTGGGGGCTTATGTTCCCACTTGGTTTTGAAATTTTTTGTTTTGGCCCACTCAGATCCGAGAGATCCTAGAATTTAGTCTTGGAGTTGGGTGGCGAAATTTTATTTGTTATTATATTTAAAAGGAAGAGACTTAGGTCTTAATTTTATTTATAAATAATAATAATGTTTTTTTTAATTTTAATCGTGTTAATTTCGTACACACAAAAGAATGAGTAATTTCATTAGGTTTTCTAAAGTTTTGGATGTCAAATCGAGAATTTGGGTTAAAAATAGTTTCAATTATGTTGTTAAACATATTTAAACCCTTAGAGATCAGATTCAAGAGGTTAGAAATCAATTAGACTAGGGTGTTAATGATTTTCTTATGCATAAAGGACAGAGTTTACAAAATTCTCTTACGTGTTTTTTACACAAAGTCCATGTATTATAAACAAAAAGCGAGTTTTGACTGGAGAAGTTCAAGTGATGTTAGCATTAACTTTTTTTATGCTAAAGTCAATCACAGAAGAAAGACTAATAATATGAAGTCCTTCTTTGTGACTAGTAAGTGATGGATTTCTGATGACTCTCATATTATAAATATTATCAAAACATCTTTTACCAGCCTTTACTCTTCGTCTACGGATCACAATGAGATGTGTTCGGATTACTTTGCTCCCAAAATCTCTTAAGACGATCTCAGTAAACTTAATACTCCTTTTATGGATTATGAAATTATGAAAATGATTTTTTGGAAAATGGACTTGAACAAAGCTCATGGCCCTAATAGCTTAACTGCTTGTTTTTTCACTAAATATTGGCATGTGGTGGGAGAAGTTGTTACCAATTTGATTAAAGATTTCTTCTCCATTGGGATCCTTCATATTGATATTAATAAAACTTTAATTACTCTTATTCCTAAACAGGAAAAGCCCACTCAAATTAACCATTTTTATCTTATTAGCCTTTGTAATCTTATATATAAGACCATTAGTAGTTTATTAGTTCAAATAATTAGATCATTTTCTTAATGTTTTGGTTTATCCTTACCATAATGCTTTTGTTCCTAAAATGCATGATGGTGTAAAATAGTGTTATACATTGTGGACCAATTAAGAGCAGACATGTGGATATTATCTCCGAGGCAAAGGGGAGGACATGGGAGGTCTACGCTCAGGTCAGCACTCAAAAAGAGCTCGTGAGAATGTCCGAAATAAATCTCTTATAAAATGGAGGTCCTAAATCTGCGGGGCCCCGACCGCCGGAGGTCCCTTGTTGAATTGAGGTCGGTGGCGCCTAATCACTCTGTCAAAGTGGTTAACGGAGGCATGGGAGACTGTCGTCTGCCCTGCAACATACATGGAACTTCCCTCACCTTCATTAAATGCATAATAACTGCATTTAATGCACCGAAATCCATGGAGAAGAAACTTCAGAGTTGGTGGAAATGAGGGATGGCCTTGGACCTACTCCACAGAGCTCCCTCCACACGTCTCCTATGTCTCATATATATAGAAAAAGCATTTACTTCTCTTAACGACCAAGAACAACCTAACGACAACCAAGTAATCTAGCATTCAAGTAACAAACAGTGAGTAACCAAAAGAGAGAGATATATATATATAGAGAGAGCGCTAAAGAGCACACAGTAAAGCTCCTAGCATAAAGAACCTAGAACTCGTGTGGCTTAAAAATACTCTTGTTGTAATCTTGTGAGGATAGAATAGGTAGAGAGGTTTTGTAAGCTTGTAACAACAATTCAATTATTATAATACAAAGCTACCCGAGCTCCTAGCTCTATTCCACAAAAGATGACTAACCCATATTTTCATATGAGGCAAGCCTCCTCTATACACCTTCGACTATTTTGGTTCATTTCATTTATCATTCCAAATATTTGAACTAATCATTTGACTGTTTGGTCTAAACTAACCATGTTCAGTTTTTCGCACCAACAAGGCACATTCAAGATAATATTCTTTTTACACATGAGCAAAATGGAGCCATGACACTCAAAATTGATCTGTCAAAAGCCTATGACCAACTTGAATGGTCATTTATTGAATGGACCTGAAAGCAACATAATTTCCCAATTAATTGGATCAAGTATATTATGTTTTGTGTCGAGTTTCTTTTTTATCAAGTGAATGTGAATGTGACGCTTACTGACTCATTTTGTCCTTCGAGATGCGTTAGACAAAGGGATCCTCTTTCCCCTTATCTATTTATTTTACCTTTAGACGTGTTATTCATAAACATGTAACTAAAATCCATATCTAAACACATTCTAGCTTTAAGGGCTTCTAGAAATGGTCCCTTTTACTCCCGTCATAAGCTTTACTGACGATTGTATTATATTCTCTTCCACGAATGAATATTCCATTCGTGTTACTAAAAACACTTTAGATAATTTATGTTTATACTCAGGGCAAACTCTGAACTTAAACAAATCTGCTATCTATTTTGCCTTATGCACTTCTAGATTTTCTCGTAGAAGAATTAAAATTATACAATGGTCCAATCCAGTCTAATTTTTAAAAGACAGAACTAGACATGTTCGATCTTCGGTCTTATAAATAGCCTATAAAATCGGACCGGGCAGATTATATATATAAATATATTTAACAACGTATGTATATGTATTAGAGCATCTTTAACAAGCTCTTCAAAAGTGACTCTTCAAATATGTACTTTATTGACCCATGTAATAATTTGAAGAGTAATTTAAAATGACTCCAATAAGCTCTTCAAATGATAATATTTTAATATTTTTCTTGTTCTTGATCTTAACAAATAATGAGGTTGATGACTTGTTTGACCAATACAAACTTCAATTAAATAAACTATTTAAAAAGTTAATTTGAAGAGTACTTTTTCACTATTCAAATTTGAATAAAGGGAATGAGTTTTTAAAATAGAGAGCCAATTCTATTGCTTTTGTTGGAGCCAATTCTGCTGCCTATGTGGCTATTCAAAAAAATTGCACTTTAGTCCTTTGAAGAACTTGTTGGAAGTGCTATTAGAGTGTTTATGTAAAAGTACTTATTTTGAAAATAACATAAATGCTAGAAAATAAAATCAAATTTTTATTAAATTAGAGCAATAAATTATATGTGGTATCATTTATGTGTTATATGTTTTTAACATGACGTGCCATGTTCGTATCTGAGTTCCAACATGAAATTTACACAAAATCAATCATAATTATATCATATTTAGAAATTCAAATTATGTTTAAATGAAAGTAAATTTCCCATTACCCATGTTGAGATATATCACTTGATATGTAAAGTTCAAATCCTATTCATTGATTCAAGTTTAAGTGGGTTGTATAGGGGTTATGTTCAAGTGGTTATTTTTGTGTGAAACACTACTCAAAAACACCAATTGCCTCCCTACGATTTATATAGCAATCTAATAATTGGACACAAAAATTGACCTACATTATATGGTATAAATTTATTAATTAGTAGGCGAAGTCCACACTTTTATATCTGATGCTATATGATTCCCTTTAAAATTAGAATAAGTAGATACTCATTAAAAACGTTTACAAGATGAGCTTTACTTCAAGATTGGATAAAATGATAAATTTACTAAATTAAATAAACAAATTATTGGATTAAATGATGTATCAAAAAATATATTGATCAATGTTTCAAACAGACTTCAAACACTAATTAATGCACTTTTTAAATTTTTATATAGTCTAATAGTTTAATCATTTAATTTAAACATCGATTTTTACACAAAGAAATAAAACAAGTAACCATGTCCAAAATCATTAAGTCACCTCAAATCATGTACACATTTTTTATTTTAGTAACATTACTTTTAAAATTAATATTTCCTCTCCTTGTTGGGGTACGATTGGATGATGGAGAGATTGGGAATTGGAAGGTGGATTAGAGAGGGATGGGGTGATTGATGGGGACTAGTAAAAAATTGACACCTAATGTGCACAATAGCATAAATCACTACTTTTATTTAGGATGGCATTAATGCATGATCCTCTCTCTCTTAAAAGAAATGACCCACATATATATAATATATAATATTAAAAAGGAATATTAATTGGTCACACTCTTTATATATGAATTTTCATTTTTGTACACAATATTTATAAATGTAATGTTGGCAATGTCTATTACCTAAGTAGAAATTGATATTGTTAGAGCAATATATTATATTTGAAGCATAATGTACAAGTGTATATATGCACACATTGTTTTGAAAATAGATATTTTGCTATGGCAATAACAATTGCCAAAATGTTAACTTTCTTATGAATTAATTATATTCCTCCACACGTGGGTGCTAGCATAGTGGAAATGTAGGTGGAGACTTCACGCCCGAATTTCTAACCACAAGAATCATGTTTCCCTTCTTTCTCCCCTCGTGATCGACCATTGGGTGTATCTGTGTACCTCTTGTATGAAAAAAATATTCCTTATGGTAGTTTCATGTGTATTTGATGTAAAAGTTAATTTTAACAAAGTTAGTGGTCAATTACATGGATAAGAGACACTAGGGCCTAGTGGGGGCTTAAGTCCCCACTTGGTTTTGAAATTTTTTGTGTTGGCCCACTAAGGTCTGGGAAATCCCAAAATTTAGTCTTGGAGTTCAGTGGGGAAGTTTTATTTGTTATTATATTTAAAAGGAAGAGACTTAGGTCTTAATTTATTTTTTATAAATAATAATAATGTTTTTTTTTGAATTTTAATCATGTTAATTTGGCACACATAAAAGAATGAGTAATTTCATTAGGTTTTTTAAAGTTTTGGATTTCAAATCGAGAATTTGGGTTAAAAATACTTTTGATTATGTTACTAAACATATTTAAACCCTTAGAGATTAGATTCAAGAGGTTAGAAATCAATTAGACCATGGTGTTACTGATTTTCTTATGGATAAAAGACAAAGTTTACAAAATTCTCTTGCGTGTTTTTTACACAGAGAGTCCATGTATTGGAAACAAAAGCAGATTGTGACTGAAGAAGTTTAGGTGATGTTAACATTAACTTTTTTTATGCTAAAGTCAATCACAGAAGAAAGACTAATAATATAAAGTCCTTGTTTGTGCCTGGTAAGTGATGGATTTCTGATGACTCTCATATTATAAATACTAGTATCGAGAGCGCACCCTATGTGTGTGTAATGAATGGAATAAATAAATTAAACAAAAAAAAGTATGTATCATAATACTAACTATATAATAAATAAATAAAATTATTTGTATGTCCTCTTTGATTAGTTTGTTGTATATTACAGATTATAAAAAATAATTCCTAATTATAGGATATGTAAATACATGTTTAGCTATCCTAAAATAGTAATTAATTTTTTTCTCATTATCTCTCTTTAGATTTGTATGTGTAAATATTAAATAATAATCTTTCGATTAAATAAACATTATCCAAATCCCATAGATTTGATTTATTATATTTTTATTTAAAACAAAATTTAATTTTAACTTCCTTTTTTAGTGGTTAGTATGGATGGCAATGGGTAGAGCAGGTTTGCAAGATCCGAACTCAACCTTTCTAAAATATGTAAAACTTGTACCCTTTTTAGCCTAAGCGGGCGCGTGTTATTTGGAAAATATCGTCTCCATTAATTAATTGTGTTTGGATCGAAAGGCAACAATTTTTGGAATGAAATGATACAAAATTCATGTTCGTGTCTAAATTTTAAATGAAATAAGAGATATGTCATGTTAGTTGTCTCTTGTTGTGGTTTTATAGAGTCTAAATTAGAAAAAAAATCATATTTCTACTCATATTATAATGTATTTATTAGGATCCAAAAACTATAATCATATATATCATCTCGTGATGTACTTTAGGCGGATTTTGTTTCTGTTTTGTAAAAAATAACACAATTTCGTGATTTGTCTTATTTTTCTTTGTTGCTTAGTGACGTCAGAGTTGGTGGAGATGAAATATGGCCTTGGACCTGCTCCACAGAGCTCCCTCCGCATGTCTCCTCTATCTTATATATGTATATATAAGAAGCATTTACTTCTCTCAACGACCAAGAACAACCTAACGACAAGCAAGTAATCTAGCATTCAAATAACAAATAGTTAGCAACCAAGAAAGAGAGAGAGAAAGAGCTAAAGAGCACACAACAGAACTCCTAGTATAGAGAACCTAGAACTCTTGTGGATTACTAATACTCTTGTTGTAATCTTGTGAGGATAGAATAACTAGAGAGGTTTTGTAAGCTTGTAACATAAATTCAGTTATTATAATACAAAGCTACCCGAACTCCTAACTCTATTTCACAGAGGCGGACTTAGGGGTGGAAAAAAAGCCAACCCACCAGGTTACCAAACCGATCTGATCCTTTTAAAGCGGTTTCGAGGTGGTTTTTTAAAATCGGTTCAGTTTCAGGTTTTAAAAAAAACCCGCTGCAAGTTCGATTTTTATTTTTTTCTAAAAACCACCCCGAACATGTATATATAAATAATATATAGAAATATTATTTTATATAAAATATATATAAATAATATATAAAAATATTATATAAAATATATATATAAAAATATTATTTTATATAAAAATATATTTATTATTTTGAAGAATGGATACTTAATTTGTTTGAAGTTTAATTGTGTGTCTAGATTTAATGTCTAAAATTTATTTTTAGCTTAAAACAATGGTTATTCGGGGCGGGACGGTTCGGATCGGTTAACTGTAAATTGATTTGGATCGGTTTCGGTTTTAAAAAAAAAACGTTGCGATTTCGGTTCAAGATAAAAAAATGCGGTTCGGTTTCGGGTTTAAGCATAACCGTTACGAAACCGCCCCGTTGCCATTCCTAGGAGGACTAACCCATATTTTCATATGAGGCAAACCTCCTCTATACACCTCTAACTTTTTTGGCTCATTTTATTTATCATTCCAATCATTTGAACTAATCATTTGATTATTTGGTCTAAGCTAACCCTGTTCAGTTTTTCGAACCAACAAGGCACATCCAAGATAATATTCTTTTTACACATGAGCAAAATAGAGCCATGGCCCTCAAAATTGATCTGTCAAAAGTCTATGACCAACTTGAATGGTCATTTATTGAATGGACCATAAAGTAACATAATTTCCCAATTAATTGGATCAAGTACATTATGGTTTGTGTTAAGTCTATTTCTTATTAAGTGAATGTGGATGCTTACTGACTCCTTTTGTCCTTCAAAACGCATTAGACAATGGGATCATCTTTCCCCTTATTTATTTATTTCATCTTTAGACGTGTTATTCAGAAACATAGAACAAAAATCCATATCCAAACACATTATAGCTTTAAGGGCTTATAGAAATGGTCCCTCTTACTCCCTCTATAGGCTTTACTGATGATTGTATTATATTTTCTTCTACAAATGAATATTCCATTCATGTTACTAAAAACACTTTAGATAATTTATGTTTGTACTCGGGGCAAATTCTGAACTTAAACAAATCTGCTATCTATTTTGCCCTGTGCACTTCCAAATTTTCTCATAGAAGAACTAAAATTATACAATGGTCCAATCCAGTCTAATTTTTAAAAGACGGAACTAGACATGTCTGGTCCTCGGTCTTGTAAATAGCCTATAAAATCAGACTGGACATGTTATATATATATTTAAAATATATATACTTAGATTATAAGTTGCTAAGACTATATATGTTTTAATGTATTTCTAATCAAATTAGGATCGCAATAAGAAAGTTTAAAAGTTTATGAATGCTTCTAAATTGAGCTTTTCCACTGCTTACTATTTTTTAATTTGTGTGAAAATGGGCTCTTGTGTTACTATTTTATATACACGTGAAAATGGATTCTTATGTTGGACTAAAAAAATATGCCTTTTGTTTAAAATAAGCTAGCAAGCCCAAAAATATAGGTCCATTGTAAAAGTTCAAACCAATTGGACCGACTGAAATTAGACATTTCAAACTAGTCAAGTCTTGGCTAGTTCTCCGATTCAATTAAAAAAAAAAAAAGACCGACATAGCCAGTTTAGTCCATAATGTAAGTCAACGGTCTAGTCAACCGAACCGTGAACAACCCTAAGCAAGATGGGTTAATGGAGTTATTATGGAACTAGAGTGAAAGCAAATATTTAGAGAAGAGCTCAAAGGCGACAGTAATGCAGGCTTGACGTTAAGCGCAGTTTTAAATATCTTTTTATGACAAATTTATTTGGAAGGGTTACCCCTATTTGTGTATCCCATTACAATTTCTTAATAAAAAATTTATCTCTAGCCCAGGACTAGAGTTTTTTATTTTTTAATGATCCATTTGCACGCCTATTTTCTTTAGAGGTGCATCGTCTGATTTAAAATGAAAATATAAATAAAAAAATTGTGGTGGGTTTTTGAATACAGTTATTTATACCAACTAAAGATCATGAGTTAGAACTACATGCTTTAGATATATTTTTAATAATAAAAATAATCATGACAAGAACAAAATTAAAATTTCATTCAAATTGAAAATAGATTGTATTAGGAAATACACTTTATTTTTTTTACAGAGAACATTTAAACTGACAAAAAAAATTTACACATAATAATTACTTTAAGCAATATCAGAGAACCACAAAGGAAAACTATCCTTCCAACACGTAAAGCTTGATGAAGCAACGCCATTCATTTTAGGGAATCTTTTAATAATACAATGACGTGTTAACAACGTATGTATAAGTATTAGAGCATCTTTAACAAGCTCTTCAAAAGTGGCTCTTCAAATATGTACTTTATTGATCCATGTAACAATTTGAAGAGTACTTTAAAATGACTCCAATAAGCTCTTCAAATGATAATATTTTAATAATTTTCTTGTTCTTGATCTTAACAAATAATGAGGTTGACGACTTGTTTGACCAACACAAACTTTAACCAAATAAAGTATTTAAAAAGTTAATTTCAAGAGTACTTTTTTACTAGTAAAATTTGAATAGAGGGAATGAGTCTTCAAAATAGAGAGCCAATTTTGCTGGAGCCAATTCTGCTGCTTTTGCTGGAGCCAATTCTACTGCTTATATGGCTATTCAAAAAAATTGCACTTTAGTCCTTTGAAGAACTTGTTGGAGATGCTCTTAGAGTGTAAATGTAGAAGTTCTTATTTTAGAAATAACATAAATACTAGAAAGTGAAATCGAATTTTTATTAAACTAGAGCAATAAATTATATATTGTATTGTTTATGTGTTTTATGTGTTTAACACGACGTTGCGCCATGTTGGTATTTGAGTTCCAACATGAAATTCACACAAAGTCAATCATTATTATATCATGTTTAGAAATTCAAATTATGTTTAAATGAAAGTAAATTTTCCATTACCCATGTTGAGATATATCGCTTGATATGTAAAGTTCAAATCCTATTCATTGACTCAAGTTTAAGTGGGTTGTATAGGGGTTATGGTCAAGTGGTTATTTTTGTGTGAAACGCTACTCAAAAACACCAATTGCCTTCCTATGATTTATATAGCAATCTAATAATTGGACACAAAAAATTGACCTACTTTATGTGGTATAAATTTATTAATTAGTAGGCGAAGTCCACACTTTTATAACTGATGCTGTATGATTCCCTTTAAAATTAGAATAAGTATATACTCACTAAAAACGTACACAAAAAGTAGTGCACAAGATGAGCTTTACTTCAAGATTGGATAAAATGATAAATTTACTAAATTAAATAAACAAATTATTGGATCAAATGATGTATCAAAAAGTATATTGATCAATGTTTCAAATAGAGTTCAAACACTAATTAATGCACTTTTTAAAATTTTATATAGTTTAATAATTTAATCATTTAATTTAAATATCGATTTTTACACAAAAAATTAAAACAAGTTATCATTTCCAAAATCATTAAGTCGCCTCTAATCGTGTTCACATTTTTTTTTATTTTTTTTAGTAACATTACTTTTAAAAATTTTACATTCCCCTCCTAGTTGGGGTACGATTGGATGATGGAGAGATTGGGAATTGGAGGGTGGATTAGAGTGGGACTAGGTGATTGAGAGGGACTAGTAAAAAATTATAACCTAGTATGCACAATAGCATAAATCACTACTTTTATTTAGGTTGGCATTAATGCATGTTCCTCTCTCTCTTAAAAGAAATGATCCACACACACATATATATATATATATATAATTATATATAAAAGGAATATTAATTTGTTACAGTCTTTATATATGAATCTTTATATTAGTACATCTTATTAATAAAAGAAATGTTGACAATTTTTATTGCTTGAGTAGAAATTAATATTATTAGAATAATGTATTATATTTGAAGCATAATGTATAAGTATATATATGCACACACTGTTTTGATAATAGATAGCTTGTTGTTGCAATAATAATTTTCTTATGAATTAATTATATTCCTCCACACCTGTGTGCTAGCTTAGTGGAAATGTTTGTGGTGACTGTAAAAACCACTTCAATCTGACTTTGTAAAAATATTCAAACAAGGTGTTTGACTTTTAATCTTTTGAAAGAAACTTTTTAAAGAAAAAGTTTACTAATCTTAATTTTCAAAAAACCTGTTAATATTGTTTTAATATAGACAAACCAAATGAACAGAACAAAGAGAAATTACACAACACAGAATTTACGTGGTAAAAACCTACCCAACGGGGATAGGAAAAATCCACGGAGGCTCCCAACCTCACAACCTAAATCCACTATATGATTTAAAGAGTACAAAAAGGAATCAAAAACAAAACATGTGCATACAATCGATCCTACGCAAACAACCAGTTTCCAGTGAAGACGAAGCACAAAGATCCTTCACCCAGTCTCTTCAAACATACAACCCTGAGATATAGGTCGCAAACACAACAAAAGATGCTCAGCAGATTTAATAGAATTAATATGGCAGCATTTTCAACAAAACAAATTAAACCAGATTTTCACAGGAGTCTAAAACAAATTTTTTTACATAGAACAACTTATACGCAGCAATTAAAATCACTAAAATAAAATCAGATTGTCACAGAATAGTAGCAGATCAAATCAACATTTCTTGAGTACAATTTAATCAATAATCGAACCAGAAAATCAATATCAAATCAGCCAAAACAAATCTGAATACACAACAGCAAACCAGTCAAGAACAGAGCAGCTTTTGAGTACAGAAACAACAAATATAGTATAAGAAGGATAGTACCCGTTTTGTAGAAATTATCCACACAGAACAAGAAAAATAAATCTGAAAATGACCAGCACAAGTGCGTACTCACAACACCGAGAATCACAACCAAAACCGAAGCATACACAGTCGAAAACACGCCCACAGCAGATCCGAATTGGGTACAGAACAACAGAGGAATTACGCAGCCTCAATCGATTCAAAATAGTTCCGAAAAGCCTCAATCGATTCAAAATAGTTCCGAAAAATCCCCAAACTCAAAAATATAACTCACAAAATCAGGATACACAACACTATAATTTTCGGATCTTGAATATCAAAAACCCCAAACTACTAATCCAAGATCAACAAAAAATTAACAAGATTGATTCACAAATCTCACAAAAATCACTCTCTCAAGAAAGAGATGAATATTCAAAATTACAACTCCAATCTCTAGATAAAAAATACAAATCAAGCTTAAGAACTTTTGTTCTTCACAAATCCTAGAGAGAGAAACGAGAAAGAGAGAGATAGAAAGCTTAAGCTCGGGTGTGAAAATGTGTGTGACTGCTGTGTGTTTTTTTAGGGCTAGACAAGAGAAAGAGATGAATATATATGAGTGTAAAGAATGGCTAAGACCTGTCTCATCCAACGGCTCAAAAGAGAAGCAACAGCAAAATACATATTAACTCACTTAAAGCTTCTCACATAAGGAAAGTACACACTACATATACAAGCAGCCAATCAAAAAGCACAATAATACATGCTTCACGTGGAACCAAGCAAAAGCACTAATTCAACTTAACACTTTCCTTTTAAAAATCATTTTAATAAAAACACTAAATTTTCTTTAAAAAATAATTTTGAAATTTAAGTAAAATCACACATTAAAGAACACATTAAAAATATACCTGTTTGAGCATTATACAACAATTCTGTCTTCCGAGCTTCGCTTCAAATCCAGCACAGAAAAATTTTCGTAGCACGCACGGCTGGACTGGGGTTTGCTTTTCTAGACCGTTTTTGCTCGAAATGGACAATCCTAAATTGCCCGACTAAATGATACCCAATGGGACTTTCAGTGACATCATGCCCAAATTAGAACCACGAGAACCTCGTTTCTCCCCCCCCCCCCCCCCCAAATAAAAAAAAATAAAAAAATGACATGTGTATTTGTGTACCACTTGTATAAAAAAATATTCCTTAAGACAGTTTCAATTGTATTTGATGTAAAGTTAATTTTAATAGAGTTACTTGTCAATTACATGGAGGAGAGACACTAGGACCTGGTGGGGGACCACTTGGTTTTGAAATTTTTTTGTTTTGGCCCATTCAGATTCGGGAGATCCCG
Source organism: Lonicera japonica (assembly GCA_021464415.1). Lineage (NCBI taxonomy): Eukaryota > Viridiplantae > Streptophyta > Magnoliopsida > Dipsacales > Caprifoliaceae > Lonicera > Lonicera japonica. Next base: position 67,149,512 of record CM038467.1, on the reverse strand, counting down.
TAATCTAGTCCTAGAGTTGGGTGGGGAAGTTTGATTTGTTATTATATTTAAAAAGAAGAGACTTAGGCTTTATTTTCTATTGATAAAAAATGTGTTTTTGGATTTTAATCGTGCTAATTTGTCATACATAAAAGAATGAGTAATTTCATTAGGTTTTCTGAAGTTCGTGTCAAATCGAGAATTTGGGTTAAAAATAATTTAGGAAATGCTGCTAAACATATTCAGAACCTTATATATCAGATTCAAGAGGTTATAAATCAATTAGACCATGGTGTTACTGATTTTCTTATCCATAAAGAACAAAGTTTACAAAATTCTCTTGGGTATTTTTTACACAAAAGGCCATGTAATGGAAACAAAAAGCGAGTTTTGACTGGGGAAGTTGATGTGATACCAACACTAAGGGTGTGTTTGATTGCCATAATTTTTCATGGAAAATAGGGATTTTCCATCCAAGTTACCACTTTTTCATGCTAAAGTCAATCATAAAAGACAAACTAATAAGATAGAGACCTTATTTGTTCCTGGTAAGGGATGGATTTCTGATGAGTCTCATATTATAAATACTATGAAAACATCTTTTACCAACATTTACCTCGTATCTGCGATCACATTGAGATTGTTTGGATTCCTTTGCTCCCACTCTTAAGATGGTCTCAATAAACTTAATACTCCTTTTACATATTATGAAATTAAAATATTTTTTTGGAAAATGAATCCAAACAAATCTCAAAGTCTTAAGGGCTTAACTGTTTTTTTTTCACTAAATATTGGCATGTGGTGGGAGAAGTTGTTGCCAATTTGATTAAAGATTTCTTCTCCATTGGGATCCTTCTTGTTGTTATAATAAAACCACAATTACTCTTATTCCTAAACAGGAAAATCCCACTTAAATTAACCATTTTCGCTTATTAGGCTTTCTAATGTTATTTATAAGGCCATCAATGGTTAATTAGTTCAAAGAATTAGACTGTTTCTTAATGTTTTGGTTTCTCCTTACCATAATGCTTTTGTTCCTTTAAGGCACATTCAAGATAACATTCTTTTTACACATGAGCTTTCCATACGATGCGTAGATTTAAACATAAAAATGGAGTCATGGCGCTTAAAATTGATCTATCAAAAGCCCATGACCAACATGAATGGTCATTTATTGATCTATCATTGCGCTTTGTACTTTAGATGTAATCTCGAACAACTCAAACAACTTACAAGTAAACATGTTTTCGTTGAAGGAATATTGCTAACACAAGCTTAGACTTTACAATCTCCCATTTTAGCTATTCCGAGACAAAAATACTATACAACATAACAGACTCGATGACTTTATCACTATAACTACGCTATCTCATACACATTTACAATTGATGGAGACATTAAAACATGATCGTTTGATATTGCATATAGATTGAACAAAATCCTTTTTGACAAAACCCTATAAGAATAAAGGGATTTCACCTTTGTGGATCATGTAGAGGATCCATATGAGGAGACTAGGGTTTGAAAGCATCAGATTGCGATTTGGTCAGATTTTTTAATTCTCGCTGGGCTGCGAAAGTTGATTATTTTCGCCACCGAAACAACTTCTGATCGTCCTGATTCTTCGCACAATAGCAATAACTTTGCGTTCCAAACGACATATCCAAAAATTAGCCCAATCCAACAGTGCGATCAAAAGTTACGATTGATTTACGACAGCTGTGCCGAAAACCTAAAGATCTTTTATCGTATTCCTTCCGCAATCAAATATTGCACTGAGTGTGGGTTACGGTATCACTAAGATTTTTTCCTCTCTCAATAGAACAAACCCTAACTCATGAGAATTATTATTATGAAGAGAAGAGACACGGTCGGCGTATATATAAGGCTACGATAGGGACCTTAAGGAGAAATATAAGTGTTTGTGCTTCCTATGGAAAGTTGGAATCCTAATTCCACTATGAATTAGTTCCTTCCATAAATTATAATTCACACCGCTAAAGAATCATAATTGCACTCCCATCCTTATCTTAAAATTATATTTCGAGCTCCTTGTTATTAAATACTTATTATTCTCCTCACGTTAAGATTACAGATAACCGTCATTTAAATTAAATTACTGACAATTATATTTAAATGACTTCTTAATCCTTGAGCCTATCACTTAACTTATTTGACATGTCGGATTAACATAATCCACCTGCAGGGTTTGACATGATCAAAACTTATAAGCTTCTCAAGGGGCTATCATTAATCCCTATACCGGGATGTGGATTCCGTCAATAATTAATATTCATCATACATATAGTGTCGTCATCTAATTCACGAAGATTATTGATCCATAAATGAATATCACTCTTAATGAGTCAAAACAAAAAACACTACATATATATGTTTATTAATTATTTCAAGATTAAGAACATAAGTAATCAAAATAACCATGGGATTTTAAATTGTTTTATATAGTCAGTATAAAAACAATTAACCCAAACTGGTCCTATTCAATACACACGAAGTGTACTAGCACAACGAGTTAAAACTATACTGTTTCCTGTAGTTAAGATAAACTACTAAAACTTGTACTACAATCCTACCGATGGGTGTCTAATTCCATCTAAAATTGTGAACCATTAAACTTATATTTCACAAGAACCAATGATATGATCTTCTGTGTGTAAGCTATACTCTACACACCAAATCATCTACTATATGGAATAAAAGACACACATGCACAATATTTAAATAAATAATATAATGCAACCATTGCCCATAAAGATTCTCATTAAAATAGCAAAACCGAGTTTATAACATATCCAAACCAACAACAAAATTATGACTTTTAGTATATTACTCTAACAACAATAATATAATCAATTACTGCATATTGCAAAACAAGTAAGGATGCAAGACATGCCAATACCTTGAATCTTTTAGTCGTCTGCTTGAAATTCATGTTTCTCCTCATTATGTGTACTTCAATCTGAAACATCAAATCTTAAACAAGCATACCTGAAAATGATCTAGGTTAAACATAACCTTATATAACTTGTCAATTTTAATTTTCTACAATTTTTTCTCTACCCCCCTTTATTAATTCTCTCCCACTTTTTGTGAGGAAAAGACAAAGGAAAATACAAATAAGCAAGAAAAATAATTTTTCTCCCCTTTAATTATTCCTACTTATTATGAACTCTCTCCCCGAAACAAATGGAATCTCTCTCCTAATATCAAGGAAATCATGGAAGGGATACATGGATTGTAGTAAAATAGGGAAACCAACAACTCACAAAGAAAACTGGTTTGGAAACTCGAAGCAAAAATTTACCAAACAAAAATAATTTTAACACAACTTAACATGCATCTCTATGTACATAGATCAAATTTGAAAATTAACATTCAAGCTAAAAAACATGTGTCTTCCATTAAAATTGATACATATACTATGGCTAAAGAATGATAATCAATTAATGCATATTTACGCCAAGCAACACAGAGTATTCAAATGTATCCGTGTGCATGCAAATTGGATCATATAAAGTACAATTCGAATAAACATAGGTATTGAAGAGTTCGTGCACCCATATGCGTGAAAATTTAGAAAGCCTCTATATCATTAAATTTTCAACTTTTTTCTCCCTCAGAAGCAATCTTTTCTTTCAAACATAATTTTTTTTGCATTTAATTGATGATATTTTTATGCAAACAATCATTCAATTTTAATGGAGGCTTTCTCCCTTAGTGGATGCCAGCTATACACCACTTGGGAGCTATCAGTTATTCTTCCACTATGGTAGCCCTTTTTCATCCCCATTACATTTTTTCTTATTTTGCTTGTCTTTTGTTTTTTTCACTCAAAATTATATTACACAAACTCACTGCATATAATCACAATACTTAGACTACGTCCCCCTAAATAGTCCATATATGGGAGCTTATGAATTTTTAATTTAAAAAATCATGTCTGAACCATATGATTATTCAAATATTCCAATGTAAATCGTGCATTGTAGTGTGCAAGATAATATACTAGCATACTCTTATGTGATTGAAATAATATACTACCGATTTTAATAAATTAAGGCAATATAGCACATAAATCTCAAATTTAACATTTATATATGAAAATCATGAAATATCCGGAATTAAAAAATACCAATCACATTGCATGCAAGTATTAAAAAAATATCTTAGATTTTAAAACTGTTTAGCAAATTTCACAACGAAAATTCAACTAAAAATCTTTCTGAATTTTATACTTGTTTGGATTTAAACAACCTATTAGCCTTTGGTTTCTAAGTAACGAATGAAGCCAAAAAACCGAAGCTAACCCACACAACCTACTATAACCAACCAACCAACCTCTTATATGCTAGGCGAACTCCTAATCACCTAAGTGGGTGAAAGTGAAAATGTGAAACGGTTCCCTTAGGAACCCAAACTTGTGAAATCTTAGGAGTTATAACCTTGCCATGTCCCTCAAATTGCCTACCTTTAGGACCATTACTAAAACATAAATCCTTAAGTTCATTGATAATCCTAGTAGACTCGAAAATTAGGACTCTAATCCTATTCTCAAAACTAAAGGATTTAGTTTTTGGTTTGGTTTTAGATTTAATGGGAATCAACTTTGGTGAATTACTTGGAAACGAATTCCTCGCTCTCCAACAAAATTCTCTTAACTGTCCCTTGTGATTGCAATACTTACACCAAAAAGGTTGAGGCAGTGTGTACTTATACGACTCAAATGAGATCATCCTTTGAACATCTTCTTGTGTATGAGAAACCAACTAAGAATTCTAATAGCCTGGACTTGCCTAATGGCTTTTCTCTTCACGAAGTTCTTTTTCCGTATTTGCCTTAACAAAAGTCGGGTTTTCATTGGAATTTAAACTGAAAGTAAACTTATCAAAACTTATCCCACTTTCGTTATTCGAGAAGTCAACAGGGCCTGTAAATATGTGAGTGAGTTTTTCGGACCTATTTTCAAGATCAATCTTGACAAATTTAGCCTTATCAAGTTCTATTTCAAGTTGTATAACTTTAAATTGAAGGCTATCATTATCTTTACCCAAAGAGGCAAGGCCGTCTTTTAACTTATCGTTTTCATCAAGGAGAGACTGCCTTATGAGTTCAAATTCAAATACTTTGACCAAGAGTGCACTTTTTTCATCATTCAATTGACCTATCAAACTCTCGTACTTTTGAATTTGTTCCATCTTTTCATAAAAAAATGCTTAGCTTTTTATGAAGATGGATTTCCCTCATCTTGGCTTTAATTAATTCTTCACACAGCTAGTTATAGGCTGTTTAAAGATCAAGCTTTTCTTCAACTTCTACACACAACAAAAGCTACAACTTCTTTCTCCTCATGGGATTGCGAATCGTTCTAATCATCACTAAGTGTAACATGCATGGCATGTTTAGATTGATTCACTTTCCTAAGCTTATTAAATTTAGTTGCACATTCCCAAGCTTGATGCCATCTTCCATGATACTCAAAACATTCATCGCTCATAGGACCACTATTCTTATATTGCTTTTAGGACCATTGATTTATTTGATTTGATGACTAATCAGTATTTTTGTTTCCGTTCGATTTAAAAGAATTTTTAAAAGTTTTACTTAGCCAAAGGAGTTTTTTGAAATTTTTAGCAAATTTTGCCATATCTTCTTCATCAAGATCAAGATCCTTATCGCCATGAGAATTTTAAAATTTTTTAGCTTTGAAAGCAATGTTGTTTTTCTTTTGTGATGAGGATTTTGAGATAGTATTAGTTTTAAAAGTTTAAAGAGATCTAAAAAGTTCATTTTTTTCAAAATATTTAAATCTTTATTCTTCTCTATAATAGTTGATGGTGTTAATTATTAATTCAATTTACCCCGCCAACTTCGAGCTGACACGTGGCCGTCCATGTCAGCTATCGTGTCTGTTTCTGTACAAGGAGCTCGGAGGAGCCCTATTATGACTTTGTGAAAATGATAGAGCCCTTCGAGGGCTAGATACCCACTCAAGGGTCAATTATGTACGACAAATTATGAGGCCCGAGCCCCGGAGCTCTTTCGACGAACTCCAAAGCTCTATCTCTCTCGCCCAACCACCCTGCCATAGTGGTTAGCGAAGGCATGGGCGACTGTCACTTGCTCTGCAGAGCGCGCTAAACTTCCCTCATCTTCATTAAATGTACACCAACTGCATTTAATGCACCAAAATTCATGGAGAAGCAAGGTCAAAGTTGGTACTGGTCGAAGCATGGCCCCAAACCTACTCTGGGAGCTCTGGCCACACTTCTCCTCCAATCATATATATACAAGAAGCATTTACTTCTCCTAACAACCAAGTGATCATCAAGTTTCAATTGGGAAGAATTAGAGAGAGACAAAAAATGCACCACAAATAGGCATAAAAAGACAGAAGCAGAGCTCGGTAGCTTGGTTCAAGGCGCCTCAGTTAAAGAGACTAAACTGTTGTTAGCTCAGCTTTCCTCTTATCGTAATATTGAGAAAATAGAATAGCTAGAGAGACTTTCGTGAGTTTGTAACACTTTTTAGTTTACTATCAATATAAGGCAAACTGAGCTCCAGGCTTCATTCCACAGGGTAGGACTAACCCGTTTGTTCATACGAGGCCAACCTCCTCTATAAATCCTTGACTCTCTTAAATTCAGCATATTTACCTTTACTGTTCCAATTATTTGTCATAACCTTTTGACTCTGTGGTCTAAAATACCCTTCCCAGTTTTTAGCACCAATAGTTTGGTGCCGTCTGTGGGAAAGACATTTTTCTCAAAGTCACATACCTCCCCTGAAGCTATGAAAACACCCAAAGAATTTACTATGTTTTCAAGATAAACTCAACCAGACCCTATATTGGCCCTACAAGAATGGCAAGATGCTCTTCAAATCCGAATTGATAGACTCTTAGCCCAGAGGCAAAGTCTCTAAGCTAGCACGAGAAGCAGATCGTCTTCAGCCTCCGTATCTGACAGCGTTCGCCCAATCCCTCCTCCAGTCCCAGTCAGAAAAAGACTTGAAGGTCGTGGCAGAGGATCCGAGGCGAACCGCGATAGAAATGGTAAGCTCGAATCCCGCCACTCCGACGCTAATCAGGAGACCTTGTACGAAGAAGTCCGGGTCTCGCTTCCTCCTCCACCGACAAGAGACCCACGGATTAACAGGGTTCACGAAAAATGCCTAGACGAAGCTTCATAACATCGAGGCCCGAGCGTAGGCCTACCTCTCCTCCCGTTAGATCGAACTCCAGGGCGAGAGGTGGAAGTCATACTTAGGGGATCCATTTTTAATAGGATCTCTCACAGAGAGTCGGTCGAAGAGGTTGAGAAAAGATTGATGTCAAAAATAGAGACCCAAATGGCAGAGGTGATGAGGACCGTGGGTCATCTGGTGGGGAGCTTGACAGCAGCTTTGGTTAGAAACTCAAAATTTCCATTTACAGATCACATTCAGAATTACCCGATCTTGAAAAAATTTAGACTCCCAGTGTTGGAATCATACGATGGAACCACTAACCCTGTGAATCATTGATAGCAATACGAAAACATAATGGGGCTCCAGAATGTCCCAGATGGAGTGATATGCAGGGCCTTCATCACTACTCTGTAGGGAGCAGCCTAAACATGGTGCAACAGCCAGCTGCCAGAGTCAATCTCTAGCTCACAAGAGCTCGGTACCAAGTTTATTTCACATTTTGTAAGAACCAAGCGACAATCCAAGACCTCCACTCAATTTTTCACTGTAAAACGAGGACCTACCGAGAGCCTAAAAGCATATGCTCGCCGTTTTAACCAAGAAAGCCTCATGGTCACCGACCTGAACAAAGGAGTGGCTGTAGCAGCCTTCATGGAGGGGGTAACCTTCCCATACTGCCTCATGACGCTAGCACGGATGGCCTTGAAGACAATGTCCGAGCTCTTAGATAAGATCAACAAGCAGGTCGGGGTGGAGGAAACTTTGCAAGAAAGAAATCTGTCGAGCCAATAGACCCTTTTATCCTCCTCCAAGCGCCAAATGGGGCACAGCCCACCCCTCGGCCAGGAGAGAGAGGGTAAGAAGAGTAAGAAATAAGCGGACAAAATCGAACCAAAAGATGGCAGGGCACGCCAATAGTTTACTCCTTTGACAGCCCCTTTGGGAGAGGTCTATGCCCAGTTAGACCCAGGACAGATTCTAGAAGCCCGAAAGATTAGGACACCTGAGGAGAAATGGGACATGACCAAGTATTGCTGATATCATAAAGACCACAGGCACGAGACCAATAGTTGCTGAAAGTTGAAGGGAGAAATTGAGAGGCTCATTTAGAGAGGACAACTCAGACAATACGTGGATAGAAAGAAGGGTGCTCCCCCAGAGGCCAAAGCGAAGGCTCCAGAAAACGAGATCTTCAAGATTAAAGGGGGCTCCTCTTACTCTGGGAACAACAATAGGTTCAGAAAGGCCTACATTAGACAGGCCAGGTCCTCGATCTCAGAGAAAGAATGCTTCAGTTTTAGACCTGCCAAAATGGTAAAGTACAATGTTAAGGAGCTTGTGTTCACCGACGAAGATATGAGCGGAGTAGAGTTCCCTCATGACGAACCTCTGGTGGTAGCGACGATAGTGAGCAATCACAATGTCTACAGAATCTTCATTGACACAAGGTCCACTTCTAACCTCATGTACTACAGCGACTTTAAGGCCATGGGTCTCACCACAGAGCACTTGACCTCTTCCTCGGTCACCCTGGTTGGTTTTTCAGGAGAAAAGACTAAATCTTTGGGAATAATTAAGCTCACTGTAACCCTGGGAACTGCTCCGAGGCAGATCACCACAGTCGCCGAATTCTTGATACTAGATAGAGCTCCCCATTATAATGCCATCCTCGGTAGGGGAACACTCAATGAGATTAGGGCTGCCATTTCAACTTGCAGCTTAACCATGAGATTCCCTACCCCTCACAGAGTCGGGGAGGTTAGAGGAAATCAGGTCAAAGCTCGTAGTTGCCAGTTTGGGACACTAAAAGAAGTCAGGATCGCAGAAATCACAGTTGATAAGGTCGAAGCCAGCGCTGGGGAAGAATTATTGAGGATGAGAGAGCGTAGCGATGCAGAGAAGTGGGGGATCGATACTTTAGACCCCGGGGATGAAGAGAAAGAGCTCCGTGGTGAACCGGTGGAAGACTTGGAATATTTGGTTCTTGACCCCTCATGGCCTGACAGGGTCCTCAAGATCAGTGATCAACTTTGCACAGAGGTCAAAGAAGAGCTATGTCAGTACTTGTGAGCTAACGCCGACATATTTGCCTAGTCCCACAACGACATGAAAGGGTTGAACCCGGAGATCATGGAGCACAGACTCAACGTTGACCCCACTTTCATACCAATAAGGTAGAAGAAAAGGAGTTTTGTTGCAGAAAAGAAGTCGGCCGCCAAAGAAGAAGTCCAAAATCTCCTCCGAGCTGGTTTTATTCGAGAGGTATACTATCCGAAATGGCTCTCCAATATATTGCTCGTAAAGAAGCACAGTGGAAAGTGGAGAATGTGCGTGGACTTTAAAGACCTTAATAAGTCCTGCCCGAAGGACAGTCCAACTTGTAGATGAAACTACGAGCCACAAAATGTTAAGTTTCATGGATGCATACTCCGGCTAAAACCAGGTCAAGATGGCTCCAAAAGACAAGGAAAAGACCTCATTTATCACCAGCGAAGGCACGTACAGCTACAAAGCTATGTCGTTTGGCCTAAGGAACGCGAGAGCTACCTACCAAAGGGTAATGAAAGCACTGTTTAAAGACCAAATAAGCAGAAACATAGAGGTTTACATCGATAACATGCTGGTCAAAAGCCTTAAAGCCCTAAATCATGTGGTCGATCTCAACGAAGTCTTCGCCATACTCAGACAAAACGGCATGTCTCTCAACCCGGCCAAGTGCACTTTTAGAATTAAAGGGGGAAAGTTCTTGGGCTTTATAGTCACTTAAAGGGGAATCGAGGCTATCCCAGAGAAGATACAAGCTTTTGTCGACATGAAATTCCCATCCAAACCTAAAGAAGTCCAAAGTCTGGCAGGAAAAGTGGCAGCTCTCAACATATTCATCTCCAGAGCAACCGACAAGTGCCACCCTTTCTTCAAAACTCTAAAGAAAGCCTTCGAATGGACTAAAGAATGCGAGTTAGCTTTTTAGCAACTCAAACAGTACCTCGGAGCACCTCCCCTCCTTAACTCACCAAGAAAGGAGGAAATTCTAAGCTTATATTTGGCAGTGTCACGAACGGCAGTCAGTTCAGCACTGATGAGGAACAATGAAGGGGCTCAGCTACTAGTATACTACATAAGCAGAGCTCTGCGCGCTATCGAGCTAAACTATCCAAGATTAGAAAATTTGGCCTATGCTCTGCTTATCACGTCTCGAAAGCTGAGACCCTACTTTCAGGCCCACACTATAGATGTGCTCACAGATTAGCCACTGCAAAGAGTTCTCGACAAGCCAGAACAATCAGGTCGTATGGCCATATGGGCTATTGAGCTCTGGTAATTGATGATTAACTACAGGCCTTGAACCTCGATCAAGGGCCAGGCCATGGCAAACTTCATAGCCGAGTTCACATACACAGAAGACCAGATTGAGGAGCCACTAGAGCTATTATCGCTCCCGGACTCGAACACTTTGACCCCTACCGCTTAGATGAATTTACTACTAGGAACACCAATGTGGGTCTTATACGCCGATGGGGCTTCCAACCTGCAAGGCTCCGGAGTTGGTTTGGTGTTGATAACTCTTGAGGCTAACACCCTGAAAATAACACTGAAATTCCTGTTCAAGGCCTCCAACAATGAGGCTAAATACAAAGCCATCATTTCGGGCTTGAGAATAGGTGGTGATCTGGGAGTAAAGAAAATGGTAGGCTACAATGACTCCATGGTAATAATCGGCCAAATACTTGGTCACAATGTGGCAAAAGAAGAATGCATGGCTGCCTACTTAGCCAAGGCTAAAGCAGCGATTTAGAAGTACTCTAACCTCATTTTCATTAAGGTCCCGCGAGATCAAAACAACAAGGCAAATCGCCTGGCCAAACTTGTCACAACTTCAGACTTACCAAGCGGGGTACACGTTGAATATCTAGAAAGGAAAGCCATAGATGAACCTTTGGAGCTGGACGTAGCTCCAATACAAATCTGCAAATGTTGGATTGACCCAATTTTGAACTATCTCACTGATGGAGCCCTCCCTGAAGACAGGAAGATGGCCAAGAAAATAAAGTATATGTCTAACATATATGTGGTCATTGAAGCAGCACTGTATAAAAGGGGGTACATCCTCCCTTTCTTGCTCTGCCTACACCTGCACCAAGCCCAAGTAACCCTGCTAGAGATTCATGAAGGCCTGTGTGGGGGGCATCCGGGAGCTCGGTCACTAGCACTCAAAGTTGACAGACAAGGCTACTTCTGGCCCACCATCCTATAAGACGCAAAGGAACTGGTAAAGAAATGCGACAAGTGCCAGCAATTTGCCAACATCCAGCAGCTCCTAGCAGAGCTTATGACCCCCGTCGGCAGCCCTTGGCCTTTCTCTCAATGGGGCATGGACGTAGTGGTGCCTTTTCTACTGGGCAAAGGACATACCAAGTTCGCAGTCGTAACTACTGGTTACTTCATTAAATGGGTTGAGGCCAAGGCATTGACAACGATCACCACCATAAAAATTCAGAATTTCATGTGAAGGAACATCATCTTTCGTTTTGGTCTCCCAAAGGTGCTAATCACTTATAATGAAAAGCAGTTTGACAGCGATCTCTTTAGGGACTTTTGTAAAGGGCATGGAATCAAAAATCACTACAGTTCACTTGTCCACCCTCAGGCCAATGGCCAAGCAGAGGTCACCAACATAATCTTGTTAAGCTCGTTGAAGAATAGACTCGATGATGCCATGAAAAACTGGTCCGAGGAGCTCCCTCGATACTATGGGCTTACAGAACCACTATTAGAGGTCCAATGGGATAAACCCCTTTCTCCCTGACCTAGAAACTAAAGCAGTCATCCCGGTGGAAATGGGTGTCCCAACTTACAGAATTAACCATCACGACCTAGCTCGTAATGGTGAGGACCTACTGGCTAACATAGATCTCCTCGAAGAAAAGAGAAAGCAAGCTCGAATTAAAGAAGATGCATATAAAAAGCATGGTTAAAAGTTACAATAAAATGGTCAAATATCGAAGCATGAATATTGGCAACTTAGTGCTCCGGAAAGTCACCTTGGCAACAAAAATTTCTGAACATGGCAAGCTCGCTACCAAGTGGGAGGGCCCCTATGTGGTCACCAAAGTCAGCAGACCAGGCACTTATTATTTAAGGACCTTGGACGGCATGGAGCTTATGAGACCATGGAACATAGAACACCTCAAAAGATACTATCCTTGAGCTAGAACAGTTTGTATTTTTTTGTAATAGTTTCATCCAAAAGAATGTATATGGAATATTTTATTTGATACTTTGTTACTTGTAACTTGCACTCAGTTTAGTAAGTGTTCAGCTCCCTAGAAGCACAATTGCACTCTGTTTTTTTTTTAAAAAAAAACCTCTCACAAAGAGGTCAGTTTAGTAAGTGTTCAGCTCCCTAGAAGTACACTTGCACTCTGTTTAAAAAAAATCTCTCACAAAGAGGTCAATTTAATAAGTGTTCAGCTCGCCAGAAGCACATTTGCACTCTGTTTTTTAAGTATTCAGCTCGACAGAAGCACACTTGCACTCTGTTTTTTTTTTTAAAAAAAAAACTCTCAAAAAGAGGTCGGTTTAGTATGTGTTCAGCTCGCCAGAAGCACATTTGCACTCTTTTTTTTAAAAAAAAAACCTATCACAAAGAGGTCAGTTTAGTAAGTGTTGAGCTCGCCAAAAGCACACTTGCACTCTATTTTTTTTAAAAAAAACTCTCACAAAGAGGTCGGTTTAGTAAGTGTTCATCTCGCCAGAAGCACACTTGCACTATGTTTTTTTTTTAAAAAAAAATCTTTCACAAAAAGGTCAATTTAGTAAATGTTCAGCTCGCCAGAAGCACATTTGCACTCTGTTTTAAAAAATCTCTTGCAAAAAGGTCAGTTGACCAAACTAAAGTGGCCTGGTAATAAATGGAAAAATTCGTCAAAATTTGCCTAAGTTAGACGGGGGCATGATTCTACTCAAGACTTAAAGAAAAACAACAAATTTCCCTTTTCATACCAATGGCCTTCAAAAGATTGATATCATCATACAGGTATTTCACCTCTTATGAATTTCTTGTAAGACCTCCCTTAAGGCATGATATTTATCTTGCTAAATTTCGTTTATCTATATTGTGGGGGCATTAGAGTACTTATAGGGCTCATTACTACATCTGTTACATCTCACATAAACAACTTAGATAAAAGTATAAACAAGAATTAAAGCAAAATAAAGCAAAACTGACAAAAATAATTCATTTTATTGATGAAAAGAGAAGTTATATGGGTCCTATACTTCTATACAAAGAGGAGACCTATCAAAACTACTCGTCATCACCAGCTCTTGCGCCAGACCTTGAAGTGGAAGGCTCGCCGGTCTCCTACTTGGTCAACACATCAGGTTTTTTAGCCCAAATCAGTTACAGGACGGCCAGGGCATCACCTCTCATCGCGGCTATTTTGGCCTCTAGCTCAGGAGTTGCTTCAATCTCAGAAGGTACCTCCAGATTCTCGAGCTCCTTAGGCCTTTGCAAAGCTAACTCTTTGCACTTATAGAAGCCGGTGACGAAGGAATTTGAGATCATCAGCAAAGGACCCTCCATGGCACAGAACTCTTCGACGGCTTAGGACTTCAATGCTGGGACAGACTCCTTTAGCCCCCTCAACTCGAGCTCCTTAGCCATCAACTGAGCCTGGGCATTTTTCAGTACCTTCTCACCACCCTCTCTGCCCTTACACTCCAAATAAGCTGTCTCTTGGCTCTTCTCCAACGTGAGCCCAGCATTATGAAGCTCCCTCCTGACTTGGGTCAGCTCTGACTTGAAGTTGAAGGCCTCTTGTTTTTTGGCCTCGTATTCCTGGGAAAAATTTGTGTACTAACGCTCCAATCGGCTGAACATGTCGTTGAAGCTGTCCACCTTGCTCTTTAGACCTTCTGTCTCTGACAGGACATTGTTCAACTGGTCCAGCATGACCCTCTTGTCGTTGTCAGCTATCTCCAGGTCACTCTTGGCAATGTAGAGCTCATTATGTGTCCTAATGAGTTCCTCCTGAAGAGCCGAGTTGGCCACGGTGCTGGAACCCTCCTCAGCCAAGTGGAGGGTTGAGAAAAAGATATTCATGGCCTGCGAAAAAATAAAAGAGAAAAATTACATTTGAAGAACTTAAAGAATGGAGCCTAAAGCGATAGTACAAATACATGACTCATATGAAGGCAAAACGAGCTAGCTAACGAGCTCGTTCCCCATTCCCTTGCTTACTCCAGTGCCTTTTTCGACAAGGGAGGAGAGAGTAGCCCAGCACGAAGAAGGTAGAGCTACCCTGGGTGCTGGGATTAAGTGTGCCTTCATCAGTTCACCCAGGTCTGAAAGTTTTCTCGGGGGCATCCTAGGCCCCAGTTATCACTACCTTTTCTTTCTCCACCCCAAGCTCTTCAACACCTACGAGGCTCTTAGCAGCAGGACTGGGGGCTCTGCCCTATGAAACCTCTTTTCTCTCTAGGGTCATCTTCTCAGGGTTGAGGGGATGGAGGTCTTCCAAAGGGGCGTTCATAAGCTCCACCCAACTCTATGCATTCTCTGGTGGAGGGCTGATAGGCCTAGCAATGACCGTTGGGGCTGGCTGGGAGACCTTGGCCAGCTTCAAAATAGCATCCCCAACTCTATTAGGCCTCTTAAACCTCTTCGATAGAGGCAAACTCCTGGCTAGCGTAGTCCACCTCTTGGTTGTCTTCTTGGTATTCACTCTAAAGACCAGGGCTGGGAAAAAAAAGAGAGAATGTTAGAGCCAACAAGAAACAAAGGCTGTAATCGGAGTTATATGAAAAAGAAGGAAGACAGATTAAATACTCACTTCTCTTGGGCACCACAGTTAAGGCCCTATCCCCAGGGGAGTCAGGCTGGACTTCACCTTGACCGCCCTCTTGTGGGACCTCAAATCCAGGAACCTGGTCGCAACTTCCCTTCTGAGTGACTTTTGAGGCATGGAGCCTTAGATCATTCCGTTCGGAGGACAAGAGCACGTCCAAAGGAGGAAGGTCCTCCACGATAAGGACAGTGGGCTCTGTGTTGATGGGCCTGGGGCCTAGGCCATACCTCCACAGCATTCTGGGAGCTACAATATCGGCGTAGTGCTTGAGTAAGAAGTCCTTGGCGTCCTCCATCCAAGACGTCTTCACTTGGATGGGCTTTTTCTCTTTAACTGCGAAATATGAAACAAGGAGAGGAGGTAAGAAACTTTAGCTTAAAATGCATAATCAAGCTTATTCGGCACTGAAAAAGGAACTTACTAACAGAATTTGGCGGAGAGCCAGCGCTTGAGGTCGTGAATGCTGGGACACTCGAGTCATGCTCCCAGTCTTCCCTTGGGACAAAGAAAAATCACTTCTTCCAATTAAGAATGCTGTCAGGGAGGCCGTATATGATCTTTTAAGCCCCTGACCTTGTGGGGCAGTTAAAGACACCCTTGCTTTTTTCGCCGCTATCCTTGGCCTGAAAAAGGGAGATGAACTCCTCAATGGTGATGTCGTGACCACCAGCGGAGATAGCCCTGAAGATTAGCTCGATCCTATCAGACAGGACCACATATTGGGGCTAACTTGTGTGGGCGCGAGGTCCATAGTCGCCAATAACTCCCATTCATGATCATCTATAGGGAACCTCAGCCCATGTATAAAGGCGGCCTCATAAAAGCAGACCTCTCTAGGTTTGTAATAGCAGGCTCTCTCCTCTGGACCTAGAGCCCTTATCCTGACTGAATCAAGGATCTAGTACGCCCCCTTGAAGATTGGAATGTCAGGGGCAGAGAAGGTCGAAGTGATACGGAAGCTGGCCAGAGGGTGAGATATTATAAATATTTCTCGATGGCCTTTAAGTCGTTGGACACACAAAGAAGGAGGCAGACGCGAACCAACTCTCCCTCGCTATCTAAAATCTTAATGGACCTCACGTCAGAAATGGGGTTTGGTACATTTCCCGCTGAAGAACCCTGCTCTGTGTTGGAAGGGACCCCTTGACCTTGGGTCTGGCTGGTGAAGTGCTCCATCAGAATCGCTAAGGTGTGAAGAGGAAAAGAAGGTGCGAAATGGGGAATGAGCTTGATGAAGGTCTCCAAAGAAACGCTCGAAAACCTTTTGAAGGGGGTTTGTAAGCCAAGGTAATAGAAAATATGGTGATTGAAGGCTTCGAGGGCTCTAAAGTGCCTAAGGTTCAAGCAGAGAAGAAGTAGAAAGTAGAGAAAATTTTTCTCTAAGGCAGGAGAGTTTTAAAAGCTGTGTAGGAGAAACCAAGTGTTTTTTCAAAAGCCTCAACTGTCCACTCGCGAACCCACTGCCACACGCTTACACATTCTCCAAGGAATATAGAACCACTGTACACGACCTTATTAAGCAATAACGGTCACATCAAAGAGCTCAGGGTTAAAATGCAGGTCCTCAAGCTAGGTCAGAGATTCTTATATTTGGGGTATCCACCAAATCTGATGTGAATACCGAATCTGACCTCCCCTAGGAGCCCAGTGCACGTCACTCATCAAACAGATCTAAAAAATTCTTCCAAACAAACCAAGAAAGAGTTATTATCCTCGCCAATCAGCTACTTTAAGCTGAATGTCAATGATAGGGGGCAATTGATGGTGTAAATTATTAATTCAATTTATCCCGCCAACCTCGAGCTGACATGTGGCCGTCCGCGTCAGCTATCGTGTATGTTTCTGTACAAGGAGCTCGGAGGAGCCCTATTATGACTTTGTAAAAAAGATAGAGCCCCTCGAGGGATGATTACCTGCTCAAAGGTCAATTACGTAAGATAAATTATGAGGCTCGAGCCCCGGAGCTCTTTCAACGAGCTCCAAAGCTCTATATCTCTCTCTTTCTCTCTCGCCTAACCACCCTGCCATAGTGGTTAACGAAGGCATGAACGACTGTCACATACTCTATAAAGTGCGCTGAACTTCCCCCACCTTCATTAAATGCACACCAACTGCATTTAATGCACTGAAAATCATGGAGAAGCAAGGTCAAAGTTTATACTGGTCGAAGCATGGCCCCAGACCTGCTCTGGGAGCTCTGGCCACACGTCTCCTCCAGTCATATATATATAAGAAACATTTACTTCTCCCAACAACCAAGTGATCATCAAGTTTCAATTGGGAAGAATTAGAGAGAGACAAAAAAACACACCACAAATAGGCACAAAAAGACAGAAGCAGATCTCGGTAGCTTACTTCAGGGCTCCTCAATTAAAGAGACTAAACTGTTGTTAGCTCAGCTTTCCTCTTATCGTAATATTGAGAAAATAGAATAGCTAGAGAGACTTTCGTGAGTTTGTAACACTTGTTAGTTTACTATCAATACAAGGCAAACCGAGCTCCTGGCTTCATCCTAGAGGGGAGGACTAACCTGTATCTTTATACGAGGCCAACCTCCTCTATAAATCCTTGACTCACTTAAATTCAGCACCTTTACCTTTACTGTTCCAATTATTTGTCATAACCTTTTGACTGTGTGGTCTAAAATACCCATCCCAGTTCTTAGCACCAACACTAGTAATTTTGGGAATGAATCGGTATGGTAAAGATCTTAGAATTTTCTTTACAATTATATGTTCAGGAATTATTTCTTTCAGATTGTAAAGAGAATTAACTATATCTTTTAAGCCTATTATGGAACTCTATGATGGTTTCACTGTCTTTCATTCTAATTGTTTCAAATTCTAAAGTTAAACACTAAATTTTATGATTTTTGACAATGTTTGTACCTTCATAAACCACCTCTAAGATTTTCTACGCCTATTTTAAAGTCTCACACGCGGCAATCTTTTTAAATTCATCCTTTGTTACATGACTTTAATTAAATTTAGCCCTTTAGAGTTCCACTTAGCCAATTGTAATTCTCCAGCAGTCCACGATTCAAGAGGTTTGATATCAATTTTAATGACATTCTCAATTGTGGTACTTGTGGTGGGTGCTTTCCAACCATTCACTACTGCAAGCCATACATATTCATCTTTAAATTTTAATAAAATTCGCATTATAACTTTCCAGTATGAATAATTTGAACCATCCAGAATATGAACAATAGATATTTGATCTTTATCCATAATAAACAAACAAAGACAAGAAACAAAACAAAGCAAAAACAACGCAAACCTAGGTTATGACCTAACCCTAACAACTTAAGGTAACCAACTCTGATAACAAGTAAAAAAGTCAAAGTATGCGCGTGCGGAAGCAAAATAATTAACCCTAGGTTTGTTATTTGGTGGTTGAATTTTTTAAAACAAATTTTAATTAAATTAAAAAGTAAACTTAGAATTACATGGATTTTAACTACTGAAAATCTATTTAATCTTTTTTAACATACAACAATTAATAAAGTTGTTGGTCGGAAAACAACCCTAGAGGAGGGGTGAATAAGGTTTTAAAAAACTTAATGCAGAATTAAAAACTTTTCTAAAAAGATTTAAGCAAAACAAATTTACTAAACAAATAAATCAAGGAATGTAAGCCAACCAATCTCAAAACAAGCAATAATAAATATAGCAAGTAAATGAAGAGCTTGAGTTAGAAAAATTAAACCAATCGAAGGCCAAGACTTTTTGTCCACATGGTTCGGTTTGTTAGACCCTACTTCTGCGCTCGGTTAGTTCTCCGAGAATTTCCACTAATCCCAATCTCCTTCTGGGTGAAGATCAAACCTCTACAAGTGTTGTTGTCTCACGCACTCTTACAAATATTGCTTTTCCACAATATTCCCACAATAATCTCTCTCTTGCTAATTTGTGAGATTTACCTCTCACAAATACTAAACAAGAATTTACCTTCTTATTTTTCTATGAGATTTACCTCTCACAAATGAATACAAATTGTTTGGTGAATCACACTAATGAAAAATAACTCTTAAGTGTTTGATAGATACAATTTGAAACTCACACTAGAGTTATCTTATTTGATCAAGATTTATAGCTCAAATAATTAATGATTGATCAAAATAATTCTTGGATCTTTGAATGATGAAAATAGATGAAGAATAAAGTATAAGAATGATTCAAGGTTTGCAAAATGTGTCTTAGATAGTGTATATATAGTCGCAAGCGTGATATAGCCGTTTTTGAGGTTTGGTAGAAGTTTGGTACCAAAAATGGTAAAAAATTAGAAATCCAACGGCTATATTCTGGGCCATCAGTCGACTAAGCAAAGCTCATCAGTCGACTGATGGACCCTGCTGTTGTCCATCACGCCAAAAGGCCAAAAATCCCAATTTTTGCACTTTTGCATATAAACTCTAAAATCAATTTTAATGCTTTGGGGACCTCAAAAATAAGTTCCTAAGACACCTATTTTCAGGAAAACTCAAAATATGATCGTTTGAATTTAATATGAATTTATTTTAGAACCGGTATTTGTAAGAATGATTTTTTGAAATGATTTTGATTCAACTTTGTTTTAATTAATCTAAGAATGCTATATAAATAATCAAATAAGAAAATTTACATAAACCCTGAGCACTCACTTAAATATCGAATGTACGAGTCTTTGAATACTTCGATTTGTTTCTTCAATTTGATCTTCACTTGAAGCTTTTGTCTTGAAGCTTTTGTCTTAAAGTTTTTGCATGTGATCCTTGATCTTGATCTTCATGAATAGCATTGTGATGAGATTGATATTCCATGTCTAGTCCAACGCTTGTAGAGGAATGATCTCGGTTTGGATTGATCGGTTTTGGTCTACGAATGATGATCATTGAAATATGGCTATAATAACTTCAACACACATGTTAAATTACACATGATTGATTTATTGTTATTATCAAAATAAGATTAAGATTTTCTAGGTTAACAAAAGCAATTAAACAAATAAGCAAACACCAGAATTAGCGAGGTATCCCTATAGTGCAGGACTAGTCCTCAGCAATCTACAATATGTACAAAAGTTTATAGACTTGATTAATCTCAAATCGCAGAGACTTACAAAACTTGAATCCCACAAGCCGCCTGCAAAAGTCTCCACCTTCTACGCGTATATTTCTCCTATCCAAATAGCACGAACAAGTTCACAACGAATCACTTGCCACTGTATCATACCGTTCTTTAACTCTTTTTACGAATCACACACTTTGGGATTTGATTTGTTCTTTAAAGAAAGAACACTTGCTTGGCATGAATAAAAAAGCTAAGACAGATTTTAGGTTTTAAGGTTTTGATCTCTCTAAGATGTGAAAAACTCTCTAAAAACACGTGTTAAAGTTCTTTACCCTATACGTCTTTTTTTTATATTAAAATATATAAACCAACTCCCTTTAGAAAAAAAATTTATTTATAGTTAAAAGTCTTGGCCGGATTTTAACCCTAGAGGGGGGGGGGTGAATAGGGTTTATAAAACTAAATGCGAAATTAAAAAGTTTTAAGTAAAGTTTTAAGAACAAAACTTTGACTAAGTCTATATAAAGTGAAATAAGAAAATCAAACAAGCAATCCCAAGAGCAATAAGAGAGTAGGTATAATTGCAAGTAAATAAAGAGCTTGAGTTAGAAAAATTAAACTGAACGAGCCAATGATGTTTTGTTCTAGCGGTTCAATTGTTTAAACCATATGTTCACGCTCGGATAGCACCCCCGAGAATTTTCACTAAAACCGATTTTCTTTTGGGTGAAAATCAAACCGCTACAAGTGTATTTTTCTCACACACTTTACAAGTATTGTTCTATTCACAATACTTACACAAAAACCTTCTTGCTAACTTATGAGATTTACCTATCACCACACTTAACAAGAATTGACCTTCTTGTTATCTTATGAGATTAACCTATCACAAAAGAATATTCTAAATTGTTTGGTGATTCACACCAATGAACAATAACTCTCTTAAGTGTTTAATAGATATAATTGAAGCTCACATTAGAGTTATCTTGATTGATCAAAAGATTTAGCTCAAAGATGAAAGATATGATCAATACAAAAGCTTGAATTTTTTGATATGAAGAATATATGAAAGATGAGTTTGAGTATGTGTTCAAGCTTGCCAAAATGTGTCTTAAATGTCCAATATATAGTCCTAAAGAAGGTATAGCTGTTTGAGAGGTTTGGTATAAAGTTTAATTCCAAAAATGGCAAAAATCAAAAGTCCAACGGCTATATTCCGAGGCATCAGTCGACTGAGCACAATCCATCGGTCGACTATGTCATAATCCATCAGTCGACTGATGGGTACTTTCCATCAGGCCAAAATCCCAATTTTTGGACCTCAAAAATATGTTCCTAAGACACCTATTTTCGGGAAAACTCAAAATATGATTGTTTGAAATTAATATGAATTTTTTTGAAAATCGATTTTTGTAAGAATGAAGTTTTCAAAGGCAATTCAATTCAAGCTTATTTTCAATCAATCTAACAATGATGCATGAACATGACTTAGCTATAAAAATGATCAATCAAGAAACTTTACATAAATCCTAAGCACTCACTCAATTGTCGAATTAACGAGCCTTCAAATGTTTCGATTTGTTTCTTCAATTGATTTTCACTTGAAGCTTTTTGCATATTTTTTTATCTTGATTTTCATGAATTGAATTGCTAGCATATGATGAGATTGATCTTCCTTGTCTAGTCCAATGCATTGTTGACTTGATCGGGTAGAGATTCAATGATCCTTGTCATGCTTCCTTTAAACGACCATGTTTTTCTTGATTTTTCAAGTAAATGAATTATAAACTTATATCAAGAAACATGTTAAACTACACATGATTAAGTTATTTTTATTATCAAAATAAGATTAAGACCTACAAGGTCAACAGAAAGTATAAGTTAAAATTATTTTCTAAATAGGAAACTTCTTTTCAAAAAGGAAATTTGCGATAAAAAATTATCAGGCCAGGTTAAGTGCCGTACCAGTCCACATTAACAAAATGTGTATTGGTCCACCCTTATATGTTGGATCGATCTAGAAACACAAATGTGTATCGGTCCGAATTAATGGAAACAAAATTCTTGGAAAAGGTTTGAATGCCGGACCAATCTAACAACCAAAACATGTATCAATCCGAATAGGGCTTTTTAAAAAACTCTTTGAAAACTTAAAAACTTGATTTAAAAATTGATGTTTTAGATTTTATTTAATCTCCACCTTAGGAATTAATCAAATTCAAGTGCCAATGCTCACCGCATCTATTTTAACGTAATCCTTTAATGCATCACTTCGGTAGCTTGGCTTGCTTTTAGTTCTTCAGATGTAATATTGAACAGCTCAAACAATATACGAGCAAACTTGTTTTTGTCGAAGGAATAAAGTCAGCACAGACTTAGACTTTACATGGGTTACAAGCTATTTTTGTACAAGGCTATATCAGCATTTAATGAAAAAGAGAGTTGGTTGGGCAAGAGGGTGCAAATGTGTGGGATAGGAGACCTATCGGGATCCAATAGGCACATGTTGCCTCCAACAGTCAACTGTAGCTGGATCTTGGTCCCATCAGTCACTTATTGGAAACAGTCTCCAGGGAGATGTTTTATTCATATCTAAACAGCTATATTAAACCAAAAACGCCCATATATTTTTCAAAACTATATATACTCCAAAGATCTTATTTGAATATACTTTTGTTATCTCTTTCAATATCAAATATCAAAATCTTTCAAAGCCATTATCCTATTGATTTCAAAGCTTTCTTGAACATTTGATCTAAGCAAATGACATATATTATCTTTTGGTTGAATCTCTATAACTCTATAACTGAGTTTCATCTTGTATCTATATAAACACTTTGATAGAATTATCATTCATTAGTGTGTATTATCAAACATTCTTATTATTCCTTGGTGAAAGGTTTTCTCATAGTTTTAGCAAGAGGTGTTCATGTGTAAGTGTTGTAATACCCCCGCCTTAATTAGTAGTATAACCCATATAATTAAGACTTGGAGCATTACTAACCCACCTTAGACGAGCTAAAATAGGTCTAAAATAAATAATGAAACAAAAAATCTAAGAAAATCACATAGCATGGAATGAACAACCATGATACTCATGCTATGGGCGATAATATAAAACATGAGTGTAATATACATCTATATTCTTACATGTAATTTGAAAGGCATACACACCAAGTCAACATGTATTACAAGGTAAACAATAACTTAGGCTAGCTGTGGTTTGCCATATACACACCTATACAACAAAAATAAGTCAGTATTAGAGGTCCTTTATTTTGTTCTCGACCCAGTCGCTTCTTCTGTCTTATCCATCTCCTAGATACCTAAATTTGTTTACATAAAACAGGGTGACCTCACAGCTCAGTAGGGGAATATAACATACAATATTACGTACAAAACGTAATTAACTGTTTAATCATAAATCATGGCTTAACCGATAAAGCAATGCATACATGTGCATATGCTGGTTACTTCCCTTGTGTCAACCATCATACCACATTATCATGAAATACAGAAACCGAATTGAATCATAATAATAATAATAACAATGGGCCTGACCGCCCCCAAAAGATACCAAAGCTGGGCCGAATCGAAATCACAAGAATAAGAACGGGCCTAACCGCCACAGAGAATAAACCGAACATAATCATGATATAACATTATCCGGCCCATCAAAGATCATCATCATCATATCATAATAAAATTGGACCATATGTCCATTCATATCATATCACAGAATCATAAGTGCTTTGCCTCTAGATTTTCAGGCTACTTACCGTTGGCTCTAGACAGCTGACCTCATTGCTGTCCCCCACGGGTTTAGGAATTTTTCACCCAAGGGCACCGAGCCCTACTTATTTTTACACCGGCAAGCACTAATCAATACATATTCCTTTCATCATCGAAGGGCCACAATAAAATTATAATCGGATCTATCACGGGATCATATTGTTAGAGTGATATACTAAAAGCCATAATTTTCTTGTTGGTGTGGATATGTTATAAATTTGATTTTGCTATTTTAATGAGAATCTTTATGGGCAATGGTTGCATTATATTATTTATTTAAATATTGTGCATGTGTGTCTTTTATTCCATATAGTAGACGATTTGGTGTGTAGAGTATATCTTACACATAGAAGATCATATCATCGGTTCTTATGGAATATAAGCTTAATGGTTCACAGTCTTAGATGGAATTGGACACCCATCGGTAGGATTGTAGCACAAGTTTTAGTAGTTTATCTTAACTACAGGAAACGGTATAGTTTTAACTCGTTGTGCTAGTACACTTTGTGTGTATTGAATAAGACCAGTTTGAGTTAATTGTTTTTATACTGACTATATAAAACAATTTAAAATCCCATAGTTATTAAGATTACTTACGCTCTTAATCTTAAAATAATTAATAGACATATATATGTAGTGTTTGTTGTTTTGACTCATTAAGAGTAAGATTCATTTATGGATCAATAATCTTCGTGAATTCGATGACGACACTATATGTATGATGAATATTAATTATTGACGAAATCCACGTCCCGGTATAGGGATTGATGATAGCCCCTTGAGAAGTTTATAAGTTTTGATCATGTCAAACCATGTAGATGGATTATGTTAATCCGACATGTCAAATAAGTTAAGTGGTAGGCTTAAGGAATAAGAAGTCATTTAAATATAATTGTCAGTAATTTAATTTAAATAACGGTTATCTGTAATCTTAACGTGTGGAGAATAATAAGTATTTAATAACAAGGAGCTCGAAATTAAAATTTGAGATAAGGACGAGAGTGCAATTATGATTCTTTAATGGCGTGAATTATAATTTATGGAAGGAACTAATTCATAGTGGAATTAGGATTCCAACTTTCTATAGGAAGCCCAAACTTGTTTCTCCTTAAGGTCCCTATCGTAGCTTTATATATACGCTGGCCTTGTCTCTTCTCATGATATAACAATAATTCTTATGAGTTAGGGTTTGTTCTATTGAGAGAGGAGAAAATCTTGGTAATACCGTAGCCCACATCGGTGCAAGATTTGATGGCAGAAGGAATACGATAGAAGATCTTTAGGTTTTCGGCACAGCAGTCGTAAATCAATCGTAACTTTTGATTGCACCATTGGATCGGCTGATTTTTGGATATGTCGTTCGGAACGCAAAGTTACTTATAATGCACGAAAAATCAGGACGATCAAAAGTCGTTTCGGTGGCGAACACAATCGATTTTCGTAGCCTAGCGAGAATTAAAAACTCTGACCAAATCACAATCTGATACTTTCAAACCCTAGTCTCCTCATATGGATCCTCTACATGATCCACAAAGGTGAAATCCCTTTATTCTTATAGGGTTTTAAACAAAAGTTTTTTATTCAATCTATACGCAATATCAAACGATCCTGTATTTATGTCTCTATCAATTGGTATTAGAGCGATTAATTTTCTTTGATACTGCATACAGATTGAACTAGCCATGTTGTCTAGTTAAATCTATTCATGCATGTTGTTGTTGGATAGAACGTAGAACTCGCTAACCCTTGTTTTGCAGTGTTCTTGTCCCGCTATTATGGTCACATTAATTGTTTTGCAATCTCTATACATGTCTCTTCATGTATATAATTCATCAATTAATTAATTTCATAAATATACAACATCTATACATCTAAGGGATATCTCATGTATGTCAAATAACACATATATATAAAGTATAATGGCATATCTTGCGTTAAATCACATACACATGGCTTTATAAATCATAAAATATCATCATCCTCATTATATAATAATTCTTAAAATAAAGACAATTAATATATGATGATTTATATTGGATAAAATCATATTATCGGGTTTTAAAAAATAATTAAACCCCTACCTTAAAATATTTAGCCCCAAAGAATGAAATTTGAGTTAATATCCGAACCCTGACCAGTATAACTCTAAAATTCTTATACTCCTGCGTAGCCCTCGACGTATAGAACAACTTTTTCTTAAGGCTTGACTCGATTCAACAGAGTTTTGATAACCAATTTATAAGAAGTAAGCTTAATACCTATATTCATTTTTCTTTCTGTCCCTCAGCAACAAACAAGCAATGGAAGAAGAATGGAGATTAAAGGAAAGTGGACAAGTCGGTTACTAAAAAAATAAAATAAAATCTAACTTTTGCTAAATTATGACATTTAACCCTAAAGTTTCATAATATTATTATTTTAACCCTGAACTTTTGCAACTTTACATTTTAGTCCATACTAAACTTATGAAATTTTACAACTTGGTCCATGCTCAACCAAGATTTCTAAACTCTTCAAAAAATTTACTTAATTGAAATTAATATTTGTCTAATTTACACGTAATTACATTACAGGGTATTACAAATGTAATGAAAAAAATTACACTTATATGAATATTTGATCTTCACCTATAAGAAGATTATATAATGAAAATTCTCATATACCGACCTCGGGTGCAGACGCATGGTCAAGAGAGGAATCGCATAAAAAAAATGTCGTTGGAGTTGTGGTTTAATCTCTTTGTTATACCCCATGTCCCATTTCCATGCTAATTATCCTCATAAGCTCGATTAAGGCTTATTCTTCATTGGGGCGTGAACATTTGGTTCCGAACCCTTCTTAGTTAACCCAACACTCATTGTTACACGTCTTTAGTCGTATCAAGACTGCAAACAAAAACCCTTATCTACAAAAATCTAATTAGGTGTAGTAAAGTGGAAAAATAAGGGGTCAATTCAAATATCAGGGGAAGGAATTGAAGATTATAGAAAAACTTAAGATTACCAAATTAAAACCAATTTTGATTTTGGAAAGTCTTTTTTTCTTTACTTTTTTTATTAAAATTAAAATTAAAGAATAATTAATTATCAATTCACAAGGGAGATTAATCAAATATTGAGAAAGGTCAAGAGTTAAGAATTCACCACCAATTACTTTAATTTAACTATTTCATTGCCACATGTATGTACCCAAGATAAAAATAAATTCTAATTTACTTAAACACTTAGGAGTCACCCATGGTATGTAGCATCATCTTAATATTCAAGTAAAGTAGTATAACTTTAAAACCAATTTTTATCTTTTAAATCTTTTGTAAAATTCAATTTTCTTCTTTCATAAAAATAATAACATGGATTAAAATAAGTTTCCAATGAATCGCCACTTAAGGAAAATACAAAAGTTCAACACCCATCCATATTAACAATTAGAGTTTATAAGAGACTTTAGCGATTAAATCCACTCAAAAAAATTCTATAGTGT
Organism: Lonicera japonica; assembly: GCA_021464415.1. Lineage (NCBI taxonomy): Eukaryota > Viridiplantae > Streptophyta > Magnoliopsida > Dipsacales > Caprifoliaceae > Lonicera > Lonicera japonica. The sequence continues at coordinate 67,122,154 of CM038467.1, read as the reverse complement.
GTAGTTTGTTTCTCAAATCAATAATCACACTAAATTAGATTGCCTCTTTTGGAGGTCAATCAAAATAAATTTTTTTATTAAATTAAGCACATGAGTACTACATGCAACAATATAAGTTAAATTAAAGATTGGAGTTTCATCTCTCCCTTTGAAAGGAAATTAGCCTTCCATTATAAATATTGAACACAAGAATGGTATTAAAAAAAATTTCATTACTCAATTAAAATATTAATCTCAATATCAAAGAGGAACTTACAAAATAACAATAAAAATTGCAATAAATAAAAATCTCCTTGAAATTTAGAAGTCCAGTTGAATAATTCTTCTAGCGGTGGTGCGTGTGGTTCATTCTCTCTCTATCTCTTCATAAGTTTATTTCTTTCTTGTGGTTGTGTGTTTAGAATGGGGGGTAAAAGACTTTATTTATAGGTGTAAGGACTAAGGTTTAAGGGGAGAAATATGGAAGGTTTAGAAAATGAATTAATTTAGATAAAGTGGAGAGCAAGAAAGTAGATAATCTTAAGAATGGAATGTGCTTGATAAAGTAAAGGAGATAATGGGCTTGGTTGATGGGATGATTAAAAATATGGGTTGATAGAGAATGTTTATGTGGGCATCCATTATGGATAATGAGATAAATGGTTTGGGACAGGGCCCGTAAGAGAGAAATACAACCACTCATTTCCGCGGCAGTGCGTAGGTAGTAGGTTTAGGGCCTTTTTTCACCATTAAGATGCTAGAATCTAAAGATCGTCAAAACACAAAAGTTGTAGCCCTTTGAGTTTTCTTTCCAACCATATATAGCATGAAAAATTATGAGTTCTAAGCGCAAAGTTATGATCAAAATACCGAACTATCACCAAAATGATCAAAAACAGATTTTTCATACACTTAAATATTACTGCACTTCTTCTTGGATTTGGACTTTCACACCTCTTAGAACATGATCAATCATCAATTTCAAGCTTGCCTAACCACCGGAACTATTTCCATTGTTTCTTGACACATCTTTGTTGCATTGTTAGTTAAATTTGGTACAAAATTGCGCTCTTTTCACTTTTTAGTTACAAAGCAAATAAAAGATAATATTAGCACAGTTTAGGTAATAATAATAGATTACCCAGAAGCTTTTGGGGATAAAATATAGCATTTTTGAGTGTTTATCACACCACCCCCAAACAACCTTTTGCTATCGAGCAAATATGGAAAGATCAATAAGGGTTTACAGTGAATATACCCATAAAATTCAATTTTTTATTTTTTTTATTTTTTTTTCAAAAAGTGGCTTTATTCACCACATATGCATACAAAAGGCGGATAATAAAAGAAAATAGATCTCATGAAAGGAATGCCAACTACTAAGTGAGAATGTCGAGTGTATTCACCACAACGCATTCTCATTTATGCTGCACCAAAGGTTAAATGGGTCTTTTACGGATGAAGTGGGGTACATAATGATGGAGGTGATATATGGATGAAGGGTTTTCTGAGAAGATTGTCATAACTATATAATATTTTCGCCTCTTGTGCTGCAAATATTTATTCTTTGTTTTTCTTTCTTCTTTTTCACATTTTATTTTTCATATCTCTTCTTCTTCTTCTTCTTCTTTTCTTTCTTTTGCGATACATCTTCAAAATAGCATAATTAATGAAGAAGTCTTCTATTTTTAACACTTTAACCATTTTATTCTCAGAAATAAGTATGTATGGAAATGGGTGGATGGACTGATTGATGAAAAATGATGAGGGCCTATTATCATCCCTAAGGTTTATGCAGGACAAGCTACAAAGCTTGTGTCTCTTATAACTTGAAAGAAATGTCATTCTCAGTGGTTGACCAAAATGAAGAATAATGAGACCTTACAACGACTTAATACGGTATCCAATGAAAGTTGAGCCATCTTGTGCCTCGAAATTAGCGTATAACTCTCTAAAAGGTGAAAGGCTCTAAAACTCACAGGGCTTAGTCTCCACAATTATTCTATCAGGGTCACTAGAGAATATATCTCTCTATTCAACTAATAATATCATGATGCAGCTTGTGCATAGAATGTGTTGAGTTTTAAGAGTTCATGGTGCCATATGCCTTATATAGTATTGTTTAACTCAACTAGCATTAACAAGCATAATCTTCTTATGAGCACAATTATCCTTAGTATTCGGTCTTTTCATGGATAAGGTACTACACTGCCAAAGCCTAAAATTTTAAAAATTACCCATTCTTCTGAAAAATGTTTTGTTTTTGAAAATGATTTCCTTCAAAGTAATATGATTTTGATAAAATTCCCACCCCCAAACAGAAGGAACATCGTCCTTGATGTTGATGAGAATACAAGTAGAAGAGAATAAAGGAATTACCTTCGGTGACTGCTCAATCAAAATATACCAAGAAATTACCAGGGAAAGGTCATAAAATATGCTAAGTATAACCTGATATATCAGAAGCAGTGTACAAGTCTATAATAATAAGAGTATCGAGCATAAAAAGACATGTACTCAGAAATAAACTAAGACAGGGGATGAAGACCACCCTTAAACAGAATTTGGGTATCCTAAAACAAGTGGGTTGCCTCCCAAAAGCGCTAAGTTTACTGTCTTCGGCCAGATATAGCAAGCTACTACAAGAGGAAAGAATGAAAAACACGCTCTATCCCCAAACAGATCGAAAAGATCAATCATGATAAACTGGATCTATAAGATCAATTTGCTCAACTTAGGAAGCGATTAATTCATGGAAAGGTTTCAGACATTGACCATTGACTTGGAAAGTACTGCCATCTTTGGAGTTTTCAATAGTGATTGCCCCATAAGGTGTGGTGGAAAGGACGAGGAATGGACCAGACCATCTGGTTTTCAATTTCCCAGGAAAGAGATGGAGTCGGGAATCATAAAGCATGACTTTTTAACCAGGATGAAACTCTTTCCTAAGGATGTTTTTATCATGGATCCATTTCATTTTGTCGTTATACTACTTGGACAAATCATAAGCATCATTTTGTAACTCCTCAAGTTCATTGAGTTACAACTTCCTATGTTCACCTGCCTCGTTTAGATCAAAGTTAAAGGCTTTAATCGCCCAATAAGCATTGTGCTCAAGTTCATCAGGTAAATGACAGGGTTTATCAAAGACTAAACGGTAAAGAGACATGCCAATAGGTGTCTTAAAGGATGTACAATAAGCCCACAAAGCATCAGGTAAACGCAAAGACCAGTCTTTTCGAGTGGGTTTGATTGTCTTTTCAAGAATATATTTTATTTGACAATTTGAAACTTCTACCTGTCCACTACTTTGAGGATGATATGCTAGGGCAACTTTATGAGTGATACCATACCTTTTGATTAAATGCTCAAAACTTTATTGCAAAAGTGTTTCCCCTATCATTAATAATAGCTCTAGGGGTACCAAAACGTGCAAAGATGCATCCTTCAAAAAGTTGACCATAACCTGGTGATCATTGGTGCGACACGCAACTGCCTCTATCCACTTAGAGACATAATCCACAGCAACCAAGATATATTGGAAACCATGAGAAGATGGGAAAGGACCCATGAAATTGATGCCCCATATATCAAAATTTTCAATTATCAAGATCGGAGTAAGAGGCATCATGTGCCTACGAGACATACGACCTAATTGTTGACATTTCGCACAGGCCTGATAACAATCATGGGCATCTCTAAACAAGGTAGGCCAATAAAATCCACTTTGCAAAACTTTTGATGCGGTTTTCTTAGAACTAAAATAGCCTCCACAAGCATGATCATGGCAAAAGGACAAGATTCTGGACTGTTCATGCTCTGGGATACATCTATGAATAATTTGACCAATATTTGAATAGGTAGGGATCATCCTAAGAGTAATATTTTACCATTAACAAGAATTTGGATATATCTTGCTTAGTCTAATGGTTAGGAAACTGGTTTGTGACGAAAAAATTCACAATGTTTGCAAACCAGGGAGAATGAAAAAGAGCAAAAAGTTGCTCATCTGGGAAGGAATCAGAAATCGGTAAGTGATTATCATGAGAGACGACCGTAAGCCTAGACAAATAGTCAGCAACCACATTTTCAGTACCATTCTTATCCCGGTGGCTAAGTCAAACTTTTGTATCAAAAGGATCTAACGAATGAGTCATGGTTTAGCATCCCTTTTATCAAGGAGATGCCTTAAAGCTGCATGGTCAGTGTAAACGATGACACGGGACCATAGAAGGTAGGCTCGAAATTTGTCAAGGGCAAAAACAATTACTAACAATTCTTTTTCAGTGATGGTATAATTGACTTGGGTTGGGTCAAGGGTCTTACTAGCATAATAAATGACATGGGGAAGTTTCTTAACTCTTTGGCCCAACACAGCCCCAATGGCTTAGTCAGATGCATCGACATTATTTCAAAAAGTAGACTTTAATCGGGAAGGCGAATAATTGGAGTTAAGGTTAGCTCGGCCTCAAGACGCTCAAAGGCTATAACACATGATTCATCAAAGATAAAAGGAGCATCTTTAACAAGAAGATTGGTCAAGGGTCGGGCAATTTTGGAAAAATCTTTAATAAAGTGACGATATAAGCCTTCATGCCCTAAAAATAAACGAATATCCTTTACTGATTTTGGAATTGGGAGAGAGGAAATCAAATCTACCTTAGATTTATCGACCTCAATCCCATTAGAAGAGATGACATGACCTAAGACAATGCCTTTCTTGACCATGAAATGACATTTTTCCCAATTTAAGACAAGATTTTTTCTCGACAGCGCTCTAAGATCATGGTGAGATGGGATAGACATTCATTAAATGAAGAGCCATATATAGAGAAATCATCCATAAAGACCTCTAAAAATAGTTCCACCATGTCGCTAAAAATGCTAGTCATACACCTTTGAAAGGTCGCAGGTGCATTGCAAAGGCCGAAAGGCATACGAGAATAGGCAAAAGTGCCAAATGGACATGTGAAGGTAGTTTTTTCTTGGTCTGCTGGAGCGATAGATATTTGGTTATACCCAGAGTAATCATTTAGAAAATAATATAATGAATGGCCTATAAGACGCTTGAGCATTTGGTCAATGAAGAGAAGAGGAAAATGGTATTTCCTTATGACATAATTCAATTTTTGGTAATCAACACAAACTCGCCACCCAGTTTGGACTCGAGTTGGTACTAACTCATTCTCACTATTTTTCATAATGGTGATTCTAGATTTTTTTGGAATAACATGGACAGGGCTGACCCATTGACTATAAGAGATTGGGTATATAATACCTGCATCAAGTAATTTCAGAACCTCAGTACGAACGACTTCTTTCATGGCTGGGTAAAGTCGATGTTGTGGTTCTCGAGAAGGTTTTACGGCTTCCTCTAAGTGAATGCGATGGCTGCAAATGGCTGGACTAATACCTTTGAGGTCATAAATGGTCCAACCTAAAGTAGACTTGTATTGTTGAAGGACGTCAACCAAATGAGCTTCTTGTTCTGAAGTAAAATCGAAAGCAACAATGACAAGATGGTTGGTACCCGGACCTAGATGGATATATTTCAACTCAAAAGGTAGAGGTTTTAGGTCCAAAGGTTTTGGTGAGGTCTCAACATGAAGGGAGATGGACTTAGGCTCAAGTGTGGGAGACTTAAGAACATAATTACTCATGGGCCCACTACTGGGCTTACTATGGACAACTAAAAGATTTTCAAGCTTAAGAGGTTTGAAGCGATCAGCCCAACTATCAAGATCCATAGATGGGGTGGAGTCTAACAAAGATTAACTTCACTAATAAAATCATCTATATCAAAATCAGACCCAAAATAGCTCATACATTGATGTAGTGCATTGTTTGGAAAGGTGTGGTCTACCATATCTTGAACTAGACTATCGATGACACAGACTTCCTCTATCATGTCAACATTAAAAGGGTGTTTCATGAATTGAAAAATGTTGACTTCCATAGTTAGATTTCCAAAAGTTAGGGTCATGGACCTATTTCGACAATTAATGAGTGCATTGGCAGTGGCTAAGAATGGACGACCTAGAATTAAGGGGATATTGTCATCAGATGTTTGGGTATCAAGAACAATAAAATCTACATGATAATAAAAATCTGAGACTTTAACCAAAACATCCTTAACAATCCCACGAGGGACCTTGACAGATCGATTTGCTAGTTATAGAGTGACTCGGGTGGGCTTCATATTCTTCAAACCCAATTCTTGGTAGAGAGAGTATGGTAAAAGGTTCACACTAGCGCCTAAATTAAGTAGGGCATGAGTAATGTACTTATCTCCTAACATTCATAAAACAGTTGAATGACTGGGGTCCTTGTATTTGACCACGCCCTTCTGTTAAATGACAAAAGTAGCTTGCTTAGCGATGAGGGCATTAGGAGGAACATTTGTCCTCTTCTTAACAGTACACAAGTCTTTCAAAAACTTAGCATAAGAGGGGATCTGCTGGATAGCGCTAAGGAAGGGAATATTGATATAGACATTTTGGAACACTTCCTTAATCTTATCAAATTGCTTGGCTCTCTTGGTTGGGGCTAACCTATCAGGAAACGGTGCCTTGGGCATATAGACTATGGTCTCCTTAAGGGTGGACTCAGGTTTCTTCTTGGAAGAACCTTTCGATTGAGTGATCAATAAACTAGGCTCGTGAGTCTTAACTACAGTTTCCTGATGGGTGGGTTCAGGAATGGTAGGTGGATCAGACTCGGGGGGCATGCTAACATGATTGTCAACTTGCCGTCCAGACCGCAAGGTAGTGATAGCCTTCAATTCACTGTGATATTGAGGCTGACCAGTGGATGAATTAACCTCAAAAACAAGTTTTTTTTATTATTCCCTTTAGGATTAGTAACTGGTTGGCTAAAAAAATGACCCTTTTCACACTTAGAATCAATTTGATTTAAACGGTGCTCAATTTGCTAGATAAATTGTTCATGTTTAGTCATAAACTGAAGAAACATATCTTCAAGTGCTGGTTTTTAAGATTGCTAAGGGGCTGTGTGTGAAGATTGTGGGACCATTTCACGATTAGCACTAAGTGGCTGAGAATAGTCATATGAAGACCCAGACATAGGGACAATTTGCTGAGACATAGGAGGTTAACCTTCTTAGGATGGAAGACGATATTGACCCTGAAAATTACTTTGGGTGGTAAACTATGAGTGAGGCTGCCTAGCCTGTGATTGAAACTTGGAAGACCTCTAACTTGAGTTTAGGAACGCTGCTGGATGAAAGGTTGGTATTGCTTCCATGAGAAGTTAGGGTGATTTCGCCATTCAGGATTATAGTGTTGACTAAAGGCTATAGGGGTGGGTTTCTTATAGTTATTGACTTCACAAGCCTGCTCCATGGTGGGTTCAGGTTCAGGAAAAAATGTAGGGCATGAGTGTGCTGTGTGGTCAGAACTATAACAAATGGTACATGGAAAAGTGTTGGGCTCATTGTGGACACTCATGACGGGTGTGGGTTGGATAGTGTGCTGCTTCATGGAACAAGCCAAAACCTTGACAGTTTTGGTCAAAGATGTTAACCATGCATTAAATTCTTAAGCTCGAGCTTACTTTTGACCTAATACATTCCTCGAGACCTAGGTGATGGATCAGTCCGAGAAAATTCATTTGAGGCATCCCACTGTTGGGAATCCTCTCCTAGTTCCATAAGAAAGTTATAGGCCTCAGTAGGGCTGAGACTCATGAACTTTCCTCTATGCATAGACTTAATCATATTACGTGAACTAGGGTTCAGGCCACTGTACAAGCTTTGAACTAGATGGCTCTTTTCAAGACCATGGTGAGGGCATCTAATGATGAAATCTTGGAAGCGATCCCGCGCTTCATAGAATTGCTCATTTGGTTTTTGACAAAAATCTTGAATTGCTTGACGCATTTCATTAATCTTACTCATGGGGTAAAACTTAGACATGAACTTCCCCACAAGTATATCCCAAGATGTGATGGAATTTGGAGGTAAAAAGTTAAGCCATAAAGATGAATTATCTTGAAGGGAGAAAGGAAACAACCTCAAACTCACATTTTCCTCATCTATAATTTGATTTCTAAAGGTGGCACATACATTGAGGAATTTGCTTAAATAAGTGTATTGACTTTCACAATCCAAGCTATAGAAGCTTAGGAGCATAGAAATTGTGGCAAGCCAAATCTCGAATTGAATGGTTACAGTGGGTGAAAGAACAATGCATGTGGGCAGGTTTGCAGTAATGGGAGCAAAGTAATCCTTTAAGGCTCGTTCAGCCGCCATTTCCGGTGGCGGCTAAGGAGCAAGAATACGGGGTAGAGAAATGACCTCACTAATAAAATAGGCGCGAGTGACTAGAAAATTTACTTCTAGGGTGATGACGAAGCTGAGTCGATCGGGGGGAAATTTCTCCTAAATTTCAGTTGTCCCCGAGAGTTGTACTGACCCAAATAGAGATTCTTTAAATTCGATTTTTTGTTTCCTTAAAAGCTGCAATCTTTGTTTGTTCAATTTTCCTAAATGCGTGCACCTGTTTAACCTTAATTTGGGACTCCCCGGATAAAATTATAATTTAAAAAGTTCAATATCCAATTACAATCCAAAAAAGAAAAAAACTACCTAAAAAAAAGTTTCCTAAAATTAAAAAGGAAAATAAAATAAAGAAATAAAAATAAAGAAAGAAAGTTTCCTAATATATTATAAAGAGAATCTTTAAGCTTTACAAATCTTCAATTGTTTCATTTTCCACCAATTCGGCAACGGCGCCATTTTGTTACACGTCTCTAGTTGTATCAAGATTGCAAACAAAAATCCTTATCTACAAAAATCAAATTAGTTGTAGTAAAGTGGGAAAATAAGGGGTCAATCCAAATCTCGGGGGAAGGAGTTGAAAATTATAAAAAAAACTTAAGATTGCCAAATTAAAACCAATTTTGATTTTGGAAAGTCTTTTTTTCTTTTCTTTTTTTTATTAAAATTAAAGAATAACTAATTATCAATTCACAAGAGAGATTAATCAAGTATTGAGAGAGATCAAGGGTTAAAAATCCACCACCAATTACTTTAATTTAACTATTTCATTGCCACATTTACTTAAACATTTAGGAGTCACCTATGATATGTAGCATGATCTTAATAGTCAAGTAAAGTTAAGGATGGCAAAAATAATCGCGGGTTCGGGTACCCGCGGGTTCGGGTACCTGCGGGTTTTTACCCGAACGGGTCCATTTCAGGTAGTGAATTTCGGGTCCGGGTCTGGGGCGAGGAGAGAATAAAATAAATGGGTTTGGTTCGATTCCGGGTATCTAGGAACCCATCCCCGAAGACCCGCCTCGAAATATATATATAAATATAATTATAGATATATATATATATATATATATATACTATTAAACAATAAACATACTAACAGTCTAGGGTTACTTTGCCTTTTACTTTCCTATTCCGCATCCGCACCGCACACAGACATACTCACCCACTCTCCGTCTCTCCCTGAGTTCTTCTCCTCTTGACCTTGTCTCCCTATCGTCATTGGCGATCCCTCATACCTATCTATATCTCGAATAATCGAATTTGAGCTCATAATCTCGAATTCTTTGAATCATAGTGCCAAGGCCTAAATATTAAAACTAATTGATTCAAGTGCAACTGTGTAAGAGTTTCAGTATTATGTAATTTTTTTTCCCATTACTATTCAAATTTCAAACAACACTTTTTTTTTCTTTATATTACTCTTGATTATCTCACTGTTGTAGATTTAAGTGCAAGAATTTCAGTAATGTGTAAAGTTTTTTTTTCCACTACTATTTGAATTTCGAATAGCACTTTTTTTTTCTTTATAACTCTTGACTATCTCATTACTATAGACTCAAGTGCAAGAATTTTAGTATTGTGTAATTTTTTTTCCGCTACTATTCGAATTTCAAATAGCACTTTTTTTTTCTTTATATTACTCTTGATTATCTCACTACTGTAGATTTAAGTGCAAGAATTTCATTAATGTGTAAAGTTTTTTTTCCACTACTATTCGAATTTCAAACATCACTTTTTTTTTCTTTATAACTCTTGACTAACTCACTGCTATAGACTCAAGAGCAATAATTTCCATTACTATTCTAATTGCACATATATGTTATTAAGTTTAGGTAAATGCACATATTGATATGATCTAAAATTTTGTGAAGTTCATCTTTTTATTTAATTTTGATAATTAATACTTTTTTTCGATGAAAATGCTTAAAATTTATATTATCTTAAATATTGCCATATAGATGCTTTAATCATTTGTTTCTTTTGAATATTAGGTAAATATGACGACTCCAAGTGCCGGTGGAAGTGAACGATCACCAACTGGTCCTTCGCTTGCTTCGGGAACTAAATGCAGTTTTGATTCTCTTGATGGTGATACTCCAAATTAATGAGGTAGCATCAAATCAAATTTCTTCAAATACAGTAGCTAATAATGATGTTATTGAGGTACAATCACAAGAAGAAGACGGTGAGGGAAATCAAAAACTTAAATCAAAATATTGGCAATATTTCAAAAGGTGCAAAGTTAGTGACTTATGGAAAGCAGAATGTAATTTTTGTCATAGGAAAATTAGAGGTGAAACTGAAAATGGAACTTCCCATTTATGTAAACATTTTGAAGCATGTCTTTTAAGGAAAGTGCGAGATATAAGACAAGCAATTCTAAATCCTACTCGAGGAGCCGATGGTAAAACAATTACACTTTTGACCAAGTGGCAGCAAGAAATTCACTTGGGAAGATGATCATTTTGCATGAATATTCACTTTCTATTATAGAACATCATGGTTTTAAGGACTTTTGTAATACCCTTCAACCATTGTTTAAAGTAGTTTCGCGAAATACGGTTAAAGCGGACATTTTTAAAATCTACGAGCATGAGAAAAATAAGACAATGGAGTTACTTGACCGTAATATGAGTAGATATGCAATCACTACTGATATGTGGACTTCATCTAATAAAAAGAGGGGATTTATGGCAATCGCTGCACACTTCGTAGATGACACTTGGGCTTTGCAAAGTCGAATTATGAGGTAACTAACTTTTTATTACTATAAAGTATAATGTTATTCTCAAAATATATACTAATTGTTTTAATGTTATTTTCTTCAATAGGTTCATTTACGTGCCTTGCCCTCACACGACCGAGGTACTTGTTGATGCTTTAGTAGAATATTTATTGGATTGGAACATTGATCGTAAGTTGTCTACTTTAACTGTAGATAATTGTACCACGAATGACGCAATGATCACTCTTTTATTAGATAAGCTTCCATTTAATTCATTGTGGTTAGGCGGAAAAGTTTTTTATATGCGGTGTTTGGCTCACATATTGAATTTAATTGTGAGATAAAGTTTAGGAGTAATTAGTGAGGCTCTTGAAAAAGCACGGGATAGTGTTGCATATTGGACGGCAACACCAAAAAGATGCGAAACATTTGAAAAAGTATCAAATCAATTGAATATCCCATGTACTAAAAAGCTTTCACTTGATTGTAAGAATATATGGAATTCCACGTATTTAATGCTTCAAAGTGATTTGCCTTATAAAGATGCTTTTAGTAGATTGAAACAACGGGACTCTCAATACAAGTGTTTACCTTTAGAAGATGATTGGAAGTTGGCTATTGAAATTTGTGAAAGATTGAAGTTATTTTACGAAGTAAACGGAGTTATATTCCGGGACTAAGTATCCTACGGTCAATCTTTTTTTTCCGAAAATTTGTCGGATTAAAATATCAATGATATAGTGGACTTCCTCTAGTAATTATGAGGTTAAAATGATGGCAATGAACATGACCACTAAGTTCGAAAAGTATTGGAGTTCAGTTCATGGAGTAATGGCTTTAGGAACGATTTTAGATCCAAGGCTTAAAATGAGAGGGGTTGAGTTTCTTTTTCCTAAAATTTATAATGATGGGGGTGTGGTGGAGATAAAAAAGGTTCGTAATCTTTCCTTTGATGTGTTGAAAGAATATCAAGAGAGTGAAAATAATTTGAAAAAACGTTTAAGATATGACTTTTCTAAAATTTCATCTTTCCAATCATAAATGAGTAATGGAGACGATGATTTTGCTAATGAGTTTGGTATGTTTATTTCAAGTACATCATCTCATGATGTTGTTAAGTCTAAATTGGATTATTACTTGGAAAAACCCGTTTTGCCTATGATTGAGAATTTCGATATCTTAGTTTGGTGGAAATCTAATAGCCCAAAGTATCATATTTTAAATGCCATGGCTAGAGATCTATTGGCCATTCCCGTGTCTACTATTGCTTCGGAATCTGCTTTCTCTACTAGTGGTAGATTTCTTAGTCCACATCGTAGTAGGCTTCATTCAAAAACTTTGGAAGCATTGATGTGTGTTCAAGATTGGCTATGGAACGAAATTCAAGGTAATAAATATTCAATATATTAAAGAATCAAATTAAATTTTTAGCTTAATTTATTTTATGATAATTTATAATATTTGGTTTCTTGATTATATATAGGTGACTCTCATGGTTCAAAATCGCGGTTTCAGCGATATGGACTGATTTATTATTTAAAAGGCCCAAAAAATTATGGAAAAATTCTAAAGTATGAGAGTAATAAGATTGATCAATTAGATAAGCATAATAACATCATCTAGTACAAATTACATATCCTGCATCAAAGTACAATTATGTGTCGCATTTGGTAATAAAATATTACATCATAATTCAATAAATATATAACAATACAATCTTATAAAGTATAAATATCTTAAATATAAGTTCAATTGGGCCTAGAATAATGATATAGATTATAATTATTATCATTACTCAAAGACTCCAGTGATAGGATATAAAGGAGGTTGGGGATTGACACTTATGGGGTAAGAATGAGAAGAATGACTGGATGACCCATAATCAAGAAAATTTGGTTGGCCATGGTGATGATAGTACCCAAATTCCCGATAATCGCTTCTACTTGAAGATCCATCATGATATGTGCCACGACCACTTCCATAATAACCACCACGAGCAGTAATACTATTATTTAATCCCCCACTACTAGCATAATTTTGTGCAGAACCTCCATAACCAGTGCCAAAACCATAACTAGATATTTTGCTTATGGAAATACTATATCTACGACTATCATAATCATAGTCGTATTCATGTCTACCGTAATAGAGTTGGCCTATGTTTAAGCTCTGCAATTGATCATCAATATGCCGATAGCTTTGTGAATGATGATCATAGTCACTAGAATACTCATCATAACTAGAGAACGTAGTTAGATCTGCTAGATGCCTACGCTTCTTTTGCTTTATTTTTTTTCTTACTTATTTTCCATTTCTTTTTTCTTCTTTCTTTTCTTCCTTCTTCTAATCTTTTCTTTTTTAGGATTAAACCAATTTAATTAAGCAAAAATTAATAAATTACTTTGGAACAATCGAACAAATCAATATTTTTTTAATAGTTGCTAATTTAATTAAACAAAAATTAACAAATTATTTTGGAACAAATCAACATTTTTTTTCAATAAATACCAATTTATAATTCAAATCTCTAAAGTCCAACATGGAGTAACTTTTTTTTTCTTTTTTTCTTTCTTTCTTTTTTAACTTTAGTGACTTTATTCAATTATTCAATACGGAGTGAAATATCGGCGAAATATCGGTGAAGTATCGGCGACTTGGTGTGATTTCTGTAAAATATCGGTGATATTTCGAAATACCGCGATTTTAATCATATCGGGTCATAATAGCGGTTTGGCACCCCCTATTCTAACTCGGTATCGGCCATCTTGGATCGGTTTCGGCCGATACTTTGAACCATGGTGACTCTTCTACATCGGGTACATTTGAAAGAGGTACAATCAATGACGATAATGACGTTGAAGAGGTATTACTAAATTACATAAGTATTTGTTTTCAAATAATATTTTTTGTGCAAATATTGATTAGTATTATTAGCTTGATTAATTTTTCTTTTGTTTCTTTTTCTTTTAGGATGTAAGTTGTGTGACGGAACCTTGATAAATGATAGAAATGAACGTGGGGACTCAATACAAGCGTTTTTAAGTGTTTAGATTGTTTAATTTTGCATTTTGATTTGATGAAGTTTGTTGTTGACTTATTTTTAATTTTGCATTTTCTTTTGATGAGGTTTGTTGTGGACTTATTTATATTTTTGTGTTTTGGATTTGGATTTGTTTATTTTGTATATTTTGGACTTGGTAGAGAGTTTATTTTCTGAATGATGGGTTTGTTTGAAAAAATAGCACTGTTGAATGTTTATGTAAATAAAGTGGCATTTTTTCAAAAATAATAATAATAATAATTTTCGTGAGTACCCGTGGGGTACTCGGACCTGAAACTGCTGGTTTCAGGCACTACCCGAACCAATTTTAATGGTTTTGGGGCTGGGACTGGTCCGCGGTTTCAGGGATGGGTAATGCTTACCCAACCTCGAACCGCCCCGTTGCCATCCCTAAGTAAAGTAGTAATTTGAAGATATAACTTTAAAACCAATTTTTATCTTTTAAATCTTTTGTAAAATACAATTTTCTTCTTTCATAAAAATAATAACATCGATTAAAGTAAGCTTTCAATGAATCGCCACTTAAGGAAAACATAAAGGTTTAACACCCATCCATATTAACAATTAAAGTTTAGAAGAGAATTTAGTGATTAAAATCAACTCAAGAAAATTCTATGGTGTGTAGTTTGTTTCTCAAATCAATAATCACACTAAATTGGATTGCCTCTTTTGGAGGTCAATCAAAAAGATTTTTTTATTAAATTAAGCACTGGGTACTACATGCAACAATATAAGTTAAATTAAAGATTGGAGTTTCATCTCTCCCCTTGAAAGGAGATTAGCCTTCCATCATAAATATTGAATACAAGAATGATATTAAATAAAATTTCATTGCTCAATTAAAATATTAATTTCAATATCAAATAGGAACTTATAAAATAATAATAAAAATTGCAATAAATAAAACTCTCCTTGAAATTTAGAACTCTGGTTGAATGATTCTTCCGGCGGTGGTGCGCGCGACTCCTTCTTTCTCTATCTCTTCACAAGTTTATTTCTCTCTTATGATTGTGTGTTTAGAATGAGAGGTAAGTGCCTTTATTTATAGGTGCAAGGACTAGGGTTTAATTGAAGGAATATGAAAGGTTTGGAAAATGAATTAATTTAGATGGAGTGGAGAGTAAGAAAGTGGTTGATCTTAGGAATGGAAGGTGCTTGATAAGGTAAAGGAGATAATGGGCTTGGTTGATGGGATGATTAAAAATATGGGCTGATAGAGAATGTTTATGTGAGCTTCCATTATGGATAATGAGATAAATGGTTTAGGAGAGGGCCCATAAGAGAGAAATACAACCACTTATTTCTGCGGCTATGCACAGGCAGTAGGTTTAGGGCATTTTTTCACCATCAAGATGCTAGAATCTGAAGATCGTCAAAACACAAAAGTTGTAGCCCTTTGAGTCTTCTTTCCAACCATATATAGCATGAAAAATTCTGAGTTCTGAGCACAAAGTTATGATCAAAAAACTGAACCATCACCTAAATGATAAAAAAAACAGATTTTTCATGCACTTAAATATTAATGCACTTCTTTTTGGATTTGGACTTTCACACCTCTTAGAACATGATCGATCATCAATTTCAAGCTTGCCTAACCACCGGAACAATTGTCATTGCTTCTTAACACATCTTTGCTGCATTGTTAGTTAAATTTGGCACAAAATTACGCTCTTTTCATTTTTCAGTTATAAAGCAAATAAAAGATGATATTAACACAGTTTAGGAAATAATAATAGATTACCCAGAAGCTTTTGAGTATAAAATATGGTATTTTTTAGTGTTTATCACTTCTAGCATGTCATATTAAGTATATGAACTTTACGGGAATGATAATTTTTTATTTAGGTGGTCCGATTTGAAAACAAGTTGATGATTGCGAGTTTTGACTTTTCGCGATTTGTTGAATTTTGAAAATCTTTGAGAGACCATAACTTCTTAATTTGATGTCTGAATGACTCCCTATTTGCGGCCAAAGCTTCATCTCATTCATTTCGATAAGTTTTGTGTTTGGCCAGAGTCGATATTTGGTCATTTCAGGCTTCCAAAGTTAGATGATGATATAGCAGCAACCTAGATTGATTTAAGTTGAATCAAGATTGATCAAGGTGATCAATTGCACTTCCAAGATCGATCTAGGTTTCTGCTCTAGCGTGTTTTGACCACCTTTAACCTGATTTTCACCCATTTAATACCCTTAAACCCCAATTTGTGTACCATACACCTCCAAGGGAGAGAAAGGGAGTTAAGAGCTAGTTGTGAGTGAGATTTCTTGAGCTTTTGATGCATTCATTTTGTTGATTCAAGCTTTGGTTCAAGAATCACCATTTGTATCGCTAGTTGTAAGTGAAATTTCTTAAGCTTTTAATGCATCAATTTTGTTGATTCAAGCTTTGGTTCAAGAATCACCATTTCCATCATCTTCTTCAACTTGCTACCACTATTAAAGCTTGGAGAGGAGCTTCTAAGGTTTCCAAATTCTTAGAGGAAAGCTCAATTAAGCCTTCAATCCCAAAATCAAAGCTTAATAGATGAGGGAACTGGTAGTAAAACTTAATTTCAACTTATCTATTATTATTAAGATTTAATTGCATATCCATGTTGAAAACTTAAGAATATCTAAGTGGGTTTGTGTGTATGAGTTGGGGCGTTGTTGAATCTTGAAATTTATGGTTTAAATTGCATAAGCATGACTCAAATTTGACATTCTAACAAGAATCCTTGGTTTTTGTTCATATATGTATATATTAAAAAATAAATAAATTGGACAATCTATTAACAAACCATTAAAACAAAACCTTGAACAAACATTTTTTTCTTCTTTTTGCTTCAATCAGTCACCTTTTCTCTTTTTAACCCCAAATAAAAGACAGCACCCCTCTGAACATTGCCTTTAATTTGACTACATTGTTTGACAGAAGTTTGAGTCTTATCTGATTTCGCAAGGAACTTACACTTCAATCAATCACCTAGCTAAACAGAAAAGAAATAAGGAATGCTAATCATAAATCATACCATTCTAATTTCAAGCAACAATTCCATATACTTTCTCTATATCTTATGTTCGAGTTTCATCAAGGGAGGGGATGAGAAATTTTCATTATTGTAGTAAAAATGTAGAGATTTATACATCTCTTTAAAAAAATATAAAAAAAAAGAAGCAAAAATAAATCGGTTCGAATGACTTCAAAATTGAACTGGATCTATTCAATTTCAGTTCAATTTATTTATTATTGTTGCTTTAGTTTTCAATAGATCGGTTCGGATTGATTGTTCAATTTTCGGATTTGTCACCTCATCTTGGTAGCAACCCCCTTCGAAATAGAAAATGCACACTAGCGACGCACAAGGGTGGATATATTGATACTTCTAATACCTCTTGAAAACACTTCCACTTTTCATTCGCTACTTAAGAACCGAGTAAGGTGTGCAAAATATTAAATATAAACTTGATAATGCTTTTCGGTTGTCAAATATCGAGTATATAAGTTTACTACCCAATGCCCGTGGTTATGGCACAATTCGATTATGGCTATATGTAATTGGTGACATTATCGAAAATCATATTTATTGCTATTTTTTTTATATATTTATAACTACTTGTAATTTTAATATCTTTTTTATTTGAGTTCTTATTACAAATTTGCTATTTCTTAAAGAAATTAATTTTAACACTAACTTGAAAAAGTAGTAGTATACTTCTAATTTGAGAATAAGAGGAATTGATTTTTTTTCCTCTGACACTATTTTTAATTTTTAATCTTAATCAAATTTTAAAAATATAATTGTATGCCTATTATTCAAATAGTGGTAGAATAATTTAAGTCCGTCTAATTGCACTTTCGTTACAATTAGGGATGATAAATGGACCGATTCGATGGGTTTTCGACTAAACAAATCCAATACAAGTGGACTTTTTATTTTTCTTTTATAATCTAGAAAAGTATGGATTCTAAATGGCTTAAATTCGAATTCATGTAAATTTTGTCCATTTAAGTCGACTCCACTAGAATATAACATCTTTTCTTTAAATATTCTTATGATATAGTATAAAACAAGATATATTTTAATTTATTTTTTAAATAAATATGACCGGGTTCAAATTTGGTAAAGCCCTAAACTTGACTATTGATTCCCTATAAATAATGTTAATCCTAACATCCATTTATGTATTTTCAATAATACTTTTTGGATTATAAAAATTTAAAAATTATTGATCACATCTATATAATAAGGAAATGTTTTTTTTTTGACCAAGGACAATTTAACAAATCAACTTAATTAAGGGTCTAGATGAAGTTTCAAAAAGTGGTAAAAAATCTGAAATTCAACGGCTAGTTTCTGGGCCATCAGTTGACTGAGCAAAGCCCATCAGTCGACTGATGGTCCCCTCTGGTCTGCTGCCAGATTGACCAAAAATTCCATTTTTCAAACTTTTGTAAATTAGCTCAAAAATCAATTTTGAAGCTAGGGGATGTTTAAAAATGAGTTTCTAAGACTTTTATAATGTAACGAGCTCCGAAATGAGTTCGTTTAATATTTAAAGTGAATTTGTTCCAAAACAGTTTTTCCCGAAAATAAGGTTTTTGAATGAAACTTAATTCAACTTTTGATTTGATCAATCTTATAATATTGAAACATTGTATGAGCTATTTATGATGATCAAATGAGAATCTTTACAAGAAAATTAAGGCACTCACTCATATATGCAATAACGAGTCTTCGAGAGCTTTGTTTGTTTCTTCGTTTCTTTTCTTCCTTGACTCATTGTACTTTAGAAATCTCATGAGGATGTATTGACAAGAGTTGTGTGAGGAGTAAGACTTTGATAGCAATACTTTGTAGATGAATGGTCTTGATTCCGGCTTTTTGGTTAAGTCTGCGTATGATCAATTTTATTGTGGCTATAACTTAAAATATCAACTAAGTTAAATTACACAAGATTAAGTTTATTGTTATTATCAAAACAAGATTAATGACTTTCAAGTCAACAATCTCCCCCTTTTTGATGATGACAATAAATTAATGTGTGTTTGCGATTAAAATCATTAGTTGAGTTTTCTTAACGAGAAAACTCCCCCTCAAACTATGCATTTAAAAAGAATATAGCAAGCATGCATAAGAGAATATAAAGATCATAATAAAGAAACTTCAAATTAAATTAAGTTCAAACCAAATACTTAGTGTTAGGCATAATTTAAAACTAGGAATGATAAACCTTAGAAGTTCATGGAAAAACCAAACATATAAAAAAAACTTAAAACTTAAAAGGAGTTCATAATTAAAATAATAAAACTCAAAGAGTGTGTACCAAGCACTCTAACACACGTATTTCTCCCCCTTTGTTATCAACAAAAAGGAGAGAACCCAATGACTATTCTTGTGGGTTTTGTGGCCATTGACCCCAACCTTGATCAACTTGATAAGGGTTCCAAACCGGAAAGACATGCTCCGGATGGTAGCGAAGAAAGGCTTATTTATGAGCTCTTTGTCGATCCTCAATACGATTGAATCCGTTCGTCATGTTGGTCGATAGAGCTTGAACTTGACCTGATAACCCTTGAATTGCTTGAAGTAAGGCGGCATTTGATGATTGGCTACGGCCTTGAGAGGTAGTGGTTTCAGGGAGCTCAGAACTTTCTCCTCCTACTTCTTCTTCTTCACCCATTTCTTTGGATGAGCCATCGCTTTCATCACCACTTTCATCTCTATCTCTAGGATCATTGGGAGTCCATTGTCCATATACCAAATTGTATTTCATTAATCGAATCACCTTGGCGCTATAGGTCTCCTCACTTGTGGGAATGATAACATCGACCTCGTCTTCGAGTCGGATATTGTAGAACTTGAACAATTGAGTGAGGGCCATTCCATAGACCAACCCTTGCCTTTTTCGATTAGTGATCTCAAGAAGATGATGAAACATTATACTAGCAAAGTCCAACTTGTGTCCCATGACGATTGCCCATACCAAGAATAACTCTAAAGCATTGAGTGCGGCACGACTATCACGCCTTGGAATGATCAAGTACCCGAGGATTGAATGTATGAGACGGGCGTCGAGTTTAAGCATTGAGGCCTTAATTTTTTCTTGCGTATTACGAAATCTACGCTTGAGTAGGATTCCTTTGGCAGCGTTCTTATTAAAACCTAGAAGATCCCAAAAATTGGATGGTACTTCCGTTACATTGTCAACGAAAAATTCGAAAATTTCGGCTAGCTCGGCTTTGTTAAAGCTAATCCGTTGCCCGTTCAGTAGTGTGACAAGGCGAGCCTTGTTGGGGCGACCGTTATCCAGAATCGGATGGTGCAAGTTAGCATAAAACAATCGGATAAGCCGTGGGTACACATTTTCACGGATGTTCAAAAAATCTATGATTCCTTGATTTTGAAACAATCCAGCAACATTCAAACCATTGGAAGCGAATAATTGAAAGTTGAATTGTTTACCTTCGACGATAGCCCTTGTTGAATAGTCATTGTTGAAGTTCTCTTCAACCTCATTGGAGATGAATAAAGGCGGCAGAGGAGCTTGAGGTGGTTGTGCCGATGATGTACCCACTTGTGGTACGCTCTTTCGAGGGTGACGAGAGCGAGAAGGTTGAGATATATCTAGATTTTTTGTGAGAGAAATAGGTTTTGAAAAATTAGGGTTCTTAGGAGATTTGAAAATTTTAGAGTGAAAATTTGTGTGATTTGTAAGAAATATGTAGGAAATTGGTTAGTTGGAGTAGTAAGATAAGTTTTGTAAAGAAATTTGGTGTAAGATATGGATTTTTGGTTGAGAGATTGATAAAGGTGGCTAGGGTTAGGGTTTGAGAGATTGAGATGGGTTTGAGGGATATGGGGTGATTTGTGGTTGATTAGATGTAGGAAGTGAAAGATTCTTGGTTGAAATGGAGTTTTTGATGAAGAAAATAAAGAATAGATGATGGTTCTTAGGGTTTGGAAATAATAAGGGTTGATGTATCTCGAAATGGAGAAGAGAGCTTTGTTTGTTTCTTCGTTTCTTTTCTTCCTTGGAACATTGTACTTTAGAAATCTCACGAGGATATATTGACAAGAGTTGTGTGAGGAGTAAGACTTTGATAGCAATACTTTGTAGATGAATGATCTTGATTCCGACTTTTTGGTTAAGTCCGCGTATGATCAATTTTATTGTGGCTATAACTTAAAATATCAACTAAGTTAAATTACACAAGATTAAGTTTATTGTTATTATAAAAACAAGATTAATGACTTTCAAGTCAACAATCTTAACTATCAGTTAGGAACATCAGTTAAGAGAATTTTTGAATCATTAGATTAACACATAAAGGATCAAAATTTGAGCCACCACTTATGAACATAAGTTTATAGAGTCCCATAATAGACTAATCCGATTTATTAATAAATATTCGACCTTAAAGAACTAAGGGTGTGCTTGACGTGTTAGATTAAAGAGTTGGATAGGATTATTTAATCTTATCCGGACAAAATAAAACAATTCCATATCTTATGTGAGATTCATTAATCATTCTCAATGAAATAAGATGATATAGTAGGATAAATAATCTGCTATAATATTCAATTTTAACAAATACTAATATCATAAAATTATCTTATTAACTCTTTTATCTGACGTGTCAAACACTGCCTTAATAAGGATCGCCATATTTAATTGTGAATACGCGGTGTCACGAAGTATTTTTGAGCCCCAATATCTCCAACCGTTTACAAAGCTCCGACCCGACCCGACCCCGAACAAATGAAAAACCGAGGTCCAACGGAAAAACGAAGAACAAAAACCAAATCAAAAATCACTCTCATCAGATCTCTTTTCCGCATCGCAAAGATCTCACAATCCAATCTCACCTATATCCATGGCGGTAAATTACTAATACTTCTCTACAAATTTTCCGCACTCCAATTTCAACTCTAACTTTCCACTATAATTAACGATTTTTATTGTTACTATGCTGCTGCTTGTTGTTGTTGTAGGATTCTTCGGGAATGACGCTAATGGATCTGATCAGTTCGGATCCATCTTCCACCACGCCGGCACCGGCGCCTCCTCAGCCGGCTGCAGCGCCGGCGCCGGCATCGTTGCCGCCTGTAAAGGCGGCTGCGACGGAGAGGAAGTCGAAGAAAGGGACGTTTATGCAGATACAGAGTGATACGGTTTCTGCTGCTAAAGCTGCTTGGAATCCAGTCAAAGTCAATATTATGCCTCAGAAACAAAGGAAAAGGGTGATTTATTTACCTCTATTCTCTTCTCTTTATTCAATTATATTGAAATGCTGAACACCGAATGCTGAACTCTGAATGCCTAACTAAACAAAAGATTTGATCTGAATGGCGAACATATGACATTTCACAATTTTACTCTTTGTTATTGTTATGTGTGTGTATATATGCATATATACATATCAGTAGCCAACTAATGAAAAGAATAGGGGCACCACGGAATACAATTTCACGAAAGTTAATTGTATTTGCCTTTTAACGTTGAATTTTGATTTCAGAAACACAGGAAAAGGGTGATCAGATTTACTTCACTGCTCTTATCTTAATTCAATTATACTGAATTGGTGAACATAGAATGCTTAATGCTGACCGGACAAAAAATATTCTGAATAGATGGCATTTGATAGTTTTAACCTTATTATTGTGATTTATAATTATAAATCTGTAGCTAGTGAAGAAAAGAATAGGGGCACGATTGAAATAACACTTACATTTATGATTATACTTCATTGTAGAATTTAGTCAATTTACCCCCTCTTCTCTTCATTCAATTATACTGGATTTAGGGTCCTTTGCTTTTTTAGCCTGACTGAATGCTGAACTCTGAATGTTTAATAGTGATCGGAATATTTGACTCTGACAATTTTATGCCTCTTGAATCTTAATGCTGAATTTTAATCAAACTCAGCATTAAGAAAATCCAACTCAGCATTAAGAAGTAAAACCAAACACCACTTGAATCCAGTGAAAGTAACATTATGCCACAGAAACAACATTAAGAGCTTAAAACAAACACCACCTCAATTCTTAGGTTCCCTAGGTCGATTTTAAGCTTATTAGTTCTACTAGCTCTAGTTTCACTGGTCAATATGGAGTAATTATCTTCCCTTTTTCTATAAATTCTGTAGTTGAATTATGCTGAAACGATAATTTTTATGGGCCTGTCAAGCTATGAAGGATAGACTCGACACGCGATACACGTTAAGACGCGACACGCAAATTTTCCAAAATATAGGACACGACACATGGGGGGGGGGGGACACGTTCTTAATTAATTAATTATATATGCAATAAACTTTGTAAATGTTTAAGAATTCAATAAAATGAAACTAGATTGCATTAATAACCCAAATACTCAAAATATGATCACTAAATTGTTCCATAATTAAAGCATCAAAAAGGATAGATAGACTAAATTGTTCTATAAAATGATAGAAAACAAAAGGGGAAAGTAAAAAGTGGCTATGTTACCTCATCCTCAGTTGATGTTGCAATGAAGAAACACTAGGAATAGTAGCCATCTAAATCAATTATCAAGTATTAGAGACTATAATTAAATTCAAGTGTCGGACAGAGTATCGGAGAGTGTCGGAGTGTCCGACAAGTGTTGGGCCCGACACGTGGCCTCCAAGAGAGTGTCCGTGCTTCATAGTTGTCAGGTTTCATGAAAATTAGTTCATGATATAATTTGTAGGGTTCAATATAAATTTGTGTAGTGTGTCAACTTCATGAATTTTACAGCGTGATTGTAGATTAAGTAATTTCAAGTATTTCTATAAGTAGTTTGTTCAAATCATCAATATAGTAAGGGAGAATGGTTTCTGAATCCTAAAAATGTATAAGGGATAAAAGATGCCTTTTCAAGATGTGGGGTTCGGATGAATGCAGAAGGGATAAAAGATCTGGGGGCTTGTGTTTTTTGATGCTATGTTTAATGGTTGAGATGAAACGTAAAAGGGTAAAGTAGACCATAGTGTGGCTAGTGCCTTTGATACAGGTTACCACAATTAATTCTATATGGCTCAATTTGTGGGGAACAAGCAAACCGGACTTAAAATTCTAGTTAGGCAGAAGTCAAAATCTTCACTCCATTGAGCCTTGTACGATTGTGTGGCTTACTTGGCTTTAAACCTCCTCGTATTCCAAATTACATTTTTCACACGTCATACTATTATATGATGGATCAGGAGTGATATATGCAATTTTTTATAATGAAAGACATTGAGTAGCAGATTCCGAGTCAAATGTTTTCCATAATCATGATATCAATTTGCTACTTTTGTGCAGCCTGTTTCTTATGCCCAACTTGCACGGAGCATTCATGAGCTAGCTGCTACATCGGATCAAGTATGTGTCCTTTTCAGCACTCTTTCTTTACCCTATTCTTTCCTTGTTTTGATTGCGTTTCTAATGTTGTTCTTTTTTAAAATTATTTTGTACAGAAAAGTTCAGTCAAGCAGTTAGTTCATCATGTATTCCCAAAACTCGCGGTCTATAATTCTGTTGACCCTTCCTTGGCTCCATCTCTACTTATGGTATGAACCTAGTTATCCATTTTCCTTTCCATTTCAGATATGATTTCTACATACTTGGAGTTCCTTGTTTCTTATCAGCATTATGATAATTAGATCTCCTAGCTGTAAATTAATTTATCTTTCTTTAGCATACTCTGATAGTTTGAAAATTGGTTGAAGGCTATTTAGTTTAGATTTCTACTGTATTTTGTATTTTAGTCATGGGTATGTGGTATTAAGATTATGCCACGACTTGACTTGGGACAATTAGGCCTTGGGACAATTAGGCCATTATTACCTCTAGTTGATTTATATATGAATTACCCATCAACTTCTGTTTCAAGAATCTTTTACCTTTTTGATATGGATCTTTACGTGCATTGGGGGATAAGCCATAAGGAATTGCAATATGCATTATTTGCAATGTATAGGTGCATAAAGAATTGCAATATGCATTTTTTAGAACTTTACACAGATAAAGCTTTAATGTGTGGAAGATCCGGGCTTTAAGCTCAAACGGTTGAAAGCGCGAGTATTCACACGGGTGCCCAGGTTCGAGCCCTGCTCGTGTCCCCTCCACCTTGGACCACCTGGATCTATCCATCACTTGTATTAGAAAAAGAAAAGCTTTTAATGTAGGTAGATAAGAAAAACTCTCTTGATAACGATTGATTACAACTTAAGATGAATATGGTCTGAGTCGTGATTTTGATTAAGAACAATTGTTGTCATAACCATTATGAAGTATGATTTAAGTATGTTTAATCTTGATTCACATATGTATACACTGTATATGCATTTAGTTTTTGTGATGCCATATAAGAATAGTTGCCTTTCAAAGGTTGAATGAAAACTACAGTGTATTGGTCAGTTGCATTTTATTGCACGGTGCTCATATCGCCAAGAATACCATCTTATCCTCTCTGCATGAAACTAATTGTTAAATTTTGACAACCCTTTTCTGTAACTTTAGGGTTTATTTTGTGTAAATTTAAACGATGCATCTTGTTGTTTAAAATTCATTACAATTGCCTTTTCAACCGCTCCAGATATATCCCGATTGACCCTCAAATTTCTGTCCGTTTTCTTTTATTTCTCTCCTTTCTCAATTCTTGATGCGTCACTCTTGAACTCCATACTACCATTTCTATCCGTAGCTAGAAGATAGAACTGTCCAATTACAATAATTTGATTCTAGGAGGGCATAAACTTACCTACGAAGTATTGTTACTATTTTTGAATTTCTTTATTTTTAACTTGAGGTCTAAGCTGGAAAAATCCATATAATTCATATGTGGCAGTAATGCATATTTACCCCTTTCAATGAATTTCAACCCCGCATTATTTTATCACTCATTCAGAAACATCACCTCTTTCATATGCATTTGACTTGGTTTAGAAATATTTTCATGTAATGGACTGATTCGTTTGCTTTTAATGAGCCATTTGTGATGCTTTACTAGCAAGAGATACATGTAATGTTGCTCATTTGTTTCTTTCTTTGCAGTCTAATATTATTAACATGACTAGTTTGAGGAGTTTAGATTTCAGATGAAATTTTGAGATTCTGATTTTGTGATACACTTGTCTGTAGTAACACCTAACAATGGTAACTGTTTTTGTTATTTATTTATTTATCATGCAGCTTGATCAGCAGTGTGAGGATAGGACGGTATTACGTTATGTGTATTATTACCTAGCGAGAATCTTAGCGGATACTGGTGCACAAGGTTTAAGTACAGGGGGTGGGATTCCTACACCAAATTGGGATGCTTTAGCAGACATTGATGCTGTTGGAGGGGTGACCCGGGCAGATGTTGTACCTCGAATAGTGAATCAGCTTAGTACAGAGGCCTTAAATGCTGATGTTGAATGTAAAGTGACTCCCTAGTTTAATTATTGATGTGATTACTTTTTGCTTTTTCTCTTCATTTTTGTGATAAATTGTTCCACTCCCTTCTACTTTCGTATGGCTACCTCGAATCTTTTATTTTGTTGAACAGATTCTCGCACGAGTTACTTTCTGGAATGTAAATTACTTGCAGGATACGTGAGATTTTGCTTGATCATATGTTATTTACATGCTAAATAGTTTGTTGTTCTTTATCTTTTCTGGCAATCTGGCATCAATTTGCCATGGTCTCTGTGGAGAACAACGAAGAGCATTTTAACTCCGTAGAATTTGATGGAGTCGCTAGATAAGAAGGTGATATAAAAGCCTCTGATCCTCGTAGGTAAATCACAATTCATAACCTAGAATGTGGTGACCAAACTTGGTTTATTGCTCATGTTAGGTTAGGTAGTGGAGTTCTTGCTTAGCCCTTAGTAAAAATTCCTTGGAGCATTTTTTTTAAAATGGGGTCTTGAGCTATACAACCACGAACCTTGGTTATAAAAAGGTGGCATAGGATAATTATGAGGTGAAGCAAAAAACCTGTTATTTCCTATGCAAAAATCATAAAAAAGACCCACTCACCTTAGCCCCGGCCACAATATGTAGAGCACATTTCCCAATAAGATGGAGAGGAAAGGAAAAAAAATAAAAAATTCCCTTTTCTTTCTTTTCATTAATATTAAACGGAAGTACAATAGGTTTTGTTTAGGAATGGTAATATCCCTTTCTACATTCCTTACACAATAAAAAATATGGAAACATTATGGTGAACGCTTCTGGTGGGGTGGGTTCTCTTCCCTAGGGATTATTTAGATGGTCCAAAAGAACACGATTCCCTTAATCAACATAAAATAAAACAAAATAAAGAAACTTAGTGAAAAAACATCCCGGCAGCTTAATTCGTCCGTAGTTTTTTTTAAGGTTAAATTTTCTTTGGTTCAATTTGTGTAGTCGCATAATCCTTGTTGGAAATTTTGTAGCTCAGAGTTTTTGTGGTTAGCTTTTTTGTATTTTGATTTTTATTCATGCTAAATTGCGTAGGCAACATATGGTTGGACCATATTTTTTAAGTTTATTCCCTACTGCTGACTTTACCGATTAGATTACTTTGAACTTGCTCAGATGTGCATGCAAGCTACATGTTATTTCAAATAAGGCTGAACTGAAATTAGTGTTCCACATTTTTACGGTGAAAATTTGGCTGAGATGCATGGTCTTATCATATAATATCAGCTTTAAACATACTTTTGCTATCGTTTTCTGCAGTTATTATCAGCACAGAACATGTAAATAATTTGGTTTTTGTTGCATGACAAAATTTTAATTTATTTTTTTTTCTTTTAAAGTTCATGCGCGAAGAATCCAAGCACTGAAGGCTCTTACATATGGTCCTTCTAACAACTCTGAAGTTTCGTCCAAATTGTACGAAATTGTGTTTGGCATTCTCGATAAGGTTTGTCTGTACAAACTTTAACATTCTCATAAACTTTAACTTGACACATGCTGCAGCTGTACTTCTAATCTCTTATCTTTTTTTTTTTAAAAATAATTTAGAAAGTGTTTGATTGTATTTATTTTCTAGGAGGAAAATAAATCTCATCTCACATCCCCGCTGAAATTCTATATGTTGTAGAATAACGCAAGTGCTCATCTTCCTCTTAGCTACTGAGATTATAACTTTTGAAGGGACATCGATCTTCTAACTGATCTTATGAGGTTCAAATTCAGGAAGAGTAGAAGAACCACTCAAAATTTTAACGTAGCGCTTACAAGAGAGAAAAGTCAATTCCGAATGTATCCCCTAACCACCACTTTTTTGTCTGCTACTTTTGGATTGAAGGAACATTATTCACAATGGAAATTTTAGATAGGGAGTCATGAAATTCAAAATTGTTCGAGTTCCTAAGGGAGGATAGTTTCCAAGCAAAACTGTGAGAAATCCATGATACCAAAGAGTTAATAGAGATACTATGAGAATTAGAGCTAGTAAGTTCATATGATTTGATGATTTAGGAGAGTTAATAGAGATACTATGAGAATTAGAGCCACTAAGATTATATGATTTGATGATTTAGGTGTCTATCATTGATGCGATGTCGCCCTTTTGAACTCTTGTTTTTGTACTTTTTATGTTGAAGATAGCCAGGTGATGCTGTTTTTCTCGGCAGGTGGACCTGTAGTTCCTCTCACCTCTGGTTTTTGTGGACAATTTGTTGTATTACCTGTTAGATGTTTCGTTATGATATTAAATTCACTTTTAGAGAATGAGGCTTGAAAGTTGAAAACTTTCTTATTTAGGTTTTGTGGACATCTTCTAGTAACTTCTTGTACGATTTAATACAATATATGTCACTTTAAAACGAATGTATTGTTGATCAGGTTGCTGATGCCCCACAAAAGCGGAAGAAAGGTGTATTTGGGACAAAAGGTGGTGATAAGGAGGTAATTTAATATTATTAACTATTGTTTATTTGTAATTTCGTATGCTTAATTTAAACAATTACTAGCTGATAATTCTTCTTCTCATAAAGCTTTTTTGTTTGGTTTTCATTTTTTTTAGCAATAGATGCATAAAAATCTACGGACAAAATTTGCGATTCTTGTATTGATTCTAGAATCATGACCAATGCCATATAACTAATATTTCCCTGGAGTACCATTGAAAATTTGAAGTTAAACCTTTTTCTTCTTGCCTTTCAAATTCCAACACTAAGATGCACCTAGTGCACAAAAGCAACAAGTGCATACTGCACAGAAAGAGGGAACAATTTTTTTTTGATAGGAAATGAAAATTATATAGCCAGAAAGAATATACAAAAGAGAATTCAAGAGGAGAAAGAGGGAATAATTGCAAATGGGAAGACTTGAATGAAAGACCTAGCGAAACCAAAGCTCTGATACCATGTTAAATCACCATCTCTCCCAAAAGCTTAAACTGTTGGGTAATAAACCAACAATTTATATCATTTTCTCGAACATTGACCCTTCCTTAAGTCTCTTCTTCAAAGGAATATTTTCTTAAATTAGTTTGTTTTAGTAGATCTAACGGAAACATGGTCAACATGTGACAAACCTCAATACACTCAGTAATAACATTAAGTCCTCTTTTATCTAAGCAAAAGCAACATTTCCTTGCCTAGATTCTATAGGTTTTCACTAATATATTCCTACCACTCCTAGACAGGCTTCTCTTAGTTTTTCTCTAACAGGCTGAATTGTTGATATACCTTTTTTGTATAACTTTTTTGGAAGAACTCTCTCTCTCTCTCTCTCACCTCGTTGTTAACCCTCTTTTCTCTTTACCAGTTATAGTTTTAAATTATAATTTTCGCAAATGGATCTGATATCTTTCTTAGTGGACACTGCTTTTATTTTCTACTCCAAATAAGTCTAATATATTATTCCCCTCATCAGTCTATCATTCGGAGTAATCTGCAATATGCTGCCTTAAGTGCTTTGAGAAGACTTCCCCTAGATCCAGGAAATCCAGTATTTCTCCATCGTGCTGTACAAGGGTTAGTTCTATTATTTTCTGGTTTTCAATTTTTGATTATACGTCATTATATATGTATATATAGAGATAATTCCTTCAACAATTAGCAATTCAGAACTAAACCTTTTGATTTTTGATACCTCATTCGTAATCCTACTTTACTCTCCAATCTAATGTGATCACTAAATATAGCACTTACATTATAAAAACACAGTTTTAAGTAATTCTATGATTTATTGCAGAGTTTCGTTCGCTGATCCCGTCGCCGTTAGGCATTCTCTGGAGATTATCTCTGAGATAGCCACCAAAGACCCTTACGCAGTTGCAATGGCATTAGGTAATTTGGTCAATCTAGTCTAGACATTAAAAAGCATGCTCTTATTGTGTTTGCATTCATGAATGAAGTGAGTTAGTTGACGGTGCTTATAGCTCTTTCGCATTTAAATGTAGTTTGTTTACTCTCTGGAAAATTGATCAATGCACACATCTCCTGCCCATAAATTCATATATTCACACGATTGATGGTTTTGATTCTTACTTTCTGAACCATCGAGGTTACTTTTCGTATTGTTTCCCAAGAAGTTATTTTTGATGTAAAGTTGGGTGCATCGACTAAGCGTATCAATTTAGGGTTTGTGTCATTTAGATCTTATTCAGGCTCAAAACAATATATTAGTATGTGACTTTGTATAGTAATTTGTATGATTTACTCTAAAAAACTCTCCGTGTATTGATAGGTTATCATTTAATTCATATCGATCTTGGTGATGTTTAGTCAAACAATCCTGTGTATCATGCTTGTTTGCTTTAAACTTCAGGAAGTATTTTGGTTGCACTTTCCTTGATGTGATAAACAGGGTCCAGGGATTAATGTTGACTTTTCTTTATCCCTCTTTGTACAGGAAAACTTGTACAACCTGGAGGTATATTTGATACTCTACCTATCATCATCATCATTGGAAACAACAACTTGGGAGACCTTTTTTTTGTCTGGTTGTTGGCATTAAGTTGTGAAATGTTATATGAATGAATCACAGGGGCTTTGCAGGATGTTCTGCATTTGCACGATGTTCTTGCTAGAGTTGCACTGGCAAAGTTATGTCATACAGTATCTAGAGCTCGGGCACTGGATGGTATTATTTGTATTTGAATTCTATTCTATTCAACAATTTTATTTTGAATGGTTGGAGAAAAAAAAAATCCTAAAATGTTGCGAGTTACAGACAGGCCAGACATCAGGTCTCAGTTTAATTCTTTGCTCTATCAACTACTACTCGATCCCAGTGAAAGGGTTTGTTTTGAGGCTATCCTTTGCGTCCTCGGAAAATTTGATAATGCAGACAGGTTTGCTTTCTTCAGTTTCAAAACTCTCTCCCCTGCCACCTAGCTTTGTCCATCATTTACATAAATACAATATACTCCCTCCGTCCATAATTAAGGGTCCAGGTTTGACTTTCATATTGTTTAAGAATGCACTAATTTTCCTCATGATCAATGGTGCAGACAAAACTTGTCTCCAATTGTGAGTTTTGGTACGTTGATTGGACTCTTAATACGGACATCCCAAAAAAGAATAGTGGACTCTTAATTTGGGGTGCATGGAGTATATCATGCCCGTGAAGAAAGTCTTACATGTTTTATGTAGCATCTCTCTGTGACTTGCTAATGTTGACTTTTTATTGATTGATTTGGTGTAGGACTGAGGAGCGTGCTGGTGGGTGGTATCGTCTAACGAGGGAGATGCTTAAGCTCCCAGAAGCACCTTCAGTGATGGATCCTCCTACTGCTGAGTCAAAAGATGGTGTTTCCCCAAAGCCCAAGAAAGATAATAAATCTCAAAAGACGAGGCGTCCTCAACCTCTCATCAAACTTGTTTTGAGAAGGTTCAGCAGGAGCTCTTCTCTTCTGTTTTTACTTGCTTGTTTTTGCACCAGAAAGTTCCATTTTATGTTTGACAAGAGTGGGGTAACATAAAATGCGCAAAGAGAAATCCCCTTGAACTCTACATTTGTTACAGAAAACTTCTTTCATCCAATTTTTGAGCAACCCTTTCTCTTCAACTTTGCATGTGTTGCAAGAGCTGCAATGTGTTGCTAAATATAAACATTTTGCATCTCAAAAGAGCTCCAACACCATCCTTCTTAGCGTGCAAAGGATGTGTCATTAAATATCATATTTTTATGTCGAGATAAGTTACAATTCTACCCTTTTTAGTGACACATTGGGGTGTTTTTCCCTTTTTTTCCCTTTTGGCTTTTTTTTTGGGAAGAGAGAGAAGAGAGGGGGGGGGGGGGGTGGTTCTTACTACACATGCTAAGTTGAAAGTGGTTTTTGTTTCCTGGGGGCTTTTCGGCATGACCTCTAACTTATAAGCATGGTGGGCCCGTGCTTAATTATGGATTCAATACCATCTTTTTCCCTTTTTAGTTGCATTTATTTACCTGGAAAACCACCTTGATATTGGTTCAGGTTGGAGAGTTCTTTCCGAAGTTTCTCTAGGCCTGTACTTCATGCAGCATCAAGAGTTGTACAGGAGATGGGGAGAAGTAGGGCTGCTGCTTTTGCTGTAGGTTTACAGGATCTTGATGAAGGAACTTATGTTAATACATTTGCTGATAGTGATACTTCAGACCTTAACGAGACTTCTCAATCTGAAGGTAACAATTTACTTAAATTGCCTGAAATAAATATGACAATCCTTTATTAAGTTTGAAACATTCCTCAATCATCAAAAATATAGTGTGCGATTTGCTTTGACAAGGAGCTTGCCTCGCTGCTAGATGCCAAAACAATTACATCCATTTCGTATCATCTAGAGACAGAAAAGCAGTCATGTATAAGAATCATATGCTTTTGTGATAAGTAATATAACTATAATATTCATGAATGTGATATTTCGAATGCTAATTTTAGGTTTAACCGAATATAAATTTAACAAATATGTTGCAGTCTCTTTAAGAAATGAAGGATTAGTAATTAGAATAAAAAGGATGGCAGGGAAATAAAGCTTCTCAAATGGTAGAAGAAAACACTAAAGAGTAAAGGCAACACGGAAATTAAGGAAGAAGGAAAAAATTGCTTGAATAGGAAGAAGAAAAATGAATAAAAAAGAATAAGAAAAAACTCAAAAGTAAGGTAGAACAGGTAGTGGTAGTAGACTACTAGTAGTAGCAGTAGAAGAAGAATGAAAGAAAACATGCCTTTAGTCGACCATCATTCCCTTCTAAGGCTCTCTTCCTCTGGTGCTATATTTTTTTTTTTGTGGAAATTTTATAGCTCCTAGTTTTACATTCTCTTCCTACTCATACGTTAGAGTGGAATTGTCGACTAAAGTTCAAAAAAAGAAAAAAAAGTCTAAGAAAAAGTTTCCCGATCAAAATAAACTGCTACTTCAACAAGGCCAAAAACCAAGGTATCCCAATCCAAATAATCTACTACTTCAACAAGTGAAAGGGAAAAAGGAATCCCAATCAAATTAAACTACTACTTCAATAAGATGCATGCCTCGTATGCTTTGTGCCTTGCGCTTAAGCACCAAAAGCGCGCGCTTCTTTGAATTCGCCTCGCTTCACACCCCTTAAGGCGCTTTGCTGCACTTTTAACAACTACGACTTGAACATTTTTAAATAGTGTTAGCCAACTTGGTAGAAGTAACAGTGTTGAACTGCTTAAGATGGTGGTTTCTCTGGTTTTGTACATGGTGATTTTAGTATTTGATCATTGGCAACGCGGTGGATAAAAAAATGACGTACTTTCAGTAGTTTGAATAGTAAACAGATCTTTGCAAAGGTCGGGTGTATTAAATTCATAATTTTGTGTATTTTTAAGCATGGAAATACAGTTTAATATTTCGCCTGGAACACTTAACTACATACATTCTTTCTGAGGCTTCTACTGATGAATTTCACTGGCTTTTCATGTGTAACAATGTAACATAATATGTATGGGATACTAAACTCTTTTGTTTTGTCCCATTTGTTCAAGTATGTTTGAAGATTTGAATTTATCTCTGTGGTGGCACAATATCTATACTATATATTAAATGAGGGAGCACCTTTGTTTCCTACTTGATTTTGCGAAATTACCCTTCATTAACTTAGAAAAATAAACAATAATAATAACGGGATTTGAACCCGTGACCTTTATTCTAAAGGTATGCAACTTAACCCATTGGTCAAACATGATCACATTGTCTTAAAAGGATTTTAAGAAAAATTTAAGTGTTAAGAATTACATTTTTGCTCACGCATCAAGTTTCCACATGCTCTAGTGTTACTTAACTTCCTTCTTTCTTTCTTTCCTTCCTTTATTTATTTATTTTTATTATTATTATTTTTTTCTGCACCTTTTTCTGTTAGGTAATCGAAGAGCTGCATCTATATCAGGTGTGAAGGATACAATTGCAAGTTTATTAGCTTCATTGATGGAGGTGGTGAGGACAACCGTAGCATGTGAATGTGTTTATGTTCGTACGATGGTAATCAAAGCATTAATATGGATGCAAAGTCCACATGAATCCTTTGATGAACTGAAATCCATTATTGCTTCAGAGCTCTCCGATCCAGCTTGGACACCAACTCTATTGAACGATATTTTGCTCACTTTGCATGCCCGTTTTAAGGTATTTTAGCCAGGTGATAAAAAGGGATAAAATTCCTCTTAGCAAGTGTGATTTATTTATCGAGATGGCTTTCTTTGATATGAACTGATGTTAAGTCAGACATGTTTTTTTAACTTTTATTTAAAGGAAGGTATAACACTCTCATTTTGGTTTGCAGTTTTTTTTTGGGGGGGTGGGTTTGAGTAGTAATGTTAGGGAGAATAGTTGCATCATATTTCATATTTTTGTTCTCTCATACTTCCCTTATTAATATTTTTTTAAATAGAAACAAATAAAGTATTAATACAGGAAGAGGGCATAAGGACTTCAGAGGACTTCTAAAGCCATTTCATTTACAAGTAAGTCCGAGTTAGGTTCATAAAAAAGGAAAGAAAGTAAAAGAAGAAATCAGTGCAAGGCAGCCCCCTCTATTGAGCTAATATTAGAAGGGATGAACTGTTGAAGGGAGAGAGAGAAATAAGAAGCATGCCTTTGGCTATGAAGAAGAATTAGAAAAGACTTGGGACAGAATTAAGAATCTGGCTTTACTTTGGGCATTTTCTTCGAAGAATTTTGGAATCTTGACTATATAAGAGATTTCTAGGGATTGAGGTTTGACTATGCAGTAGCCTTCTTCAGGCTTTAGAGGTTTGCCTAGTGCCTAGGAGAATGATTGTTGTTAGGGGCTAGTGCTTGTTTTTTGGGCATGGGGGCAGTTTTGATTTGTAGCAGGGCTTTTTGTCTGTTTTGTGCTTGTGATGATGGGGCTGTTTCTTTTTTGTTTTTGTTTTCTGGTGTGCTTGGTGGTGGATTTCTCATCTGCTTCCAGCCCCTTTGCTTGTATCTGATTTTGCCAATCAATATAAGCTTTGTTTCTGATCAAAAAAATAAGAAGCATGCCTTTGAGGGAGAAAGTGCTAACCCTTCATCGCTTATTATATTTCCTTAACACATTCTTTCAAAATATTTTAAAGATTTAGCATCTTCTTGCTTTATTCTTAGTGACTAGTATGAAATCTTAATCTTCATTTTTGTGGTTGTAATTCCACGCACTTCCTTGAATTTATCATCTTGTTTAGTATCACAATTATGTTCTTATATACATAACTTTACTTTCATTATTTGCTTCTCAGGCTACTCCCGATATGGCTGTTACTCTTCTTGAAATTGCGCGAATATTTGCTACTAAAGTTCCCGGAAAGATTGATGCTGATGTACTGCAACTACTATGGAAAGTGAGTTTGCACTCAGTCCCCGCATATGGAAAAGTTCTTTTCCATTGCTTTTAGCTCTCTTTGTTCTATTTGTTGTGCCCAGCTTTATGCAATACATTTGGTTATCTTGTTTACACCTGTTTGATGATATATAACAAAGTGAAAAGGTATTAATGACATGTACCAAAAGGCGAGTTCTCTTTAGCAAGTAGCTGTGGCTGGACCTTTTTTTTTTTCCTTCTTTTTTTGCTCCTGAGTTATTATTTTAGCACCTTCAGAGGATTCCGTGTCCTTAGTTATTGAGCACTTGAACATTAACATTTCATCTCAAGTGAGAATGGGTCTCATCCAACATTTGACACATAACAAAGAATCAAAGATGCGAGGTGACAAGGCCTCGTGGAGTTACTTTAATGCAAAATAATTGCAGAAACGCTAGAGGAACTTAGATGGGTAGCTTAATAAATTCTATTAAAAAGATCTAAAATTCTTGATGGACCAAGACATGCAGGAATCATACCTGCTCATTTTGCAAATAATTCATCATCAAATATTGGACCAACTATGGAGTGAACTTCATCAATCCCTTTTAGAAAAACTGGGGTCTAAGTATCAACAGCTGAAGTTTTAAAACAGGGGTTATGAAAGTGTTTTACATAAAGTTGGTACTATTCTAAGAATGGTCAATATGGAATCCTGAACAGGGAGTTTCAAAATTGCCACTCAGTTCTCTTTTGTGTTTCTATATCAGCTTGAATTTTCATTTTACTGGTCGCCTGCTTGTACAGGTTGCAGCCTGATATGCATATATGATTTAGCTCTTGCAAACCACTAACTTACAAACACTTTTGGCTATATTACGTCTTTAAATCTCATCGTTCTCATAAGGTAGTATTGTTACATGGGAAATGCATATAAATGATTATTATAATTATCATTGGCTTATGGTAGGCAGCTTACAGTTTATTAAAGAAGAATTTTGTTTTAGCTTATTCAAAAAGAGTGCTGGAGCTTATATTTATATATTTTATATATATATATATATGTAAGGGTTAGTACGAGGAAGCAAAAACAAACAAAAAGACAAAAAATGACATAATAGCTTATGTGATCAAATCCTAATTAGAGACTAAATCTGTAAGATCCCTCATGTATGGGAAGTACAAAAGATACCTATTAATGATTTCCAACAATTTATCTGATGGCTATTTAATTTGCAGACATGCCTTGTTGGTGCTGGTCCTGAGGGAAAACATACAGCTCTTGAAGCAGTGACAATAGTGCTTGATCTACCACCTCCACAACCCGGGTCTATGTTGGGACTGACGTCAATAGACCGAGTAGCTGCATCTGATCCAAAGTCTGCTATTGCATTGCAGAGATTAGTTCAAGCTGCAGTAAGCGTTTTGTTTTATCAAGGGCTTTTTGGACTTTGGCCCTGTTCTTAATGCTTTCCCCCTCCCCCTCTCTCCCTTTTTTTTCATAATCATTACACTTTGCTCTTGCATGTGGAGGAATCTCAGAGAATTACGTAAAAATGGGGGGCAAGTGGGCAACGTCTAATTTCTTTAATGTAATCCTTTGACTTAACCTCCTTGTTTCTATGTAATTCTTCGAGATTCTCTTGCAAGCTGGGGTCAAAAGTCTAACGATCATGAAAACTGGGGGATAATTTGTGTATAAAATAGTGGGCAAAGTGAAAAAAACCATTCTATCAAATTGGGTTTTTGATGACTGCCCCATAAACGTGTCATTGGAACAAACAATTCTTTTCCTCCTGTTCATCTTTTGAAGTAATACATACGCCTGTAGGTTTGGTTCCTTGGTGAAAATGCAAATTATGCTGCCTCTGAATATGCATGGGAGTCTGCAACCCCTCCTGGTACTGCGTTAATGATGCTAGATGCTGATAAAATGGTTGCTGCTGCCAGTTCTCGTAATCCTACTTTAGCCACTGCGCTCACTCGACTCCAAAGGTGTGCTTTCAGTGGCAGCTGGGAGGTATATATACGTTTTTATCTTGAGAATTCATTTCTCACTTTTTAATTATTTCATGAAAAGTTGAATTCATTCTTTTGCATAATCCTTGATTTTGGTTGATGAACTTTGTTACTCCTTTTTAATGTTTCTCTTTTAACTATGAGTTCGATGCCATTTAACATATCTTTTCTTTTGACCTTGTGTTAATTGAAATTTTATTTGTGTGAAAACGTTTATGTGCTAACTATTAAGTTAAGAAAAGAGAAGAGAAGGAATCCAAAGAAACATGTTTCAACCCTTGTTTACTTTTGTCTTGTGTCCTTTCTCTGATTCAGAACTATTATTCAAACTGTTGAGTTACTATAGTAAATGTAACAGGCCGTTTTTTTCCCCCAAAATGGCTACATATAATCCAAGGACCTCCCCATTACACTATTGGTGTGGGATATTTGGGTTGTGACGGGATATTGGTCAATTTGTTGATTCTGTTTCCCTTTTTGCCTCTTATATATATATATGTATGTTTGTCCCCAGGTTCGCATTATTGCTGCTCAAGCTCTTACAACCTTGGCCATTAGATCTGGGGAGCCTTATAGGCTACAGATCTATGAATTCTTACATGCTTTATCGCAAGGCGGCGTGCAGTTTCAGTTTTCAGATATGCATATTAGTAACGGGGAAGATCAAGGAGCTAGTGGTACTGGCCTTGGATCTTTAATAAGTCCTATGATAAAGGTCCTTGATGAAATGTATAGTGCACAAGACGAACTGATAAAGTAAGCAGGATTTTAAATCATTCTTTGTAAAAACTAAGAGTGTGGTATCTGGTTTTTTAAGAAATTTTTTGCACTTGAATATGTTCAGGGAGATGCGGAATCATGATAATACAAAGAAGGAATGGACAGATGAGGAACTTAAGAAACTATATGAAACCCATGAGAGGCTGCTAGATCTTGTTTCACTATTTTGTTATGTTCCAAGAACAAAGTATCTTCCACTTGGCCCAACAAGGTACACTCCTTTTCATGCACTGGCTTAGAAGAATTTCGTGATCTTTCTTAATGGCTTTGGTTTATATTTATATAGAAAATTAGGGTTACAATGAGGAAGATGATAAATAAAAAGACAAAAAAGGACATATTAGCCTATGTGATCACTTCCCGACTAAAGACTAAATCCATAACATCCCTTATTTATGGGAAGTACAAAATATAACTAATAACCCGATAATCTATACTAAATATTGAACACATCGAGGATGTTTGGTATGTACACAAAATTACCAAGTTACTCCTCATGCTGAAAAGTACTTTGAAATAATGCTAGAGGAATGATTTGAACTCATGATCTCATGAATAGCACATTTAATTACCATTGGACCAAATGTCATTATATGTTTTTAATGTGAAGAATTACTAATTATCCTATTCCACGTACGTAGAGTGTGCCCCTAGTCTAGTACTAAATTAAAATATGATTTCCAACAGCAACAAACAGCCTCTGATGAGGCGATTATCTTTGGTCAGGCTTGGTCAGATTGTTCAATAGTAATATTACGAGATATGTGGTTCACTTGCATTTCTCTTTCATGCATATTTTCTAACTTCTCCTTGTTATGGAATATTATTACTACAGTGCAAAACTTATCGACATATATCGCACTCGGCATAACATTGGCGCATCGACTGGCCTTAGCGATCCAGCTGTTGCCACTGGGATTTCTGATCTCATTTATGAAACTACTAAAGAAACAACACCTGAGCCTGACACCCTTGATGATGACCTAGTCAATGCTTGGGCAACAAACCTTGGCGATGATGGCTTGTGGGGGAAAAATGCACCAGCAATGAACAGGGTATGTAATTTGATTTTCTCCGTATTAAAACCCAAAATTTCTGTTGGCATGTGCACTTCCTTTTAGGGCGGTTCAATGACTTTTGTTACCCTTCCGAAATTCCTTTACTGAGTCTATATTCCCATATCATTGTATTTAAGATTGAATAAAAACAAATGACCAATCTCAAGAAATTGGGATCTTAATTCTTGATCCGAGGGATGGAGCTACCCAGCCATAAGGTGGGCGGTCACCTTGCTTAAACTTGTGAAGAAACACAACAAATATTAGAACTCGTGGCACATTTGATGCTTGTGCATTATTTTACCTGGTAATTTTTTGCTACTATGAAGATTTTTAACACTTCAAAGCCATGAGATAGTTTGGTTGAGTAGTTAAGACTTGTGTCTTTACAAGAAAGGTCTTAGGTTTGAATCTCATTTCACGTGGGTATTTATTTTTCT
This sequence comes from Lonicera japonica, assembly GCA_021464415.1. Taxonomy (NCBI): domain Eukaryota; kingdom Viridiplantae; phylum Streptophyta; class Magnoliopsida; order Dipsacales; family Caprifoliaceae; genus Lonicera; species Lonicera japonica. Next base: position 67,082,094 of record CM038467.1, on the reverse strand, counting down.
AAATCAGTGGACATTGATAAATAATTTTGTAATTTCAGGGGCAAACCCAAAATAACTGCCAACTTCTCATGCTCAATATTTTGGATATAGTAAAAAGATGTATCCTTGTACAAAACTATGCCAAATACTAAAATATTTATATCTTCTACCACATTATTGACAAAAATTCTGTTTCTGTGCCTGCCTAATCCAGTCGCACAATATAAGTGACGTATCACTTGTTGCATGAATGGATTAAATCAAGCTCAGTCCTGAGAGTTAACCCCTTTTTGTTAAATAAAAATTTCTTGTTTCAAGCGATGTATCTTTCTAGTTTTTATTTTATTTTTATTGTGTAGATTACTAAATTTTTCGTTTTATTCTTGTTAACCAAGCCATTTTTAATCTGTGCTTTGGCATTAGGTTAACGAGTTTCTAGCTGGTGCTGGTACTGATGCTCCTGATGTTGAGGAAGAGAATTATATATCTAGACCTTCAGTGAGTTATGATGATATGTGGGCAAAGACTCTCCTAGAATCATCAGAAATGGATGTAAGTAAAGAATTCATTATTTGTTACATTTGTTGATGAAAAATGCTAGACTCCCTATAAATGTGTAAATAAAAGTATTACACAAGATGAGGTGTCACTTCATGATTGGATGAAGAGTGGGTCCCACATGTATGCCATGGGGTCCATTCACACTTCCTCCAATCATGAAGTGACAACTCTTCTTGTGTACACTATTTGTGCACATTTTAGTGAGTCTAGCATTACTCTTGTTGATGTCATCTTTTGCATGTTGTAATATGTATTCATGTGTTTATATATTTCTTTGTTATTGCAGGAAGATGGTGGAAGGTCATCAGGTTCTTCTTCCCCAGACTCGATAGGATCGGTTGAAACATCCATTTCATCCCACTTTGGTGGTATGAATTACCCGTCATTGTTTAGTTCAAAGCCTGCCTATGGCTCTTCACAAGCGGCGGTACGTAACTAGTGAATATAGATGTTTGTAGTTTAACATGTGCGGAATATCGTTATGGAATATATTATGCACACTACAACAAAACTACTATTCAGCGACTGTTTTCTTTGTCACTAAAACTATGTTTTTCATCACAAATTGCATTTTGATGTGGTCACTAAAAGTCTTTAGGTGACAAATGGTTTCAGCGACAACAACTAAGCATGTTTTGCGGCACTTCTTTCCTACATAAATTATCCAGGATGTCATATTTTCCCACTTTAGTTCGTTTGATTACATTAATCTTCAAGGAATAATTTTCCATGGTACAACTTGTTTTAGCGAATTTTTTCCCTTTTCAGTGGCATCCATGAACCACCTCCTCCCCATAGTCTTTCTTTCCCATGGAATTATTTTTGTTCATGTAAATGAATCTTAGGAATCAAATCATTTTTAGTGTAAACCGTTCAAACCCTTCCTAAATCTAAATATGCCCATCGACTGATTAAAACCCCTATTACGAATTTAAGGTGCCCATTTGTTGGATTGGATTATGACACAGTTTAGTTGTTGCTAATAATAACAGGAGAGGCCAACTTCGAGCAGACTGAGTAAACCAAACATTGGCAGTTCCTCTATTTACGAGGGTTATGGTTCTCCGGTTAGTACTCTTAACCACTCAACAAGAATTTCATTATGGTATCTATGAATCTATATTTACCAAAATGATACTCGCTCCGTCTTAAACTGATAGCTTTACTTTCATTTTTGGGACATATAAAAATACAAAGAAAAAATTAACGTCCAGTCCCTGGGAAAAGAACTTTTTACGATGCGGTCCTACAACTTTTTTATTAAAGGATGCAGTTCCTATAGATACTGTTTTGGTATCTTTTGGCCACAGATACTACTTTTCTCGGTCACATATATTGTACTTGTGACCGAGAAAAGTAGTATCTCTACCGAGAGATACTAGCATTTCTTGGTTACAGGGGTGGATACATTATCTATGGGGACCGCATCTTTTAAAAAGAAGTTGTAGGACTGCATCCTAGAAATTTTCTTCTCAGCGACTGGATCCTAGAAGCACAATGTTCCAAATCTCACAATGGAAGTTAAGTTGTATTCTTGACTACGGATTAAGTTGAAATTATTGCTTTGTTTAAAAGTACCAAAGTCGAAGTGAGAGCATCAATTTTGAAAGAGGGAGTATCATTGTGCTTAAGTGCAACGTTTAACTTTTGAACCGTTTTCAGATTAGAGAAGAACCTCCTCCGTATTCATCACCTGCTAAGCAAAGATCGGAGTCATTTGATAATCCCTTAGCTGGCTCACGCAGTTTCGAATCTGATGATGACGAACGGGCCTCTTCGGTGAATTCGGGATCAGGAACTGCACTTTATGACTTCACTGCCGGTGGTGATGACGAGGTAAACTTGGTCTTCACCTGCACCACACATAACTTTGTTGGGCATATTTTTATGTCTCCCCTATTCTTAATGCAAAGTTAGACTTGCCTTCCTATTTTCATAATTATATCGTGCGTATTGTTGATCAAAACCTTTACGTGAAGTAGGTGAAGAAAAAAAAAACTTTTCATTTTATACCTAGGTGGGAAATATTTCCCCCTTAACCAAATGGATCATGGTCAATGACTTCAGGACTTGTCACAAATAACACGACTGGTTTCTGAATCACGCAGAACAGTTCTGAATTTTCTGTTTTGGCATGTTTACTTCTAGGAATACTTTGGTTTGAGATAAAATAATTTTCACCTCAATAAAATGAAAAATGGTGAATAGGTTCTACACATTTGGTATCGAACCTTTTTTTTTTCTCGATATTCTGTTTAAGATTGCATAATTGAAGTGTGCAATAAAAAAATTGTATTTCTTTCAAAAAAATTATTCGAGTTAGGCGAAAAGATTTCACACCAATTTACCTTTTAATTAGGTGAAATTTGTTTATCCCAACCCAAATGGTCCTTTGAATCACATATACTCATTCGGTCCCAAATTAAGAGTCCATTTTCTTTTTGGAATGTTCTAAATTAAGAGTCTACTTTCTTTTTGAGAACATAATGAACGTACCAAAACTCACTATAAAGAAGTTGTTTTATCCTAAACCATTGATTGTGATGAAATAAGTGCATTATTAAACTTATGCCTTTTTGTTTCATTTTTTTCTCTTTTTTTTTACAGCTAAATCTGACGGCTGGTGAAGAGATCGAAATTGAGTACGAAGTCGATGGCTGGTTTTATGTAAGTATACAGAAAATAGGATACTTGGGCAAACAATATAAAGATCCATCTCTCACGATGTCAATATATACATATATATATATGTAGCACTCTGTTGTGAGTTCATATTTTTTGACCCTCACTCAAAGAGGATTCCTCTGTATTCTTTAAAGAGGACTCCTTTTGAGGACCATCCTCTTCAAAGAGGCTTGTATATGTATATATATATATGATGGGGCTAGATCCAGAATTAAATAGAAAGATGGGCTGAAATATGTTAAATATTTTATTTAACATATAATTAATAATATTTTGTTATTTGTTGGACTGAACTCGGGCCTGCTCTGCCAGGCCCTAGTTCCGCCGCTGTATATATATGTGTATGTACTAAGTTGCTACATGGACAGAAAATGTGTACACAAAATGAGTTGTTGCTTAAAGATTGGGTAGAACCATAGAAAGAATTTGAATGGACCCATTACGTTTATAGGGCCTACTAAACACCCGATCATAAAATGACAACTCAATTCATGCCAATCATGAAGTGACACCTTAATTCTTTAGATTTTCTTCTTTATATCTAAATCATGGGTTATTACTTTAATTGTTGTCACAACTTTTTGTGTCAATTGTGTTACACATGTAAGCGTATTTTTCGCGGAACTGAAAGATTATAAAGCAATTATTTTGTCCTTGTTTTTAGAAATCGGTATATATATATATATATGAAATTTGGTATTTTAATTGACATTTTTGTCCCAATTAATTAACTAATTAATTGAAATTGCAGGTGAAGAAGAAAAGGCCAGGAAGGGATGGGAAAATGGCTGGGCTGGTGCCTGTGCTCTATGTCAGCCAATCTTAGGTTAGATATTCCACCACATTATCATATCAATAGAGCAACAAACCCTCCAATTTCAATTGATTTGATTAACTTTATAATTCAATTTTCCTGTGTATGTGTGTTATAATAGCTGATGAGAGAGAGAGAGTTGGTTTTTATTTTTTTGTATCATATTTTACATATATAGGTATTTGTGTTTTTGTATCATATTTGAATCCATATTTGCATCTACTTGTTTGAATTAGAATCCAAAAGACGATACGAACTAAGGTGTCACTTCATGATTGGTTGAATCCCAGCTAAATGCCAGTTTTTGTGTGTTAAGATGTTTGTGGATTGCATCTCTAAAATTATTGTTTTATCAAATGCACTTTTTTTGGAGGAATTTTTTTCTTATGACCAGAATTTCAGTTTAAGAGGTTTTAGAATTGAACTATGCAAATCAAATGGAAAAAAAACCCCATGGTTGCATTTTCACGTAACAAATGCATTAATGACGCTTATATCTTTTGTAAAGATAGTATCTTCTAGTGATTTTTTGTTTTTGTTTTTGATACAAGCGTTATGAATATACATGGTGATCGGTTAGGGGAGGGGGGGGGGGGGGGGGGAAGGGAAATGGGTTCTTGTGGCTCAAATGTGGGTGCGAGGAGGAGAAATTTATCATTTTTTCTATTTATACTAGTACCCTATGTGTTAGTGATATTTTATTTCGTTGTCGGGAAAATTGCAAATTTAGAAAGTAGTTGCAAATGTGTATCACAAGATACAACTTAAATTTATTATTTGCATTGACGATGTGCATACTTGCTTCAATAATATCTTCCCTGTTCTAGACTTCTATTGCAAAACAAAGAAAATATGTACTCTTATACATAAAACATAATGTGTAGAATTGATATTTTAAATATTTTCAAGCTCTAAATGCATAATTGAAATAAGCATTATATTGTACTTATATTTATATAATATGTACAAATTTGTAGTTTTACTTTGATTATTACATTCTTTTAAAAAAGTTTAAAAACTCTACTTAATAAGGGCCGTCTTAGTTGGTAAGACACTACCTGAATTTAAGAGATATCCCGAGTTCAAATCTTATTGGAGGTGGGAGAATTTTTGTTATTATTAAAAAAATATATATAAAAAATAAAATTTTTGTTATTATTAAAAAAAAATATGAAAAATAAAACTTGTCTATCCGAAAGTTCAAGTGGTTGGAACTTGAAAGTGTAGATATTCACAGCGAGAGACCAAGTTGGAACTGCACCCCTATTTCCCTCCTCAAATCAATTGATTACTCCTGAAAAGGGGATTACACTCTTGATTTAAAACGTAATTTGATTACACCCAAAAAGGAAATTAGACTCTTGATTTAAAACGTGGCCAAGTGGGAAAAAAAAAGAAGAGGAAACTTCTTTAATTTGAGTCGAAAAGAATAATCTATATCTATAATGTATAAAAGTATGCAAAAATTGTATGTCTTTTTTTTATACACAAAATATTTGTTAACACTCCCACTTTTCATTCGGTCCTCGAGAATCGAGTAAGTAGATGTCACTCGGTTCTTAAGCACCAAGTATGAACTTGACAATACCTTACTTGTCCCTTATGTATCGAGTAAATAGACTTATACTTGGCTCTCAAGAAATGAGTAATACACACTTTACCCGGATATCAATGACTGAGTAAAAGTTGAGTATTACCAAGTATTTTGTGAGATGTAATATCAGCGCCTTTTTTTTAATTATATGGATAAATATGCCCACTTGATTTTTAATATCCTACGTTAATCATCATTTTACTTGACATGAGTCGTCATTAGAATTTAATTACGCATTTAAGAGTCCTTCTAATAAGCATATAAATGGACAAATATGCCCACATGGTTTTTAATATAATATTCTACATTAGTCATCCTTTTACTCGACAGACACAGTCCTTACTAAAATTTGATTACGTGTCAATAAATGATACGATTCTATGCAAAGATTAGCAACAAAATATCAAGTTGTTAGAACATAAAAAGATTTAGAAAAAGAAAAATAGAAAATAAAAAAGAAAGATTTAAAAATTAATTCTTTTAAACAACGTAGTTAAAAGTAATAACTAATAATTATATGCGTAATGCACGTGTTCAAAATCTAGTTATATAAAATTTTCAAATTAAAGATCACTGTCTGTATATATATATAGGTATAAGATCCACACCAATTTGATCCATTTACAACCATAGATGGTACCTAACCAAATAGTATAAAGAAGAAATGATTAAGTACTTCAAGTGAAAGTGTGAAACATGTTCCCAAAAATATTGGAATAACTAATTTAAGTCTAATTATTATTATTTTTATTCTTTTTATTATAATTTTTTTTCACCAATAAAATTGCGAGATGGGATGAGTTGTGCAGTGACAAACTTAGAAATTGAAGTTTGGGACTATACCTTTTTGTTTCGCAAGTGAATGCAGTTTACAGATCATAATCGCGAAATATTTTAAAATTATATTTGTTACCACTAATAGTCATGATTTATCGTGTACCAAATTATCAAAATTTCATTATGTTTTAATCCGATAGTTCTCATTGCTAATAACTAGTTAACTACCACGAATAAACTTTTAAACCGACTATTAGACATCGTATTTTTGCAATATCAAACCATAACAAATCTTATACTTGTTATGAATAAACTTTTTTTATACCAATTTTCAAATATTGAACCCTTAAGCAAATAAATAAAAACAAAGAGGAAGACTATCTATAATTTGACCTAGTGAAATAAGTGAAAAAGTGTATTTTATTGGAATACTAAATAAAATGACCGTATTTTACTTTTACACTGTTTTCAATATTTAATATTTTGATGCAAACCGCTTGTCATAATATAGTGACAAAATATTTACTTTTACACTGTTTTACAATATTTAAAATAGCGTAGTTGATTCACCACAAAATATTTTATTTATACGAATAACTATTTACAATAAAAACAATATATGGTGAATTTGGGTTAATCAAACACAACTGCAATTGTGACATCAATGACACCGAATTCAGATAAAATTGTTGAGCTTTAAAGAACCGGACATTATGTAACAATAATAAAAAAAAAAAGAAAAACAAATAATGAAAGAGGTCCACATTCATTTATTGATTTTGATTTTGATTTCTCATGTTCTACTATAGCTCCCATGCAACAATAATATTCCAATTTTTTTAACATTTGATTTTATTTTTCTCTTAAAATAAGAAAACAAGTATAATGGATGGTCCACAAAATTCACATGTTTTACACTTTTACTCAATACAAATTCATTTGTTTAAAATCTAACCACAAACTCAACCAACCCCTCAAAACCTAACCCCCCCCCCCCCCCCCAACCATCCCCCAGGGAAAAAAAATAAAAAGCTGTTAATAAACAATTGCATGTCCATTTGGAAGTAGGGTGTGGATTCTGAATCAATAGTTTTATAATAGAAAAATATGAAGAATTAAAGAGGACAAGTTCAACAAAATTCAGAGAAATGCAATTCAACCTCAAAAATTTCAAAAAAGTTTACCCATTGTTTCAATTTCTCTTGACGGATCTATTTCGGTGGTTAAATGGACGAATTTTTTCAAGAAACTTAGTGGGAATGATCTTTATATTGAGTAGATTATTTCCACCTAATTAATTTGATTGGGAGATTCAATTTAGAAATGAATGAATTGATCATCTAAAATTTCAATGAAGGAAAATGAACATGTAAACCTACTTTTGGTTTGAATTTCTTGTTAAAATTTTGTAGAAATGATATATTTATTATATAGACTATATCCACCAAATTTTATGAAAAATTATATTTAACCCTCGAAATGGACCCCCTTGAAAAAAATTGCACTAAATAAATATTAGAGAGGAGGCAAGTCTGGTCATAACAAGTCAGATTCTTGTCCCAAATTAAAATGATTGACTTGCTCAATTTACTATTTAATTAATTGAATCCAAATATATACTGGGTCACCAAACTCACATATAAATCGAAGACGTCTCTATTATACTATGGATATATGTAAAACATGGGGATTTTTAAATTATTTTGTCCAATCAAAATAATGAACTCCACCTACTTGATTATTGAAAGAAAAATACAATCCTATGAGTGAAAAAGTGAATTTTATTGGAATACTAAATAAATTCCAATAAAATGACAATATTTTACTTTTACACTATTTAATTTCAATATTTTATATTTTAATGCAAACCGCTTGACACAAAATAATGTAGTTGATTCACTACAAAATATTTTATTTATACAAATAACTATTACAGTAAAAACAATATATAGTGAATTTGAGTTAATCAAACAAAACTGCAATTGTGACATTAATGACACCGAATTCAGATAAAATTATTGAGCTCTTTAAAGAACCGGAGATTATATAATAATTAATTGACCAAAAAAATAAATAAATTATGAAAGAGGTTCACATTCATTCACTGATTTTGATTTTCTCATATTCTACTATAACTCCCATGCAACAATAATATTCCAAATTTTTAACATTTGATTTTATTTTCCTCTTAAAATAAGAAAACAAGTATAACGGATGGTTCACAAAATTCACATGTTTTACACTTTTACTCAATACAAATTCATTTGTTTAAAATCTAACCACAAACTCAACCAACCCCTCAACCCCCACCCCCAACAAAAAAAGAAGAAGAGGTAAATAAACAATTGCTTGTCCATTTGGAAGTAGGGGTGGGGACACATTTTTTTTTTTAAAGAGGGGACAATCTATAATTGATTTGACTACTATCCTAAGTGGCAAATCCAATGATTCATAATGCATCTAATAATTTTAAAGGTGTAAAATTATCTTGAAATAATATATGTATTTATATTTAAAAATGCAATGGGCCCCGCTCATCTTTCTCTCACCTCATTTCACCTCTTCCATTTTCTCTTACTTTTATAAATCTCTTATAATTTATGTAAATTTTTTCTCAATTAGATGTTAAAGTATACGCGATATATGTGCACTTTTAATTTTTTGCATGTGTATCATCTATTTGAAAATGAAATAAAATAAAGATTGTATTTGCTTTAGAGTTCAAACCTTGATATAAAAATAATCATAGTAAGGACAAAATTAAAAAAAATATATTAATTTAGTATCATAGCTACCTTTAATTATAGGAGGGTTTCTTGGCTTTCTATATTACTGTAGATATTTTCTTATTTTCAAACTATCTTTTTCACATATTTATCTAAAAAAAAGTAATAAAAATTCTCCAAATGTAAGAGAGAGTTGTACATTTTCGTGTAAAATAAAGGCATAACCAAGATAGCCGGAGTTGTATGATAGGAAAGCAAAAGCTAGATTTGTATTAATTGTTGAAAACTTTTTAACAAAACCTTTTTCCCCTTATTTAATTTTTGTTTTTCTGGAAATGATATTTTATACCCGGGATATTAAAAAATAGGACTTACTTGAAAAAGTTTTCTGCAAAAGAATCATGGAATAATATTTTTGTAAATTAAGAGCCTAGATTTGACCAAACTCCAAAAGGAGTGCAAAGTTAACATTACAGTAGATTTTTAAATTGTATTTTTTTTTATTGAATCATGCAAAATTAAGTTTGCACTACATGTTTTTTAACATATTATTATAAATAAATGTTTAATTGATAGTGCTTTAGAATAATTTTAACAAATTAAATATTCAAAACATGTGTATAGTACAATTTAGAGCATATTGATGTGACTACAATAAAAAATATCAAATGGCTATTAATGATTCTTGCAAATGTAACGAATGAGCTTTTACTTCATTTCTTTTTCATTTTAATTTATTTTTTTGATTAAAAACTTACCCAAGAATGTTACTGTAACATTTTTTTTCTTTAACTTTTCGTCTTTCCTCATTTCTCTCCTCTCTCTCATGGTCGATCACCAGATCCTCAACCTCACTTATATCCGCGCGGCTCACCTTCACACATTGTTGCTAAAAGTTCACCAATAAGATTAAACCCCCTCTTTTTCTCTCTCTCAAATTAACCCCCTCTCTCATACCGCTATCCTCTAACTCATATTCTTTCTTTCTCTAAAATCAAACTCTTGCTTCTTTAATCTATCAGTCTCTCTATTTTCTATCTCCATTTCTCCTCATTTTCTATTATAATAATTTCCACTTCACCTCTTAGTGCTAATTTGATGTGGGATTTTGACAGTTGGTTGTTGGTGTGTTGGGGATGGAACTAAGTTGGTCGATTTCAGCAAGAGAGGAGTAATTTTTTGGTAGCTCACATGATTAAAAATATTTTCTTTTAGGTGGAACTATTATTAAAATAATTATGTTTATTTTTTATCATTATACAACTTTACAATATATAATACAATTTTTTAGTACTATATGTTTTGATAGGACCGAATAAATAATATAAAAATTAATTGGGTAAAAAAGTGTGCATGAGCTCGCTAATTGTGCGCACTTAGTTAGGAGTTATGTTGTTTGGCTTGAAGAGCCCTTCCTGTTATGTGAGTTAATCTCCTTGGATGTATTGAATCAAGTTTCGCCAGTTGAACGAAATTTTGCTTTGCGTTGTGGGGAAAAAAATGTGCAATGTTTAGATATGAAATAAATAAAATTTTAAATATGTTCTATGAGACGTTTGCTTTTATTTTGAAACAAATATTTATATTTACTTTGTTAATTTGAAAGTAATCATGGTGATAGTTTTAATTTGTTAAGTTGATACTTTACATTGGGGTGATATATAAAGTTTTTCGGCAAGTGAATTAAGGTTTTTCGATTGCTAATATTTTTTCATTTTTTTCTTTAGTGAAATTTTGTCAAGTGCCTAAATGGGTACCATTCATTCTTAACATTAATAACTTTGTATATAATTTTAAAGTGAAGTTAATTTTATTGTGTGATATCTATAAAAAAAAGTTAGAGATGGTAAAATAGTTTAACTCATCAAATTTTTTAATTTTACCCGGCTCCAATTTGTGTATTTGTTATTTGACATTGAAGTGATGTAACTGATTTTTTAGCAAGTGAATTAAGGTTGGCTGTTATTGGGTCGACTGTTACTCTTTCAGTTTTTCTTTTTTAAAATTTTGACGAGCGCAGAAATAGGTACCTTTTCTTCCTAACATAAATTACTCTTTGTATATAATTTTAAAGTGGAGTCAATTAGATTGTCATAATATACTATACAAAAGCTCAGATAGGCAAAATGACTCGACCTCTTGGACCCTAATAGGGTGGGTTTTTTTTTAATTGGGATGGGCTCATGTTTTTAAAATTCTAACTAAACCTGTGTGTCCCAAATGTAATGTTTTTCTCTTTAATTAATACTCTAAGCAAGCAAGTGGGTTGAATTGAGAGGGGGTGTTTAATTGAAAACCCAACTCGAATATGGAATTCAACATTTTTATCAAATTGTAAAAAATATCATTTATTATTATAAAAATAATATATTTTTTTGTTGCGTAATTTTTTTTATATAAGTACCGTGCCCTTGGGCACGGGCATTACCCTAGTTATATTATAAATGCAGGATAATCCTGAATCAATAGTTTTATGACACAATAAATTATTTAAAATGAGTGGGAAAGGATCAAGAATTCGACTGTTAATGTGAATAATTAAAGAGGCCAAGTTCAACAAAATTCAGAGAAATGCAATTCATCCTCAAAAATTTCAAAAAAGTTTACCCTTGGTTTTAATTTCTCTTAAAAATGTATGAATCGATCATGTAAAATTTCAATGAACGAAAATAAACATGTAAACCTACTCTTGATTTGAATTTCTTAAGTTTTGTAGAAATGATATACTCATTATAGAGATCATCTCCATCAAATTTCACGAAAATCAAGTTCAACCCTCACAGAGTGGATCCCATTGAAAGAAAATTGCACTAAATAAGTATTAGAGAGGAGGCAAGTCCGGTCATAACAAGCCAGGTTCTTGTCCCAAAATGACTGGCTTGCTCAATATTATTTAAATTAATTGAATCCAAATAGAAACTAGGTCACTCAACTCACATATAAATTGAAGACCTCTTTATTATACTATCCATATATGTAAAATATGGAGATTTTTAAATTATTTTGTCCAATCAAAATGGACTCCACTACTTGATTATTGAAAGAAAAATACAATCCTACAATTTGTCATTTTGAACTTTAGCAATTCATTGAACAGCTGAACAAGACTATAACAAAGATAACATAATTTTTCTACGTGTTTTTTTATTTTTATTTATTTTTTTCGTAATTCAAAATATCTTATTTTTTATTTGCAAATTCATTTTTGATATATATATATATATATATATTTATTTAAAACAGTCGTCTATAATATAGCTCTCTATTGCTAGAGGTTTTCTCAGGTTCAAAATTCCTTACAAAACTCATCAAGATGTATAAACTAAACAAGACCCGCTTTTAATATATTTTTTGAAGATAAAAAGAAACAACAAATGCTGAATTCTATCAAAACTCGGTATAAACTAAAAAGAGGTAAACATCTTGACATCAAACGTTTAATTTTAATGAAATTTTATTTCAGTTAACGCTATATTTATTTTTATTTTTTACATACAATGACTCTTGTATTATAAAGAGACTGTTATGTAATGTCGACTGCAATACATATTGTCAAATTTAAAATTATAGAATCCAATTATTTTCTTTGTTTTCCAATCAAATACGCCTCTCTAAACAAAAATCTGGAAAAATATCTAATTTTATATTTTACCAATACATGCACCTCAAGATGGTGTAAATTAAGTCATGTAAACCTCAAGAGATGAGGTATGTGGGGTGGTGGGGGCCAATTTTCATATTGAATGTAGCCTTCCTCTTAATTAATGCTTTGTCAAAATATATCCACTTGTATCCACAAGTCATAAACTTGATATCTACATGCATATTCTCTGACACCGAAATTTCTGTTACCCCATTAATTTTTCCATGAATAATATCTCGTGTACATATATATATATATATATTAGAAAACTAGGATTATACCTCTATTTTTAAAATATATTAAGGGTGAGAACTATACGAGATGTGTTATTAGAATTACACTCCTTGTTTTGAATTCTTTCTTAAAATAGGCTTAATTTATTAAATGTCTAATTTGTCTGTGATACCTTTTATAGAAAATTTTGATGATTGAGAGATTATAGGATTTTATTTTGATATTAAAGATTTTTCTTTTTTGGTAATAAACCAATATTAATTTGCGTTTGACTTTTTATATAATTATACGATTAAAAAAAATAATATATACATGTTTATTTAACTTATTATACGTACATTAGGAATACTAATATTATCTTACATATGACGTTTTAGATAAATACATGATAAAAAAATAAAAACAAAAAAACAAAAAAAATACTTATATAGTTTTTGAATGTATACAAATTACCGTTGCAATTAATATATATGGTTCAATATACAATAAATATTTAATATGTTGCAAAGTATTTAATAGCCATGTACATTATTTGCATAAAAGTTTAAAAACAGTATATGATTTGTAACATACATTTTGAATGCAGTCTATTAATTGTATATATATATATATGTACACAATTATTAATTAATGAATATATAATGATTCATTGGCTTCAATTATGGGATTTTGATGTGTGTTTTAATTGATATAACTTTTAAGTTTTCAAATTAAATGAAGCTATAAAAATATTTAGAGATATTTAGAGATCCTTTACAATAGTTTTTCGTCATAAAAATATTTAGAAATATTTTTTATGACGCAAAATTATCATAAAAATGATTAATCCGTACGAACTAGTTTGCACATGAAATTTTCCGTATATATATAAAATATCTCATGTAGATTCTTATATATATAAAATATCTCATGCATATTCGGGGATTCGAGAACGGGATCTCCCTTTAAATAGTTCGATCCCTCACAAGAACCTAGTGAATCACTAAGCCACCCCATAGGGTTATAGATAGATTTGTATTGACTCGGGCTTTTAAGTGATTTTTTTTGTTACTAAAAATATTTCTAATATATTTTAGCAAAAATAAAATATCGCTAAAATTTTGATCCGTACATGCAAACCGTTGTGTATAAAAAATGCATCCCATATATACACACACATGATGAACATCAATGACTTGTCTCAATCTGTTGAAAAGAATTTATCATGGGCAATCTATTTAATGTTTTGGAAAACGCAAAAGGAGTTTCCTCATATTCGTTAAGCTCCAGCTTTGCTTGTGTATTATTTTTCTTGTTTGAAATAATTTAATGATATGTATCATAATTAATCTCTTTGGCAAGCTAGAACTCAACCAATAGAGAAGTAAGGTGCAACTTTTTCTTGGCAAATAATTGTCATTAGCTAAATTTTTCCTACCTTATAAGTCAAAGAAAAATAAAATAAAAATACATATATTTATTTTCAAGATTATCCAAATCCAAATGAACGGCTTAAGCGCCCACTTGGCGCAGTGTCTCTTCGTTATAATAATTGGGGAGGACTCAAAAAACTCAAATTAAACCTAAAATATTTATACATGGTTCTATAGACAAAGGCGGTCCAAACTCGCGTAGGGCCCTAGGCGAAAATCTTAAATAATTTATTTATTTCGATAAATAATTAATAGTATATTAAATTGTTATCATAATTTATAAATTCTTGGATATGTAAAGTTGAAAAAAAAAGGGATTGAGAATTTAAGAATTTTCTTCTCCCTCATAAAGATAGGATCCTAGTTGCAGTAAAAGAGAAAAATTTCAGGATAAATAATTAAAAATATACTTGAGGAGGTGAATAAGCTACAGGGACAGAGTTACTACAATTTTTTTTTTAATAAAGTTGGATCAATAAAGTAATGATACATACAAGATTCGCAAACTGGGCAAGTTTATAGTTACTTCAAATATCAAAATCTAATTCCCAGTAATATTCACCGCAATGACCGCACAGTTTAAACCTATAACTTCTTAGACATTTACGCATCACCGCTAAAAATTGAGACTCTCTCAATATATAAGGCTCTAAGTAATAGTCTAAGTTGTCTAACATATTCAGCGTCTATATAAATAATATAAATTATTAAACTCTTGTACTAACGGTTCGTCCACTTAGAATATATTAAGGCAGATTGCATCTGCGCCGAATTTAATTTATTTATGCCATGTGATCACACAACAAGAAATGAGGTGCATGAATGAACGGTCCACCCTTCCTAATATATATATATATATATATTATATTTTAATGGTTTGTCTCCAACTAAATAAGCAAATTTTTTTTAAACTGAATCTTTCAATCCGTCACTGATTAAATTCTTCCAACTACTAAAAATTTTCATACTTTTAATTTTTTGTTGGCGACGATTTTTTATTGCTAGAAATATCCTCCAATATAATCACGACCAGCCTTCATGTCCAATGGTTAGTATTTATCATAACAATTATCATAGTGATGTGATATAAAGGAACTACTAATTTAATATCGTTCGTTGTATTTGCGATCCATCACTGGGGACCTAGTAAATGACCAAATATTTGATTTTGTTGTCATATATGACATATTCAAAAGTAATCATTGAATCCATTCGATCTAGTGCCACTTCGATCCCATGGTAATTATAGATACGAAACATAATGAAATTGGTACGAAACATAATGAAATTGACACGAAAGTGACACAAAATTGATACAAGAATTCGTGTTTGTGTTTATTAAGATGAAACAAAATTTTAATCGTCTCTATCAGATCATGTTGTGTTTATGCATGTTGTGTTCATGTTAGTTAAAAATAATACGGCTTTGCATCGTGTCCTTACTTTTATTGTTGTGTCAAGTCGTGTTAGGCAAAAAATGACCAATAAACGTGAATTGCCACCCTTGGTTAAGTCCATTACTTTCTTGAATTCCGATGATCATAATACTTACATTGCATGTATATGTATTAGTTTGATATATATATATATATACATATTTTGTTTAACTTAAAAAGTCGTGAATTTTATCACAATTCTTATTTTTATTATAATTTTTAACGCGTGAAAGGTAATTTTGTGAAACCCCTTTTCACATAGTATTGATGGTATAAATTTAACCAATAATAATCTTTCCGTCCGTGGACGTGCCCGTTTAATTTGCGGATAGATTGATGAAACACTTCATTATTTTTTTAATAAATGTCATGCTTTCAACAATTTAAGATCGATGGCTAATTTCAACAACTTTAATCCAACTGCATGATTTTTTATTGTTTGTATTCAATTTTAATTTTTTTATTGCATGGGAGACACGGAAGACCAAACACGTAATACAAAAATATTACTTTTTTTGTACTGTTTTAAAAATTAATTTTATATTAATTATGAAAATAATTATAAAAGATAATTTTTTTGGTTGACTCTGTTTCTCGAAAAAACTTCATCTTTTATTTAAAATTTTATATATCAGAAACCATAAATTATCCAATATGTTGTATAATTATTTTTATTGCACATTTTTTTTGGTAATTATTGAAACCCACATTGTATAATTTTTTTACAATTTCTTTATTTTCTTACTACATACGAATTACGTGCGCAAGTGAAATTACGCAAAAAATAATAAAAAAGTGGCAACGAAAGAGAGGATAATAATAATAAATGAATTATTTTGGCTTTATTCTCTTATATTTTGACCCCACTTCCACTTTGGTTCACGCAATTCGATCAATTTTTACCAGTTCTCTGCATTAAAGTTTGATCTCGTACAATGTCACTTTATTTCAAAACTTAGAGTATTTTTAATAATAATGTACAAAATTAATATATAAAAATATGTGAATTAATAAATAATTGACATTTGATTAATAAAAAATTGTTTTACATATAAATTATACAAATTCTTATTTTTGCTCCAATGGTTCATACTTATAGTTTTGTGTAAAATTATGATGCACCAATTATATGAAAACACGTGTAATATATAATATTCAACATTTTTCATAAATATTTTTTATTTATAATTAAATAGTCAAAGTGAGTATTGATTTAAATATATTTAAATATGCAAGTTTTATTACAAAATATATTTAAAATTGTTAATTATACTATTTTGAAGTTTTTGTAAAAAGTTGGAAAGATAAAATGATGAGGTGGATGTGTAGTATAGATGCGTAAAATACACACCCATTTTACACAAAAGATGATGTGGCATATTTTACACAATACCATTAAAGCACCAAAAATTATACACGATGTGTAAATTTTACACAAATCTTATGTAACATGATATTCACATACCGATTAGAGATGCTCTTAACTTGCCATTTGTTTATTTGACACAAAATAAAACTTGTTTATTTAATCTTTATGCCACTTTAGTTGCATATATTTTTCATTCAAGAAACAAATTATAAAATAATTTTTGAAAGTAATAATAAAGTTAAAAATTTATAGATTAAAATGCCGAAAATAAAATTTTATGAAATAAAAAAATTACGGTCAAACTTTAAGAGTATAAAACAAAAACATAAAGCTAAATTGTGGTCAAACTTTTTGGTGTTCTGTAGTAAATGAAAAGGTTGCTTGTCCTTGCATGATGAGGTGAGTAAATTAAATGATGACGTAATAATGAAAGTAAAAAAGATTTAAAATACTATTTTTGTCGTATTAAATTTATATTTTATTTTGAACTTTTGCGCTTAATTAACCTTAATTTGAACTTAATTAATAATAAATAACATGTTGTATTACTATAATTTAAATTGACTATTGATATATATATATATATATAGATAGATATTATATTGCACATTTATTAATTATATTCCATAAAATGTCACTCTTAATTAAGATATATATTATTTTGAACTTTTTTTCCCGCTATTCTGGTTAAGGTTGCATAATTGAAGTGTGCAATAAAAAAATACGCATTTCTTTCAAAAAATTACCCGAGATAAGTGAAAGGATTTTATACCAATTTATTAGTTTTTAATTAGGTGAAATTCGTTTATCCTAACCTAAATGGTCCTAAATTAAGAATTTACTTTTTTTTTTTTGAGAATATAATGAACAAACCATTGATTGCAATGCAATAAGTGTATTCATAGGACATGCTAAACTTCCAATTATAAAGTGACAACTCAATGCATGCCAATTATAAAGTGACACCTTAATTTGTGTTTGGGCTTTATTCTTTATACTAACTTTCAAATGGTTCGATGCACAGATGATTTATAGTTTTTATAATAAAGTACAATTGATATATGTATGTATATATATATATATATTCATATTTTTCTCTTTTTTTCATGATTTAAAGGTAGAATAAAATCTCAATTAATTAATAGTCAATGATTATACATATAAAATATCTCATCTCGATCTCTTACAAGGATCTAGTGAACCGGTAGACCATCCCATAGCGTTACAGATAGATTCGTATTGACTTGGGCCTTTTATTGCTAAAAATATTTCTAAAATATTTTAGCCACAAAAAAATATCGCTAAAATTTTTATCCGTACATGCAAACCGTTGTGTATAAAAAATGTACCGCACCCAACATATATTACACACACATGATGAACATCAATGACTTATCTCAATCTATTGAAAAGAATTTATCATGGGCAATCCATTTAATTTTGGTAAACGCAATAAGGACTTTCCTCATATTCGTTAAGCTCCAGCTTTGCTTGTGTATTATTTTTCTTGTTTAAATTAATTAATGATACGTATCATAATCAATCTCTTTGGCAAGCTAGAACTCAACCAATAGAGAAGTAAGGCGCAACTTTTTCTTGGCAAATAATTGTCATTAGCAAAATTTTCCTACCTTATAAATAAAAGAAAAAAGAAAATAAAAATACATATATCTATTTTCAAGAGTATCCAAATCCAAATGAACGGCTTAAGCGCCCACTTGGCCTAGTGTCTCTTCGTTACAATAATTGGGAAGGACTCAAAAAGCTCAAATTAAACCTAAAATATTTAATGATATAGGGTTTTATAAACATAGGCGGTCTAAGCTCGTGTAGGGAGAGTGTTACTTCATTTTTTTTTTAATAAAGTTGGGTCAATAAAGTAAAAATACATAAAAGATTCACAAACTAGGCAAGTTTATAGTTACTTTCAATATCAAAATCTAATTTCGAGTAATATTCACCGCAATAGCCACACAGTTTAAACCTATAACTTCTTAGACATTTACATATCACCGCTAAAAATTGAGACCCTCTCAATATGTAAGGTTCCAATTAAGCAATAGTCTAAGTTGCCTAACATATTCGGCGTCTATATAAATAATATATATTATTAAACTCCAGTATTCCATCTGTCCCAATTTAATTGTCACACTTTGAAAAATTAAAAGTTAATGAGACATAATGATTACTCTAAGAGAAAATACTTATTTTCAAAAATGTTCTTTACTTTTCTTCTCATAAAAAAGGTGTCGGGATCCAAAATAAAAAAAGTGAAGAGAGCTTAAAGAGTAATATTAAAAATAAAAAAATGTTATAATTAATGATATACTAAATGTAAAAAATGAACAACTATTTTAAAATATTTATAAATAAAACATTGAATAATTAAATTGAGACGAAGGGAGTACTACGTAACGGTTCGTCCACTTAGAATATTATATTTAATTTATTTATGCCTTGTGATCACACAACAAGAAATGAGGTGCGTTATGAACGGTCCACCTTCCTACTATATATATATTATATCTTAATGGTTTATCACCAACCAAATAAGTAATTTTTTTTTAAACTGAATCTTTCAATCAGTCACTGATTAAATTCTTCCAACTACTAAAAAATTTTACTCTTTTAATTTTTTATTTTGTTTTCCCCTCTCTCTCTCTCTCTCTCTCTCTTAATGCTTATCAGAAAATTTGAAGTACGGAATAATTTGTACAGACTAAACTTTTTGCAACAATTTTTCATTACTAAAAACATTCCTTCAATATTTTAATAATGAAAAATTGTCACTAAAAGACTTGGTCGTATGGACTGATACGTACTAGAAATGCACTCAATGCTTAATTCCAAAAGAATATAATCACAGGCGGCCTTCATGTCTATAACAATTGTAATAACGATGTGATATAAAGGAACTACTAATTTAATATCGTTCATTGTGTTTGCGATGCATTGCAAGGGAGCTAGTAAATGAATAAATATTTGATTTTTGCGATCATATATGACATATTCAAAAGTAGAGTCCGTTTATGATACGGACTGGACTTTTTTACGACATTTTTTCATAATAAAAACATTGGAGTGTTTTTTACGACGCAAAACCGTCGTAAAAAGGACATGTCCGTATGAACTGATCCACACTTAAAATTTTATGTCCAAAAGTAATCATTGAATCCATTCGATCTAGTGCCATTTCCCGTGGCAATTATAGATACAAAACATAATGAAATTGATACAAAACTGACACGAAATTGATACAAGAATTTGTTTGTGTTTATTAGGATGAAAAAAAATTATAATAATGTCTATCAGATCGTATCGTGTTTATGCATATTGTGTTCATATTAGTTAAAAAGAATATGACTTTATGTAATGTCTTTATTTTTATTGTTGTCTAATCGTGTTAGGGAAAAAGCGACCTAAAAACACGAATTGACACTCCTAGTTAAATCCATTACTTTCTTGAATTCCGATGATCACAAGACTTGCGGTGCATTTATATGGATATGTATTAGTTTGATATTTCTTTTTCATTTTGTTTAACTTAAAAAATCGTGAATTTTATCACAATTACTATTTTTATTATAATTTTAGTATAAATTTCACCAATAATCTTTCCATACGTGGACGTGCATGCACGTTTAATTTGGGGATTGATTGATGAAGCACTTCATTATTATTTTAATAAATGTCATGTTTTCAACAATTTAAGATTGATGGCTAATTTCAACAACTTTAATCCGACTGCATGATTTTTGATTGTTTGTATTATTTCTTTTTTAATTCATGGGAGACACGGAAGACCAAACACGTACTAAAAAATATTACTTTTTTTTATAAGCGTTTTAAAAATTAATTTTATATTCAATATGACAAAAGAATTATAAAAGATAAATTTTTTGGTTGATTATATCCGTTTCTAGAAAAAGCGTTATCTTTTATCTAAAATTTCATATATCAGAAATCATAAATTATCCAATATGTTGTATAATTTTTATTGCACAGTTCTTTTCTATTTTGGTAATTATTATTAAAACCGTGTACATTTTCTAAATTTTTCTCAATTTTTTCGTCTTCGTGCTATATACGAATTACGTGCGGAAGTGAAACTACACAAAAAATAATAAAAAACAGGCAAAGAAGGAAAGGACAATATTAAATGAATTATTTACGCTTTATTCTCCTAAATTTTGACAGCAGTTTAACATTTGTCCATGAAGTTTAATTTTTGCCAATTTTATACATTAAAGTTTGATCTCGTACAATGGCACTTTATTTCAAAATTCAACTTGCTGTTTTTTTTAGATGCAAAATAGCACTTGTTAATTTAATCTTCATGCCACCTCAGGTGTTTATTATATTTCCCGTCCAGGAAATAAACATTAAGATGAATTTTGAAAGTGATAACAAAGTCAAAACTTTATAAATTAAAATGACAAAAATAATTTTTTATGAAATAAAGGAAAAATTGCGGTCAAACCTTATGAATATAAAATATAAATATAACTCATAATAAGTAAGAAGCCAAATTGCGGTCAAACTTTTTGGTGATTTGTATTAAATGAAAAGGTTGCTTGTCCTTGCACGATGAGGTGAGCAAATTAAATGATGACATAATAATGAAAGTAAAAAAGATTTAAAATACTATTTTCGTCGTATTAAGTTTATATTTTATTTTGAACTTTTGCGCTTAACTTTACTTTGAACTTAATTAATAATAAATAACATGTTTTATTACTATATTTAAAATTGACTATTGATATATATATATATATATTATTGCATATTTATTAGTTACATTCCATAAAACGTCACTCTTAATTGAGATATATGTTATTTGAACTTTTTTTTCCGCTATTCTGTTTAAGATTGCATAATTGAAGTGCGCAATAAAAAAATATGCATTTCTTTCAAAAAATTACCCGAGATAAGTGAAAAGATTTTACACCAATTTATTAGTTTTTAATTAGGTGAATTTCGTTTTTCCCAACCTAAATGGTCCTTTGAATCACATATACTCTTTCAGTCCTAAATTAAGAGTCTATTAGTTATTTTCGAGGTTTTTCTAAATTAAAAGTATATTTTCCTTTTGAGAATATATATAATGATGCCTGTATTCATACATGTTAAACATCCGATCATAAAGTGACAATTCAATTCATGCTAATCATGAAGTGACATGAAGGCTTCGTCTGATTGCAAAGATGGAAAAGAAAAATAAATTTAGTTAGTTTGTGTGAAAAGATAGAAAAAAAGGTGAGAGATGTTTCTCATTTTTTGAGTAAATATCCTCCATTTTTCAATATTTTTGGTGAAAAATTTTTACTCACTACCAATTAAAGAAATTTTTTTCATGGAAAAACTTAAAAATTAAGAAGATATCACATCTATCACTAAACTTATTTTCTATCTTTTCACCAAAATTAACTTAATTTATTTTCTTTTTCCACCATGCAATCAAACGAGCTGAAGTGACACCTTAATTTGTGTTTGGGTTTTCTTTTTTATATTTAAATCTTGGGTTATTACGTTAATTGTTGTCACATCTTTGTGTGTCAATTGTGTTACACATATAAACGTGTTTTTCGCAGAATTGAAAGATTATAAAGCAATTATTAAGTCCTTGTTTTTATAAATTGGTATATATATATATATATATGGAAATTGGTTTTTAATTGACATTTGTCCCAATTAATTAACTAATTAATTAAAATTGTAGGCATAGTTTGAACCTAACTTGTTAGTGATAGTTTGACATGTCAAAGTATTCTACGTATAAGAATTTTGGCAAATGCAAAGCGAAAGTAAGGCTTAACAAAAGAGTTCGAAGGCTGACAAATCCAAAGCAGAATTAAAGCTTTAAAGAAAAGTTTGAGAGCAGCAGAGATACATGTTCGAAGTGCAATTTCAAGTCTCTTTAAACGATAGTTTAATTGGAGATAGTTACCTCCGTTAGTTTGTGTAACCTACAACTCTATTGCTTGAATAGAATTTTTAAAGGTAAATGCAGCAAAAACGAAAGGGAAAATATTACTTTAGAACCCCCCTTAATTATTCGAGTTGGCATCCATTACAGGTGGATTCCTTTTTTTTTTTGTTATTATTATTAGTATTATTCCAAAAATCTTGATATTTGACGTTGGTAGGTACCTACCAATTCTGACCAAATTCCACACTAGCTAATTGAAATGTTATACTTTAGTATATTATTTATTTGAAATAAATAGATTGTTTAATATACTTATTATTATTATTATGATTATTGAAACATGCATGAAATTGATTTTTAGCGAATAGAGCTAAAAAAGAAGAAGTCTTTTTTCGAGAAGTAAACAAATGAATAATAATTTACTAATAAACTTACGCACCTCTCTTTTTCATACAGAGTGAAAAAAAAAAGAAAAAAAAAGAAGGAAAAAGACTGCCTTTTTCAAGAAGTTAACATTGCATACATATGACGGTTGTATTTCAGGAAATAATTTTGGAAATTAACAAATAGTGCAATGTGGGAGAATTATGTATAATGTTTCATTGAACCAAATACATTATAAGGTAGGCCACATATTTATTTATTTTTTTCAATTTTTGTAGTTGAACCAAATAGACATGTCAATCAAACATTTATCATGCTTCATTATGTGCCTCCCTTTAATTTTGCTAGTATTTAATTGTGGGTGGTTAGAATTTTTTAAGCCTTAATTAATGCTGATTTTTTTTTCTTTTTTTTTTTTAAAAAAAGAAAAAACTGGATTACACAAATAGAAGTGTTAACTGTCTCTTCTAGGGTTTTGAAAACTCAACTCAAATACGGTTTGAAATTGCTTCCGACAAGGTTTAAAACATATATATTTGCCATCTTTGAACCCTTCTTTACATATTTACTTTTGCTTTGAACCAGCCAGCTCCCATAAAATGCTCTATTATTTGAAATTAACTTTTTATCTAGTCAACTGTGGGGGTAGTAAAAAAAAAAATTAGAAGAATAAAGAAGACATTGATTTTAACATAAAGCAAGATTTAAACCTACATATTTACTCTGATCATTTAAAAGTAAACTGATTATGACCCAAGAAAATAAAAAGAAACTTTTCATTTAAAATGTTTTAAAGTAAATTTCTTAATTAAAACGTTGAAAATTATAAATATTAAGTGAGACTTATTTTCCATTAGTAAAATAAAAGAATGGTATATCAATATCATTTATATCACATTTTTCCGTAACTAAGAGTATATGCATTAATTCTTTAAAATAACAAAAAACTTCTTCCTTTTGTTACGTTAGATTTTGGGTACAAGCAATAGATTATCAGGGGTCAATTGCACCAAGAAATCAAAATTTGTACAAACATTATTCCCATAAGTATAATGCTCAGTCATTCAGTCAGTCATTCTATAACCATAATTTAGTCATTCTATGCATGTAATAGGATTATTTAGCTACATTTATGTACATATGTATATACATTTCTAAATTTATTTTATATATTTGTAGAGTAGCTAGAATTTTAGGTACTACGTACTTTGCAAGGTTTTGGTTTTCTAATGCGTGATATATATATATATATATAATATTAACAATTGAGACCCTCTTTCGAGAATACGTTACAAGAAGGGTGGAAATTGTAAGGTCAGAAAGCGAATAGTTAAAATTAAGTACGTATTGATCAATTATGTATATTACACAAATGAGACGTATTTCCCATTTTGTATTATTTAGACTTAGAACTTAATAATCCTAATAGCAAGAACTTTAAAAAATGGGTAATTAGCAAAAACAACCCCTAAAGTTTGACCTGAATCCCTCGCTCGTTCCTAAAGTTCAAATTTTAGTTGAAACATCCTTAAAGTTTCTAATTTTCCCTCACTTGTCCAAAACTGGATGCTCCGTTAAAAAGATGGATGGAAAACGCGTGTGATTGTCACGAGCCACTCTCTTAAGGGGTATTTTTGGATCTTTCAACTAAAATTAGAAACTTTAAGGATGCTTCAACCAAAATTAGAAACTAAGGATGCTTCAACTGAAATTAGAAACATTAAGGATGTTTCAACTGAAAATTGAACTTAAGGGACGAGCGAGAGATTTGGGTCAAACTTTAGGGGTCAATTTTGCTAATTACCCTTAAAAAATCAAAGAGCTAGTAGGATAAATGCTACAATTGTAACTGGTGTGAATTGTATTATTTAATCCGCGTAACTTTAATATTATTGAAACTGAACACCTTAGTAGTGTAATTTTGGTGAAATTTGAGTAATTTCTCTCCTCATGTTTGTGTAATTATACAAATTAATTAGTGTAATTATTCATCTCTCCATTACAAATTTTATGCAAACAAGCAAGAACACAAGAGTCATAAGCTACAATAATACAAATAAAGGAAGGTGAAAAAATAAAAGATAATGAAGTGCTGGACAAACATTGCTCTCCTTATGCAATATGTAGCTATATATTTCTAATGCGAGAGAAAATGAAGAGAAAACCAATTAATAACATTAATTCTCTTGCCAATTTAGGCTTTGTGGGGAAAGAGGCGAACTGGAAGACCTTTTTCTGGAATCGGCATCGGATTAACAACAATCTTCTCTTTGGGAATTATTTTTTCCCACTTGAACCTTTTCACGAGGTGGTGCATGAATACAAGTATTTCTAATCGAGCATACTCTTTTCCTGGACACATTCTAGGGCCTCCGCCGAAGGGTACGAATGTGTATGGCGCCGGGCCACTTCCTTCAAACCTTGATGGGTCAAATTTTAAAGGTTCGGGGAAAAATTCACGATTCCTGTGCGTTGAGTTTGCACTCCAGTATAGCTGCATAACAACAATAAGTATAAGTTGAATCGTAACTACGTACTTAAATAACATGAAAATACGCTATTTGTCCTTTCATACTCCACAATTAATTAATGTCAACCTGACATACAATTAATTAGGTATGCAAGACTTTGTCCCATGATTAATAATGTGGGAATATATGCACTGTCATAGTCACATTCTCAATAGTGTGAAATATCATTAGGTTACACGAATATTTTTTTTTCTCTTTTTAGAATATAATGTTGATTTGAGAAGTTGTATTTTATATTTGTAAAATTGTACATTACAATATTAATAAGTATATTTGCTTTGATAACAATACCACACATACCACTATTATGTTCATATATATATAAATCAATCACATTCTCTTAAGGACCGTACTTCAGTTAATTAACTTAAGAATTGTCCATTTCAAAAGGTAAACAAATGAATTTTTTCATAAAACTTTGTGGGGATGATTTCTATAATCAATAGTTCATCTCCACCAAATTCCCGATTGAGTTTTTTTATGAAATTTGGTGAAGATGATTTACTCATTACAGAGATAATCAACACAAAGTTTTATGAAAAAATTCATTCATTTATCTCCTCAAAATAGACGGTCCTTAAATTAATTAATTTAAAAACTGTCCTTAAGAGAAGGGCTCTCCATATATATATATATATAAATACATATACATAAAATTTCAAGTGTGGACCACTTTGTACGGACCGGACTTTTTGCGATAATTTTTTGTCGTTAAAAACATCTTTCCAATGTCTTGGAAACGAAAACCCATCGCTAAAAGCTTGGTCCGTACCAAAAATACACTCTATTAAGATATATTTATGTATAACTAAATATAATTCGCTTACCTTCCAGCCTTTTGGAATAGAGAAACCGCTGTACACAAAATCAGAAGTAGCTTCTCTGAAAGCTCCCTGAAGAGGTGGTGCCAGCCTTAGAACTTCGCACGCTACATTCCATGAATATTTCATTTTCTGAACATCGTCCCAATTCAACAATTCACCTGGTGCTTTGGACTTGGCAATTTCCATTTGCTCTATCAAAAGACAGACAAATAATTCTAATTAGCTAAGTATCATCCATAAATTATTCTTTGGGCCGGCATGCAATAAAGCAGTCAATTATTTGGTTCACAATAGTATTTTATTTTTGGTTCGAGGTGTCTGGGTCAGTTTTCACGCATCTTGACTAATCTCCACTCGCGGTACATGGTTGCCGCTGGCCAAGCATTATTTTGACAAATAATGCCGAGGAGCTCCAAGTCGATCTAAGATTGTCCCGGTAACAACCTTACACTACTGAACCAAGATGCTTGATTACAAAAGTATTTAATCTAAAGATTTTACCATATGGACAAAAAGAGAGTTTAGTTAAATAAAATTATTTTTAATTTATTTAATCAAGTATTTAATGATTGTAACTAATTTATATGCTCATGCTTTTGGACCAAATATAAAAAAAAATAAAATTGAAAGTTATATGATATAGTCTCGAAACGCATACTACAAGTGTAATACAATACTTAATTTTTTAGTAAAATATTACGTAAAATAGTTAATGAATTTGACTACTATTAGTCATTAAATTTTAAATATTTTATTCATTTAAAACATTAGAAAGTTAATAAATCATGTCCATAAAGTATACACAGATAAACATATTTATTAAAATTTGGTTGCCCGTCCTTAATTTTTTTAAGTGGATTTAATAAATTTTAGTGTTAAAGATATTTCTGGTATAAAATCATTTCACGTGGCCGGCACAAGTCTTTTGAGTACAACATATTTAATGTAATCTCCGAGTTTAAAGAGAACGGTTCTCGTTTTTTTTAAAAAAATGATTGGTTTATTTTAAAGGGTAAATAAATAATTTTTTTTATGAAATTTGATAAAAATGACTTTTTTAATGAGTAGATCACTTTCACCAATTTTCATAAAAAAAACTCAATTTAAAAGTTTGTGATATGATCATATAAAATTTCAACACATGTACGAAATGATCATATATATGACATTTTCATTATACTCCGTTCAGTTTGAATTTTTTAATGAAATTTTGTGGAGATGATTTTCTTATTATTTTGGTGATTATTCAAAATTCATCTGTTTCTTCTTTTCTTAAATTGAGGACCGTCATCTTTAAAGCCAACTTGTATATATAATATGCACGGGCGCATGTAGGTCTTCTTACTAAAATTAGCAAAGAAATGAAAATAATGTATATATAGAAAGAGAGGGAAGAGAGAAGAGATTTTACCGTTATAGACATTCTCATAGATCTCAGGCAACTCAGCAAGGTACTTAACAACAAACGTACAAGCAGAACTAGCAGTGTCATGTCCCCAATCAACAACCCCAAGATCTTATCAGCAATATCCAACTCAGTCATGAACTTACCATCTTCATCAGTTGCCAAAAGCATGTGTGACAATATATCTTGTGTTGGTGTAGCCTTTCCCTCAGCCAAATCAATCTTCCTTTGCTTGATGATCACTGTAAGCTCCTTCCTAATATAATTCGATGCGTTTATAGCTCGTCTGAATGGCGTTCCGGGCAAGTCGATTGGGATTGAGATCAATCCAGAGGCCAAAAGATCGAAGGGGTCGGCGAATTTTGCGACGTGTTTAGGGTCTTCGACGCTGATAAACAAACGACAAGCGAGCCAGAAAGTGAAGCGCTTGGCTAGTGGGAATACGATGACTTCGTCTTTGTTGTCCCACCCGGCAGCAAAGTGCCTCTCTGTGATTTGATCCATTATTCCGATATATCCGCGGAGAGCTTCGGGCTTGAAAATTTTTGGTAACATTCGTCTCATTTTAATAGCTTCGTCTTGCGAAGTACTTTTGTTTTCGCCTGAAGAAGGGAAAACTTTGTCAACTGAAGCTGGCCACCAAGCTTGAACGAGCTTGTTCTCGTTTGAGAATAGAAACTTGTTTCCATTAGCACCGCAGAAAACTGCGGCAGGCTCTCCCAGGAGAGAGGTCCTAAAGACATGGGACGAGTACTTGGCCATCCTATCAAATATAAATTTCTCCGGGTGGCCTTTCCAACCAGTGGATAGAAACTCAAGGCTCTCTCCTACCACTGGCCATCCAGTCTTGCCTGGTGGCAAAGGGTTGCTGCCAGACAGGCCAGATTTATTCTTGTAGAAGAGGAAGTGAAGGGAGAGAGAGACTAGGAGAATAAAGAGAGAGAGGAGAGAGACATAGAAGACCTCCATGTCCTTTTGCAATCTTTGCTATTAGGAAGGAAAGAAATGATTGTTGTGTGAGTTAGCCTTTGAACTCAAGTTTGGCAATATATAAAGGGAGAGGGAAAATGTTGGGAGGTGGAAATTGTGGTGTTGTTTGGGAGAGGGGGGGGGGGGGGGGGGGGGGGTGGAGAGGAATGGGAGGGTGGGTGGTGGTGGTGGGTTGGAGTGTAAATATCAAAGTCAAAATTGTGGTACGTACCTTTGAAAGAGTGTGAAATGTGTAAAACAAGAAAAAAAATCTAGTTAGAGATGGCATCATTGGGATAAAATATTGTTTGCTACATTTAATGCTAAAAATTGATTAATTTGTCTTTTTATCACCATCTTATCTACATAAAAATTGCAAGAAAAAGAATACAGCCTGCAGCCATTTTAAAACTTAAATGACAAATCAATTTTTTAAGTTTTCTTCTGTTTTTATTGTCTATAGTTTGATACGTAAATGGTATTTTTATAGAGTACTAGATATTCTGCATAAAATTTGCATGAATATAAAATAATAGAAGGTTAATTGTAATTTGAATTTTTCTTATTTTTTTTGTTGTCTATATAGTTAGATTAATACGTAAATGATATTTTTATAGAGTACTAGATCTTCCTTGTGAAATTTGCATGTACATAATTTGAAAAAAAATAATTTAATAAAAATTGTAAAAGGTTCTATGGTTAAGCATGTATTTATGTTACTTGATGGCGAGAGTTGGAGTCACATTGGAATCATAAATTAAAGGGAAAAAAAAGAAGGAAGATTACTGTAGTAGTAAAATTAAAGATGAAACATTGACATAACTTCTATTTTTTTGCAATCCAAATTCTTATGCATGTAGCATTTTAGAAAAGGCAATAACAAACTTATTAAATTTACGTATTTTAAGTGGCCAACTGTTCCTCGTTCAATTGCCGCTAAAAGTGCTTATGGTTAGGGACAACATGCCAATCTTTCAAGCAATGATTAATCACATCCCAATGTAAATTTGGGGACACTTCGTGATGAAAAAAATAATTTAATAACTTTACCCTCAATAAACTAACAAGTTTTTAAAAATATATTTACATTATAAAATTAATTTAATTTATGAAATCACTTTCAAGCTCTAGGCAAATTTCAATTAATCTACCTAACTCCTTTGTACGTACTTTAACTTAATCTTTTTCTTAGCATTTAATATTTCAATCTTGTGTTCACAGTGACAATAAAAAAGTTTGAAAGTAATCCAAGTAGGTTGGCAGGAAGTAGGTAACATACATGGTGTTGATAAATTCGTGGATATTATTATTATTATTATTATTATTATTATTATTATTATTATTATTATTATTATCGTAAAAATATATGTTTTATAAATTTAGTGAAACTGCAGTGCATTGTGGACTCTGCATGTGAATACTAAAGAAAATAAATAAAGTGGATACAAAAGGAACTAGCCAAACCATGCTGCTAAATTTGACAAACGAGTTGACTTGGCTTTAAGTGTGTGAAAGTCAATTTTTTTTGAGTTTGTGTTTGTATTTAGAATTTTTAATTTTTTTATATGAAAAATAAAGTTATATTATTTTTATTGTAGTTTAATTATTGTGTAATTCCAGTTTTCTGGTGTTTAAACATAAAACATAGACATGTTTATTCATGTTAGATCATGTTAATTAGGCAGTTAGATTTGATATATAACGGCCATGTACAAGAATTGAAATGGGAGAATTCTTTTGTGTTATACAATATACCTTTTTAGGCTCATATATATGTGAATGCCGTGTTTTAAATATTTGGCCATCTTAAGTCATACAACTTTTGTTCATCACAGGTTCAAACTTCTCAGGTTCATTTACTCAGGCAACATGGAATGAAATTAATAATGTATGTATGACTTGGACTCCAACTCCTAGTTTTTGACATTGTCTCCATTTTTATATTAGAGATGCTCTTAGCCAGATTCCTAGCTCTGGCACAATATCCTCCTTTGGACTCCAACTCCTAGCTAGCGCACTTCGACTCATGTCATTTCCCAGTCCAACTAATTAAAACGAACGATTGATATATTTATACTTGACTTTTTCTATGTTTAATACAATTCATGTATGTTCTCCGTATACAAATATACATCGCAATCTTATGTTAGAATACGCAATCAGACGTAACATTATTTAAACTATGTAAATATAAATCGTAGTCTCATGTTAGACTAAGCAATCAGACGTAACGTAACAGTGGAATGATATAAATTGAATTGTGTCGTGTGGATCCAAAAAAACCTACGGAATTGTGGTTGGGCGGCGAGGAAAAAGTGGAAATTTTCCACGGAAAAGAGCGAGTCGGCTAATTTATATTATATAAGGGAGACAAGGTCAATATCGTCAGCGCGTGACTTCGCTAAAGCATATTTATAATGGAGCACAGCACATATTTAATTTCTTTTAGATATTTGTTGCATAGTAAAATATGACTAAATTTGGATTTTGCTCTTGCAATTAACAGTGTGATAATTTATACGAAGCGTTATAATTCAATTCTCTTTTTGTCTTTTTAGAATTGTCTGCATTTATTATTGCTTGTATTAAAAAAATTATATAAATAAAAATACTAAATTACAGCAATACATCTAGGAACAGAGCTAAAAATATATGTTAGAAAAGGCACAATCGAACATAATAAACTGAATTTTTTCAGCATATTGAATAGAGTGATACTTTGTGAATAGAGAACGTATTAAACCATGTTTTTAGTTTTCTACTAAACAAATAATTTTACTTTAGACTTTCCAAAATTCACTTCAATTTATTTTTTTTCTTTTAAATTTTTTAAATTACCATAACTTTAAATTCAAAAATCGGAATTAGATAAAAAAAAATATATATATTAATTGAGATCTATAAAATAAGATCAATTTTGACTACTTTTTGAGTTTTTTTCATGAATTTTTTTGAATTGGTTCAAAAAAACTCCAACAATAACTAAATTCACTTTTAAACTTACTTTCACACTTTCCAAAAGCTCAACTCAAAAACTCAACTTAAAATCTCAACCGAGCTCTAATGATTTTAGGTGGGTTTTTTTTTTTTTAAGTGTCTAAGTATCAAAATAAAATTTATTTATAATCATATAATTATGTATTATTACTCCATATGTCTCAAATTAAGTGTATAGTTTATCTTTCAAATGTCTTTAAGGGACATATTGTTAATATAATCAAAGGTTAAAAATAAGCATGTTTCTTGTCCTTAGATATAATGCATCGATTATATTTTAAATGAAAATTGAACTTTAAATTTGGGACTCTTAATCTGAAACAAGGAGATTATTTAATCAAATATATATATTCTTAAGTATATACTAACCCAACATCCTAACAAACTTCCAAACATGAAAAAATTGTCAAAATTAAGGAGAGGCATTTACTAACATTTGAAAACCTGTCTATAAAAATGTAAAATGTTGAGAAAAGTGAGAAAGCCCCATGTAAATCCGTCCCAGAATGCACCCCAAATTAATACAAGATTTCTATTTCCACCCTAAACAATTTTTTTAAAAGTCAAATTGCACCGTACACATTCTATATATTAATTTGTTGCATTCAAATGCAATCAAGCTTTTCCAGTCAAATAACTCATTGAGGGTCCAGCACGAGTAACTCATGGAGTACCTTTTCAAGGTTATAATGATCCGACGACAAATTCAAATAATAATTAGAACATTGATTAAATCTTCATTTACACTAACAAATTGATCAAAACGCCCATTTGCACAAATCTTGTGTTACACAAAAGAACCAATTCATTATTGGTAATGAAAAAGTAATGAATTGGGCGCGCACTCTTAGAATGTGTGGTCAATAATCTCGTGTTTTACGCATGATCAATTTTACCACCAATTAAGAAGGCAACAAAGGTTTGACAAATTTCCTCCAAAAGGTACCACATAGACACCCCGATCCGTGACCCCCGCAAGAACCCTAACGACCTTCAAGAACTGTTGTTTTTGGGCCCGGGACCCACCCGAACACCCGAAACTTCCCCAAAAGGGTTTGTTGGCCAAACAAACCTTTTTTCAAAAGAGATTGTCGCACGACATATCACATTGTCGCGCGACAATCCCTGATATGTCGCGCGACAATCCCACTATATCGCGCGACAATCCCCCTCTGCACCAGACCATCCACTCTTTGACACATCAGTCTGTCAGAAACATCACTTCAGCCGTTTGTCGCGCGACATTGACACAGTGTCGCGCGACACATCACAGTGTCGCGCGACACATCACAGTGTCGCGCGACACTTGCCCTTTTTGGGAAAATGTCGCGCGACAATCCTCCCCGAGCAGTATAAATAGGCCAACACCCCCAAGGGTTCTAGGCAGTAACTTGGGATCAAAGAATTCTGAATTTTAATCTGATTTTCTAGTCTTTTATCGAGCTTTCTCTATTATCGTCTTATTTCTGAAGAGTTATCGAATCTATTCTCGACACTCGATGTGTCCCGTCTCTGGAATCAAATTCTCGGAAATACCTGAAGAAGGAAAAGATTATTATCGCCGGAAATCTCTCCGCCGCATCATATTTTCTTTCTTATATTATTATTCTCGTCGGGAAGGTAAAGAAAGTCCCTTCTAGTATTTAAAATTAGATATCTGTGCACTTGTTTTATTTCTGTTATTTTGTCCACGTTTTATTTGAATAAACTTATTTCCAAGTTACAAATAGTCTACCATTTTCAAAACAAAAGACCCTGATAAAACCATTTTCAAAACCAGAAGAGTAAGTACATTATCGTTCGGAATAAAATCCTGTTTTCAAAACCCGGACCGGTAAAACTTACCTAGGAATTAAAACCCGGCGTATCTTGTCTGGTTCATAGATTGCGATACACCCAGTAGAACTCTCCTCAAGAGTTCCAATTCCATATTGAATTAGTTCCACTACAAAGATCCGAACCTTTCCAAAATAATCACGACTCGAGAAAACCGTCATTATCTGAGGAAATAATACGGAATACTCTTTCAAAATAAAAAGGTTTTTGTCATTTGTCATTTACATCTTTTAAATATAAAAACATCGGATCTCGGAATACAAGGTTTTCATCCCTTTTCCCGTTTTTCCCAAAGTTAGGGTTTTCACTTAGAAAGTAGTAGACTGTCAGTAAAAGCATCCAAGTTCTTCAACATAGAATAAACATATAAGACCACTAGAGACCGAGAGGGCGGAATGGGTGCTTAACACCTTCCCAAACCGTAATATAGTTTCCGAACCCTATAGAATCCTGGTTTCGTAGACAAACATGTAAAGGAAAGGCTTGCCTATAGCCTTTCCTCTTACATGACCCCGTTTTGTCCGTTTTCTCGTAAAACGTACTGGCGACTCTGAATGAACCCCTTTTCATCTAGAAATAGAACATAGGGACACATGATCTGAATCAACAGAAACACTCTAGCAAATGGAACGACGGAATCCGTTCCGACGTTTCAGACGCCCAACCAAACGGGGACGAGACCCGGGGGTCGCATTTGCGGATTCTCACACTTGTGGACGGACATCTCGAACAAAGCAAATACTACCAAATATTCTGGGTTCAATATGAAACAATGATTTATTTGGAAAGAGAACACTATAAGGAGTCTCACCATGAAGAACAGATGAGGGCATTCGATTAATGAGAAAGCATGCTGTGGAAACTGCATCAGCCCAAAATGGTTTTGGAACATTCATTTGGAATAATAGGGCTCTTGCAGTTTCAAGAAGATGTCGGTTCTTCCGTTCTGCCACTCCATTTTGGGATGGAGTATCAACACAAGAAGTTTGATGAAGGATACCGTTCTGAATCATATAAGTCTGAAAAGATGAAGATAAATATTCTTTGGCATTATCATTGCGCAATATATGGACAGAAGTAGCAAATTGAGTTTTAATTTTAGCACAAAATGCACAAAAATGAGAAAACAATTCAAAACGACTTTTCATTAAATATAACCAAGTTGTACGAGAATAATCATCAACAAAAGTAACAAAATACTTGAACCTAGTTTTTGACATAATAGGACAAGGACCCCAAACATCAGAGTGAACTAATTCAAACAGAGCACTCGCTCTCTTATTGACTCTCGGACTAAGACTACTACGGTGATGTTTGGCAAATTGACACGACTCACAATCTAATGAGGACACTTTATTAAACTGAGGACACAACTCCTTAAGTAGAGGAAGAGAAGGGTGACCGAGCCTACAATGAGCCTTGAAAGCAGATGTGACACCCGAACATGCAACGGATTTGGGTATCGATGTGTCAAGGATGTAGAGGCCTCCCGATTCATGTCCTTTACTAATAATCTTCTTCGTCATAAGATCCTGAAACAAGCAATAATCAGGAAAGAATAAGATGAAACAATTAAGTTTACGAGTAAGCTGGCTTACAGAAATTAGATTAAAGGACAATTGGGATAAATGTAGAACAGATGATAAGGGAAGCACAGGGGTTGGGGTGATTGTTCCAGATCCTAGAACGGAAGAAGATGTTCCATCTGCTAAAGTAACACTAGAAGGGGATATATGTGACTGAAAGGTAGAAAATAGGCTAGAATTACCTGTCATATGATCTGTAGCACCAGAATCAATGACCCATTTGGATGATGAGGAAACAAGGCATGTGTTTGGTTTACCTGAATTAGCAATTGCAGTGACAGAGGTGACTGGAGTGGATGAAGACTTTAGAGATTCTTGGTACTAAGAGTACTTGGCAAACTCATCTGCAGGGATAAGGACTGAGTTTTCAGCTATATCAGTGGTAGATGCCTGTGAGAATCCGCAAATGCGACCCCCCGGGTCTCGTCCCCGTTCGTTTGGGCGTCTGAGGCGTCGGAACGAATTCCGTCGCTCCATTTGCTTGGAGTTGTTTGATGATTCTTATCATGTGTCCCTACGTCTATTCTAGATGCAAAGGGATTCGTTCAGAGTCGCCAGTACGTTTTACGAGAAAACGGACAAAAAGGGTTGTGTAAGGGGAAAGGCTACAGATAAGCCTTTCTTTACACATTTGTCTGCGAAACCAGGATTCTATAGGGTTCGGGAACTATATTACGGTTTGGGAAGGTGTTAAGCACCCATTCCGCCCTTTCGGTCTCTAGTGGTCTTTATATGTTTATTCTATGTTGAAAAACTTGGATGCTTTTACTGACAGTCTACTACTTTTTAAATGAAAACCCTAATTTTTGGGGAAAACGGGGAAAAGGGATAAAAACCTTTGTGTTCCGAGATCCGATGTTTTTATTTAAAAGGTGTAAATACAAGTGACAAAACCTTTTATTTTGAAAGAGTATCCCGTATTATTTCCTCAGATAATGACGGTTTTCTCGTGTTGTGTTTACTTTTGTAAAAGTTCGGATCTATGTCGGGACTAATTTAATATGGAACTAGAACTCTTTGAGGAGAGTTTATCAGACACGTCGCAGTCTATGAAAAAGACAGGATATGTGGATTTTAATTCCTAGATAAGTCTTTATCGGTCCGGGGTTTGAAAACAGGGTTTATCCGGACGATAATGTACTTACTCTTCTGGTTTTGAAAGTAGTTTTATCAGGGTCTTTTGTTTTGAAAACGGTAGACTATTGGTAACTTGACAATAAGTTTATTCAAATAAAACGTGGACAGAATAACAGAAGTAAAACAAGTACACAGATATCTAATCTTAAATACTAGAAGGGACTTTCTTTACCTTTCCGACGAGAATAATAATAAGAAAGAAAATATAATACGGCAGAGGGATCTCTGGCGATAGTAATCTTCTCTTTCTTCAGATGTTTCCGAGAAATCGATTCCAGAAACGGAACACGTCGAGTGTTGAAATAGATTCGAGAATTCCTCAGAAATAAGATAATAGTAAAAAAAATGCTTGACAAAAATTAGATCTAAAGCACCAAATTCTCGGATTCTAATTGCCACACCTTGAACCCTTGGGGGTGTTGGCCTATTTATACTGCTCGGGAGAGATTGTCGCGCGACATTTCCTTAAAAAAGGAGAATGTCGCGCGACAAACGGCTGAAGTGATGGTTCTGACAGATTGATGTGTCAGAAAGTGGTTGGTCTGGTGCAGAGGGGGAATGTCGTGCGACATAGTGGAATTGTCGCGCGACATATCAGGGATTATCGCGCGACAATGTGATATGTCGTGCGACAATCTCTCTAAAGAACAAGTTTGTCGGGCGACAAACCCTCCTAGTGTAGTACCGGGTCCTCGGGTGGGTCCCGGACCCAAAATAGTAGTTCTCGGAGGTCGTTAGGGTTCTTGCGGGGGTCACGGATCGGGGTGTCTACAGACCCTCTCGACTCAAGCTCCTTGCTTGCAAGGAATTGAGGCGACTGGAAGAGACCATGATCCATGGCTCCCGCATGAACTCTATCGGAGTGTTTATGCAAAAAGTGCTTGTGAGCGCCTCCGGAGAGTGCTTCGTGTTTGGTTTTGCCTCCGGAGAGGGCTTTTGTTACCTCGTTGCCTCTTTCGAGGGCTTTGACTTGCTCCACTTGCCTCAGATGGGAGGACTACCATTGATCTCTTTTGCGCCTCAGGTGGGAGGACTACCATTGCGCCTCAGATAGGAGGACTACCATAGATCTTTTTTGCGCCTCAGGTGGGAGGACTACCATTGCGCCTCAGGTGGGAGGGCTACCGTTTGTGCCTCTCTGGGAGGGCTTCGCCTCAGGTGGGAGGACTACCGTTGTGCCTCTCTGGGAGGGCTTCGCCTCAGGTGGGAGGACTACCGTTGTGCCTCTCTGGGAGGGCTTCGCCTCAGGTGGGAGGACTACCGTTGTGCCTCTCTGGGAGGGCTTCTAGATCTGAAAGAAGAAGGAAAAAATGCCTCTGGGAGGGCTTTCATGAGTAACTCTTGCCTCTGGAGAGGGCTTGTGATTTTGTGTATTGCCTCCGGAGAGGGCTTGTGTTTGTGAATTGCCTCTCTTAGACTGCTAGAGTGAGAGAGAGAGTAGATTTTTGCAAAGGTAAAAAGAGCTTCTCAGGGTCTATTCCGGATGTCCGTTTCCCTGTATCTTTCTGAACTTTACTCTCATGTTTTCCTCGGGTGAAGATGTTTCACTCAGAAGGCAGTTTTCGGATTTCTTTGCTCTCCGTAGGGTGATGGTCCGAGGTTTTCCAAATCATCTCTTCTGTATCGTGCTGAAAAGAAAATTTGTTTGAAAGTTCAATCTCTGATCTTTATTCTTTTCTTAGTTTTCTCTTTTGGTGGGCCCACATCGTTTTCTGTTTTTCGATGCCCTTATTTCTCCCTCTTTTGGGAAAGACTTTTCCTGGCCCTCTCTGTTTTTGACCAGGAGTCCTTTTGTCCCTTTGTCGTGATCAGGAGCCTTACTCACCCAAAACGAAGCCCTGAGCCGGTTTTGGCCTAGCTGTCACTTTTGGTGTGGCTCTCCCTGTCACTCTGCATTTCTGTTTCTCTCGCTCGCTCTAGGCGCTCATACGGGTTCTTTCTCTTTTCTACTTTTTCAATTTTTTTCTATTCCCGTTTTATCGTGGCATTCTGCCTTTTCTCATTATTTGATGGTCTCGGTCCTTCTGTGAGATCAGAGACTACTTTTAATCGCGGCATTCTGTTTTCGCATTTTTTCGGAGAGATGATTTGGAAGTTTTCTCTTTGAACTTTTTATCATGGGTGTGCGGTTTTTTAGCAATTTTCCGAAAACTGCTTCTCCGAAGTGCCTCTGCAGAAGATAAAATGAGACAAAGGTCAAAAAATCAGGGAGGAGGGGGGATTGTCGCGCGACACTTCGGTGCCTGGCTCTTTGTCGCGCGACAATGTGGCCATTTGTCGCGCGACAAACTGACCCACTATATAAACCCCTTGCTGAGCTCATTCCACCTCATTCTCTCCTTTCTCTTTCTCTCTCTAGCTCTCTTTTTCTCTCTTTTCTTCTCTCCCAAGCGCGGAAGCTCTGCCGTGTTTTTGACTTTTCCGACCTTTTCACATATATTCTACCTATATTGATGGACCCTGCTCATCTCGACCGATTAGAGGGTGACCAGGAGGAGGTCACCTTTACTGACGCTCAGGGCGTTCTTCGCTGCAGCCCTCATCACGACGACTGGGAGGACTTGGACTGGTATGATGAGGATGGGATAGACCGCGGTCGGGCGGTGGTCTATCGGGATGCTATCCGAGCTGCTCCGGTCCCGGACGTCCCGTGGCTTTTGATGGAGCCCGTTTCTCACGAGATTCGTCGTCGATCTCTGGTATGTCTTCTTTCGTGCATTTATCTGTTCTGCTTCTTGTCGTTTCCTGTATTCGTTTTAGATAATGTTAGTATGCATGTCTGACTAGGAATAACGCCCGATTTTTAGCGAACACATACTTTTACCTGTGATACCTCTTAGTTTAGAAAATTACATAATGTACCCCCATAACTCTATAACTCTCATAATTACACCAAAGTACCCTCAGGTTTTGAAGTGGCGACAAGGTTATGGTAGATTCCTAACGCGCTTGAAAATCAGGTTTTTATTAGTTATTTCCAGAAAGCAGTAGAATATCAGTAAAAGCATCCAAGTTTTCCAACATAGAGTAAACATATAAAACCACTAGAGACCGAAAGGGCGGAATGGGTGCTTAACACCTTCCCAAACCGTAATATAGTTCCCGAACCCTATAGAACCCTGGTTTCGTAGACAAACGTGTAAAGAAAGGCTTAGCCTTTCCTCTTACACAACTATTTTGTCCGTTTTCTCGTAAAACGTACTGGCGACTCTGAACGAACCCTCTTGCATCTAGAAATAGGATAGAGGGACACCTGATATGAATTATCAACACATAGAAGCAAATGGAACAACGGAATCCTTTCCGATGTTTCAGACTCCCAGAACCAGGGGCCGAGACCCGGGGGTCGCATTTGCGGATTCTCACACCCTTATAACCCCATAACTCTCATAATTACACCAAAGTACCCTCAGGTTTTGGAAATTACATAATTTACCCTTATAACCCCTATAACTCTCATAATTACACCAAAGTACCCTCAGGTTTTGGAAATTACATAATTTACCCTTATAACCCCATATCTCTCATAATTACACCAAAGTACCCTCAGGTTTTGGAAATTTACCCTCATAATCCCATATCTCTCATAATTACACCAAAGTACCCTCAGGTTTTGGAAATTACATAATTTACCCTTATAACCCCATAACTCTCATAATTACACCAAAGTACCCTCAGGTTTTGGAAATTTACCCTCATAACCCCATATCTCTCATAATTACACCAAAGTACCCTCAGGTTTTGGAAATTACATAATTTACCCTTATAACCCCATAACTCTCATAATTACACCAAAGTACCCTCAGGTTTTGGAAATTACATAATTTACCCTCATAACCCCATAACTCTCATAATTACACCAAAGTACCCTCAGGTTTTGGAAATTACATAATTTACCCTTATAACCCCATAACTCTCATAATTACACCAAAGTACCCTCAGGTTTTGGAAATTACATAATTTACCCTCATAACCCCATAACTCTCATAATTACACCAAAGTACCCTCAGGTTTTGAAAAATTACATAATTTACCCTCATAACCCCATAACTCTCATAATTACACCAAAGTACCCTCAGGTTTTGGAAATTACATAATTTACCCTCATAACCCCATAACTCTCATAATTACACCAAAGTACCCTCAGGTTTTGGAAAATTACATAATTTACACCTATAGCCCTATAACTCTCATGATTAAACCAAAGTACCCTCATAACCCCATACTCGTTCCTTTGTCTGCAGTGGGTTGGCCGCGGTTGGGGTTCCCCCAACACTATATCTTCGGAGTGGCGACGGGCACCGGCCCCTGTCCAGGAGTTGATTCTCGCGACTCCTTTTGGCTCCCTCTTCGACGCCCTCCCAGAGCGGGTTTCTAGGGCGACAGTTTTGGTGTCGGCATTGGCTTGCCACTGGTGGGACACCACCCATACCTTTCACTGGAGCTGGGGGGAGATGACGATGACCCCCCTCGATTTGTTTGCTTTGACCGGGATCCCTTCAGGGGGGGTCCCCATTCAGATCGACGTCCCCTTGCGTCTGACAGCCGAGGGCATCGTTAGTTCATTAGGATGGTTTCCGGAGCGACGGAGTTCCGGTGACACGATTCCTCGGGGTGTCTTGGTTACGCGGTTAGCCACAGAGAGGGCTCGACTAGCTGCTTCAGGGGTTCCTATGACCCGTCAGGAGGCGCGCCAGTATGCCCGCATCTTTCTTCTATTGACACTCCATGATTTATTCGAGGCTCGTGGTGGGGACACGGCTCATCTTTGGTGGTTGCCCTATCTTCGGGACTTCAGCCTCCTGTTTGACTATGACTGGGGAGGCTTCATTCTTGCAGTCCTTTATGATGCCATGGACCAGGTCTCTCGCCATTTAGCCCTGAATCTCAAGGGCTTTTCTCTGCTGTGGGAGGTACATACTCTTGGTCTTTTCGCTTTTTAGTCCTTCACGTATTACCTGTTTGATTATTGCTGATGTTCTCTATTTTTCCTTTTCAGAGCTGGTTTGTAGCTTACACCCGCCTGGGTCGCGCCCAGGTGGATCTCCTCGTTGAGAACGAGGACCAGTTCCCTTTTCTCCGCCGATTCACTGCGGGGAACTACAGGGCTCCCTATGTATACCGGACTCGGGAGACCGGAGCTGCTGCTGTTCATGATCTGCGGGAGGAGCAGGTAAAATATTTTTAG
Source organism: Lonicera japonica (assembly GCA_021464415.1). Classification (NCBI taxonomy): domain Eukaryota; kingdom Viridiplantae; phylum Streptophyta; class Magnoliopsida; order Dipsacales; family Caprifoliaceae; genus Lonicera; species Lonicera japonica. The sequence goes on along the minus strand of CM038467.1, from coordinate 67,040,078 downwards.
TTTTCTTGTTCTTCAATAGTTAGATAAGATATATAATTTACTGAGAATAAAAAACTTGTTCTCTTTTCAGGTTGAGTGGGCCCCTTGGGGTGATCTGGGTCCTCATCATGGGTATGGTCGTGCTCTGACCGCCTCGAGGACCAGGCGGCTTATCCGGGATGAGTACGGCCTTCTCTTCTACTTGGGTGAGAGGGTCATTCGTCAGCACACGCCATCCCAGTGGCCTCGTGTTCCATTGTTCCCTCATGTTCTGATGAGGCGGACGGGCGAGATCGACCCGGTGACGGTGCAGGCTTTGGTTGACGGACTCGGCTTCCAGACGTTCGTCGAGGAGGGAGACTATGCTATTTTTGCTGCCCGTTACCTGATGAGGGAGCCGAAGGGGACTCGGGGACGGGTCTTCTATGAGAGGTATCGGGCATTGGGGGGTGATCCTCATTACATACGGGGACAGACCCATTTAGCTAGGGTGGTTCCGGGTCATTTGCCACCTGTCCCCGATCAGAGGGACAACATTCCGGATTCTGAGGATAAGGATCCTGAGGGAGAGAGGGATGTTCCTGCTGCGGCTGAGGGCGGTGGTCGGCCAGAGGGCGAGGGAGGTGATGCGACAGCCGTTCCGGAGCCGTCACCTCAGGCGACACCTGCGGGGGAGCAGCGTGCTGAGGGCTTCGAGTTTCCCACCGGCCCTTCCGTGTCTCCGGGGGGCCTTTTTGCTGCTGCTGAGGCTGCTGAGGGGAGAGCGGGATTTTCTGAGAGGTCCTGGGAGCCCGCGGACCTTGGGGCAGATTTTGATCAGTTTGGGCGGACTCCTCCCGCGGCGGCGACTACTCCTTCTAGTGGGGTACCTCCTTTGGGGGCGACGGCCATGGTGGATCCTCCGGGGGTCCGAACATATGCTACGTTGACCCCTCTACCGGCGACTGTCATGGGGCCTCCCGCCCGATCTCCGGGCTTTGGTGGCTCATCCTCTCGTCCACCCTTGTTCCCCATTCGTGAGGAGGGAGGGTCTTCTTCTGCAGCTGCTCCTGCGGGGTCATCTATTTCGTGGGTAGATCTACCTCCACTCCCCAGAGATATTTCTTATGTCGGCGCGGGCCTATGTCGATATTCTGTCCCGGAGTATCCCCTTCCCGAGGATACTTTTGATTTCTTGGGTGGTCGCTCTGATGATGAGGTATCTTCTTCAACTTCTCCTGATACTTTCATGTTTATATCTATTTATTTTGACTGCTGATTCTCCTCTTATTGTATGTCTTTTTTACAGAGAGTGGGTGTACGGGTGGCGGATCTACGGGCCTGGTATGCCCAGTATTTCTACAGCTGGAACCTGCTCCAGTACGTCGGTCGAGACCCTCCAGCCTACATGCGCGACTATCAGAGGGCTATCGACGTCTCCTTACGGCCGGACGACCCCCTGACTTCCTCCCATGCCCGGATGGATTCTCGGAGGAGCAGTAGTCGGACTTCCAGGCGTTCCCGATCGTCGGTGATCCGTCCTACGGCACCGGTCCAGTCCACGGGGCCTTCTCAGGCGGCAGTTCCTTCTGTTCCCGGCGTCCCAGTTGTTGATCTTACCCCCGAGGAGGGCTCGGGAGATAGTGGGAGCGTGTCAAAACGCGCCCGAGTAGATTAGTTTTCCCTTTCTGCACTAAGTCGTTAGTTTTGGACAGATGTGTTTAGACAGATATTTTAAAAACTGTTCTTTTATTGGTTTTATAAAATATCTTATCTGTGTTTGATTTATACTTTTATTCTCTGTCTGTGCAAGATATATACACATATATATATAAGAGTCGGTAATTTAAAAGTCATACCTTGTAGTGTAGTGATACTTATGTTTCCTGCAAAAAAGAACAAAGTGAGAACAGAAAGGCATCCAGAAGTGATTCTTTTGGCAAAGATGACCATTATGTATAAGGAAAAAAGTAGGGTGCCCCCCAGATGGGTTTGTCGCGCGACAATCCCTCCTGGACATGGGTTTGTCGCGCGACACTTCCCCCTGAAAGTGGGTTTGTCGCGCGACAAACAGGTACAGGACCCTCTTTTTTGCTATAAATACACCCATCTTCCTTCCTTCATCCCCACACCTCTCCAAAATGTCTTCCTACCGTACCAACTCTGATTTTTCTTATGTTAAAGCTCGAGATGCTCTGATATCTTCGGAAAATGGTTTGAACTTTGGTGCATTTAGTCCTTTGGCGGGCTGGTGCCATCGTCCTGTAGATTTCTCCTTTCTGTTAGGTGCCTTGTATTTCTGGAGTCCTGCGGACCATCTCTTCCGTTTTGGACTAGATGAGCTCTGCCCGACCTATGAGGAGTTCTCTTGGCTGTTACGTTCTGACGTTCGTCTCCCGATGGCAGTTCCTATAGAAGGAATCGGTCCCCGCGACATGCTAATTGCTCTGTTAGCCATTCCCCAAGCGGCCTGCGATGGTTTCATTGTCGACGGGCTCCTTGACCTCCACAAAATGGTGAGGTTCTTTCATCGTTATGAAGATAGGGTCTCTTACGGCGTGGGGAGTACTGCAGCGGCCCTGATTTGCCTGGTTTCTGATATGCTGCTGGTGACAGGTTCTTCCCGTGTTGATTCGACTATCTTGAGTCTGATTTACCAGGCTAGAAATGGGGAGTCTATAGTGCCGATCATTCTTGCAGAGACCTTGAATGGTCTTGATGATGTTCAACGGGGGGCCTCGCCCTTCTTCCGGGGGAGCCCGCGTCTGCTATACATGTGGCTGCTAGAGCGCTTTCGATCGGTGGGTTTCAGCGGAGTTCGGCTCGACAATCCGACTCATTTCTTCCATCGGCCTCTCTTTGGTGCTTTGACCATGTCTTCCTCTGATTGGACGGTGTGGTTTTCGGAGAACTTTCGGGCTATCCGGTGGAACATTCCTTGGTGGAAGCTGAGGGCGATGGTACTTAGTACTGGGGGTCAGAACTACGTTCGGCTCCGCGGGCTCTGGTTTACTTCCTTTTACCTCCCTGGGCGTCTTCTTCGGCAGTTTAACATTCCTCAGGAGGTTCCCCTTGGTCTGAACAACTTCTCTTCTGAGTCTAAATTTGTGACCCCACATGTTTCTTTATCGGTAGAGAGGATGTGGCGTGCTCGACTGACTCGTCAGTTTAACTATGCTCGTTTCGGTATTTCCAGGCCCCTCCGGGCTGACATTATCCGCTCTTGCTGGCAATCTCTAGAAGGAGAGCTGATTGATGACCCCTTTCAAATGGAGTGGTTTCGATTCATGGATTCTGAGCCTACAGAGGATGGCATTGTCTTTGCGTACCAGATTTTGGATGAGGCTCGAATTGATTTGGCCGCTGAGGACCCAGTGTGGCCAACCCCTAGGGATTAGTTTCTTCCTTGTATGCGGTACTTCCTTTGTAACTCTCGGTGTTCTGAACCACCTCTTTAATAATATATGAAGGGACTTTTTATGAGAAATAAATTTCTTTACAAAGCTTTAAACCGGGCCTGAAGTCACTTCTCAGGTTGCCTACGTTCCCCCCTTTTTGATTTTTCCAGAAAATACAATATTCGAGTTGGGGCTCAGGTTTACGTAGTTCTTATACATGTCGTGCTTATTGATAATACTTCTTCAGTCGGTCCATGTTGACTGGTGAATGTAGTAACTGCCCGTCTAGGTCAGTGAGTATAGCGGCGCCTCCTGTATTGATTTCTTTGACGATATACGGCCCTGTCCACTTCTGCCCGAACTTTCCCCTCGGATCTCTGGCTGGCTCTCGAATTTCTTTCAACACGATGTCATTTTCATTGATACCCCGAGTCCTCACTCTCTGGTTAAATGCTCGAGCGATTCTCTTCTGATACCCTTGATGGTGGTATGCGGCTTTCAATCTTTTCTCATCTAGTAAGGCTAGCTCGTTATAACGTGCCTGGACCCACTCCAGTTCATTGACCTGATTCTCTAGCATTACTCTGAGGGAAGGGACCTCTAACTCGACAGGGAGGACTGCTTCCATCCCGTATGTAAGCGAGAACGGGGTTGCCCCGGTAGAGACCCTTTCGGTGGTGCGGTATCCCCACAATGCATATGGTAATTTCTCCGGCCAGTCCCGGCAGGTGTCGGTCATCTTGCTTAGGATATTCTTCAAATTCTTGTTGGCGGCTTCAACTGCCCCATTGGTTTGTGGTCTATATGGCGAAGATTTGTGTCGGGTGATACCGTATTCTTCCATGACTGTATTAGCTTCTCCTTCGAAGTGGGTGCCGTTATCTGAGATGATCTCGTGTGGGACCCCATATCGGCAGACAATATTCCTTTTGATGAATCGGGCAACTTTCCTGGCATCCAGGGTTTGGTAAGATTCGGCTTCCACCCATTTGGTGAAGTAGTCGATGGCTACTAGTATGAATTCATGGCCGTTGCTGGCTTTGGGTGAGACTTTCCCAATGACGTCAATTCCCCAAGCTGAAAAAGGCCAGGGAGCAGTCATGTTGTACAACTCTTTTGGAGGAAGCTTCTGGGACTTAGCATAAATTTGGCATTTGTGACAACGGCGTACATGATCAGCGCAGTCAGTTTGTAGGGTAGACCAGAAATACCCTTGCCTGATGATCTTGCGGGCAAGCGTATGCCCGCTCATATGAGGTCCGCAATCGCCCCCATGTATCTGATCCATCATTCTAACCGATTCTTCTTCGGTGAGACATTGAAGATGAGTCCCGTCGTAGTTCCTTTTATACAATCTTCCGGCACAGAGTATGAATCCTGATGCTAGTCTCCTGAGTGTGACCCGCGTTTTCTTGTCTGCTTTCTCGGGATACTGATGGTTCTTCAGCAGGTTCCAGATATCATAAAACCAAACGGTTGAGTCACCGTCTTTTTCAATTTCCACCTCAAGGATCATGCAGTGCGCGGGTCCTGATTTCTTTTGTACCGTGAGGGTTATTTCTTCCATCCCCTCCGGAATATCGATCATAGATGCCAGGGTTGCCAATGCGTCAGCAAAACTGTTTTGGGACCTGGGGATATAGTAAAACTCCACACGCTCGAACCTTCCTGCGACTTCTTCTAGTCGGGCGAGGTAAGGGACTAATTTCTCATCTCTGATCTTCCATTCCTTCAGAACTTGATGGACCACTAGTGCTGAATCTCCGTATACCTGTATTCTCTTTATACCCCTTTGAAGAACGATCTCTAACCCGAGTATGCAGGCTTCATATTCGGCCATATTGTTGGTGCAGAAAAAGTCCAGACGATATGACACCGGGGAGTGAGTTTGGTCCGGAGAAACTAACAGGATGCCTATCCCGTTTCCGTTCCGATTGGCGGCCCCGTCAAAGTACAACTTCCAGTCTTCATTGATCTCGACGTTCATGATGGTTTCGTCCGGGAACTCGGCTTCTTCTATCATGTCTCCCAATATCGGATTGTGGGCCAGGTAATCAGCTATGATCTTGCCTTTGACTGCCTTCTGGGTCATGTAGGTGATGTCGAATTCGGAGAGTAGAAATAACCATTTTGCCATTCGATTCGAGAGAGCCGGTTTCTCGAAGAGGTATTTCAACGGATCAATCCGTGATGCCAGGATGATTGGAAAAACTAGCATGTAGTGCCATAGTTTCTGTGTTACCCAGACGAGAGCGGTACACGATTTTTCCAATGGTGTGTAGTTTATCTCAAATGGGGATAGCTTTTTGCTGAGGAAATAGATGGCCTGCTCCTTCCGGGTATCGGTGAGGTGTTGGGCTAGCATTGCTCCCGCGGCTGAATCAGTGACGGTTAGGTACAGAATTAGTGGTAGTCCGGTCTGAGGCGGGGCTAACACTGGGGGCTTGGAGAGGTAATCTTTGATTTTGTCAAAAGCCTCCTGGCATTGATCGTTCCATTCTCCTGTTGAAGACTTCCTCAGGAGTTTGAAGATGGGTTCGCACTTTTAAGTGAGCTGAGAGATAAACCTACTGATGTACTGCAGATTACCCAAAAAACCCCGGATTTCTCTCTCAGTACGAGGCTCGGGCATGTCTTGGATAGCTTGAACTTTAGCGGGGTCCACCTCGATTCCTTTCTTACTGACGACATATCCCAGGAGTTTTCCTTTGGTTACCCCGAACACACATTTCTGCGGATTGAGTCTCATCTGATACTGGCGGAGCCGATCAAAGAAGGCTCGCAAGGCTGGTACGTGGCCTTCCCTCTCTTTTGACTTGATTATCATGTCGTCTACATACACCTCTACTTCTTTGTGAATCATGTCGTGAAAGATAGCCGTAGCTGCCCTTTGATATGTTGCCCCGGCGTTCTTCAGCCCAAACGGCATAACGGTGTAGCAGTATGTTTCCCACGGTGTGATAAATGCTGTTTTCTCCTGGTGATCCGGGTGCATCTTGATCTGGTTATATCCGGCAAAACCATCCACAAATGACTTCAGGGCGTGGTTGGCAGTATTATCTACTATCAAATCGATGTTGGGCAATGGAAAATCGTCCTTTGGACAAGCTTTATTGAGATCCCGGTAATCCACACACATGCGGACTTTCCCATTAGCTTTTGGAACAGGCACGATGTTGGCTAACCACGAGGGGTACTCGATCACCCGTAAGAATCCCACACTCAGTTGTTTCATTACTTCTTCTTTCACTTTCAAGGACCATTCTGGCGTAAGTTTCCTCAGCTTCTGTTTGACGGGCCTAAGTTTTGGATTGGTGTGTATTTCGTGCATGACTATCTGACTGTTCAAACCCGGCATATCTGCATAAGACCAGGCGAAGACATCCACATACTCTTTCAGAGTTTGTGTGAATTCTTCTCTCTCTGTCCCACTTAGGCTTGCCCCAATGCGGACCTCTTTTCTGTCCTCCTCTGTTCCGAGTTTAATCACAAGAGTGTCTCCTTCCTCGCTTTGTATACGTTGCTCCTCCCGTTCAGGGTGTTCGTTCATTCTTTCCAATTCCATATAAGCAATTACAGAATTAAAAATAACAGGATAATGCAAAATAGACTCTTCTTTATTGATACTAGTATTTACAGGTACAAGTTTAAAAAGTTCATTTAGGAGTGAATCCTTCCTATCCTTACCCTCACTCTTATCTCTCACCCTTACAATTTCGCTCTTTTCCCTTTCTCCTTGGTAGTCTGGATCAGCGTATATCAAGTGTACAGGGTCGTCTCCTGGCTCATCATCTCCCAGAGCCATGATGTCGAAGAGATCTCCGATCATTTCTTCCTCTTCGCCTTTCATGTCTTCACTTTCTTCCTTCGGCCCGATTGTCAACTTGGTAGCGAAGCTGTGTACGGTGTTTTCTTTGATATATAGGTCCTCTTCATAGAAGATTTCCCACCCAGGAAGGTTCTCTCCGTCGCTGTTTCTCCAAGGCTCCTGGAAGCCGCAAAAGGGGAAGTCCTCTCCTTCTTTGACAAAGAACCCGTTCAGAGAGCTGAAACTCGGATACTGATGCCCTCGACCCCTTTTTTGTTGATCGTCCTCTTCAGTGTGTTGGTACCCCAAACCTTCCCTCTCGTACCTTGCTACTGGTTCCAATGCTTGAAGTAGTCCTGGTTGTCCCATTCCCAGACCGGCTCCAAGCAAGTATTTCATCATTCTCAACATATTTGTAATCTTGGTGCTGAGACCGGGGATATTGTCAGGGGGAAGATACCTGATTGTCTGGGTGCTAAGAGTTTGCACTTGAGGCTCGTAAGAAAAGCCTCCTAACTGTATGCTCTGGCTCCCGATTCCCAAAACTGGTAACTCCATATCCGCCAAGGTCCTTTCAGGATCTCCTTGGATGGTAATTATGTTCCCTTCAAACGGTATCTTGATCTTTTGGTGCAAGGAGGAGGGGAGTGCTCCTATGTCGTGTAGCCATGCTCTTCCCAACAGTAGGTTAAAACTGGAAGGAATGTCTATGATTTGAAAGTCGGCCGGGAAGCTTCCGGGACCAACCATGAGATCAAGTTTCAGAGACCCCAGAACGGCCCTCCTGGTATTATCATAGGCCCTGACGGTTACAGCGGATGGTGAGAGCTCTGAATCTGAGATACCCAAGCATCTGGCAGTCTTTAGGGGGCAGACATTTATGGTCGACCCATTGTCGATGAGAACTTGTGGCAAGATCTTCCCTCGGGTTCGGACGGTGATATAGAGAGCCAGGCTGTGTTTTCTCCCCAACGGAGACAAGTCTTCATCTGAAAATGACAGACTTCTTTGGACTGTGAGTGACCCGATCATGTTTGGCAGTTGTTCGGGCGTGGAGTCCGGCGATATGACAGCCTCATCCAGGAGTTTAATGAAAGCGGTCTTGTGAGGTTTGGAGGCAACCAAGAGGCCCCAAATGGTGATGTGTGCCTGGGTTTTCTTCAACTGTTCCAGTACTCGGTCTTCTCCTACTTCTTTTGGAGGCGGTGATTTTTCGGCATCCATCGGTGGTGGCTGGTATACCTTTCCTGAGCGGGTAATCTGTTGTATCCAAAGGGATGTTGGGTCTGATCCCTCTGAAGTTTCTGACGACTCTGGCTCTGCCGACCAACTAAAAGTCCCGGGGGAGGTTTCTGTCATACAGATTGTCTCCTTATGAGGGGGGCGGGGTTTCCATGGTTGTTTTTTCTTGTCCTGGGTCCATCCTATCCCAGCTTTCCCAGGATTGGTTTTGATGGTGAGTGGTTGCGAGATCCCCTGATTTGTCTTTCCTAAGCCCTGCCCAGGTAGGAAGTTCATCTTGGCCATCCATTGGTCAATTATTGGGTTGAGGCCTGGGGCAACTTGTGCTTTTGCCGATAGCATAACGGGTGCCTTATAGGCTGAATCGTCCCGAATGAGTCCTACGGGATCAAAGCCTTCATCAGTGGTTAAGGCGTTAATTCCTGCAGGTGGAGCATGATTGGGGAGGGGGTTGTTGGTAACATTGGGCCCGCCGGGTGCGGGGATGGTTCCGGCTTCAATGAGGTCCTGAATACGATGGCGGAGAGCTAAACAACGTTCCGTGTCATGGCCTGCCGCCTGATGGTACGCACAGTTCTCATTCATTCTCCAAGTGTTGGGAATAGGATTTGGTGGAGGGCGTGGGTTGAGTGGGGTGACTAGTCCGGCTTTTTGGAGTAGTTCCAGGCTTTTGACCAGAGTAGTGGGGAGGGTGCAGAAATTTCTCCTTTTCTTGACCTCGGTGTTTGAAGATTCTCCCTGCGTAGGCCAACTCATTGGGGGGACTTGCGGTGACTGCTGAAATGGGTTTTGTTGATATGGGTACGAGCTTAGTTGGTTTACGGCTGGAGTGGCCGTCTTTCTTCCAGTGTAAGAGGCCTTCTTGGTATCCGTGTCCGCCTTTCTGGCCAATTCTTCCTCTACCTGTGACCCCATACTCAACAGGGCTCTGAAGTGTGGGAATACATGCTTTCCCATGCAGTTCAATACAGCTGGAGTAAAATTCTTCTGTATGATTTCTAACTGCTCTTCTTCGTCGGGCCGTTTGGACATTTGGGATGCCATTTCCCTCCAGCGGGTGACAAAGTCGCTGAAGCTTTCTTTCTCGCCTTGCTTGGCCATTTCCAGGTGTTTACGGGTAATTTCCAAATTCTCGTTGGACCCGTACTTGGTCATGAATTCTTTGACGATATCCCCCCAAGTTTTCGTGTGGTGTTTCTCTAGGTCGAAGAACCATCTCAGGGCTGCCCCCGTGAGAGTCATGTGAAAAGCCTGAGCCAGCTCCGGCTCTCCACAGCCGGACACTTGCATGGATCTGATGTAGGATTGGAGATGGGTTTTGGGGGGTGTAGTACCAGTGAATTTGGTGATAGAGGGGAGCTTAAATCCTTGAGGTAGTTTGGCTTCTGGGTAGAGGGAAAAGGCGTTCATGTCTGTGATCTCGTCTGCCCCTTTCATCAGAGAAACACCTCTTTGCAGAACCTTCATCTGCTCTTTCAATTTCTTCATTTCTTCGCTCTCTCTTGACACCTCATCGGGCTGTTCCCGGGCTATCATCGATTCTGCGTATACTGCCCGGAGTCGGTTGATGTCTGGGTACTCATTGGGAGGGGCTATTGGGGCTGGTGGAATAGGTCTTGCGGGGACTTGTGGCCATGGTTGATATTGGGGATCGAGGCCTTGCTGAGGTTGTGGCCAGACGATGGGTGGCTCTTGTTGTTGGTATGTGGGGCCTGAATCCGGGGCCCATTGGTTCTGATTGTTGGGGTCGGTTTGAACGGGACCGGCCATGTTGGGGCCCGTTTGGGGTGGATTGGTTCCTTGGATTGGGGGAAGTACTTGTGAAGAGTGCCCTTGATTCGGATCTCGATTCGGTGGTAGTTGCTCAAACCCGGGTGGTGCGGTCCGTTCGGCTGACAACTCTTCCATTCGAATCCGGGTGTTCTGTTGCTCACTTGTGAGGCTTGCCAAATTCATGCTGACGGTCATCAACAAACGGTGCATCTCGGCTAAAGTCGGTTGAACTGCAGACGCCTCGGCTAGGCTCTGATTTGTCTCCTGATTCTCTCGTCCATCGGCCATTTCAGGTATGCTTGGTCTCACTAGTCTTCCGGTATGATCTCGACCAGCCCAACCTTCCAGACTGACGTCGCTTTATGGCTGTAGACGAAACCACGTGGCGAAGATGAAGGGAGACTATGATGCGACTCGATTTTTGCCAAAAGAATCACTAAAAATGGTCGAGAGAAAACCTCGAAAAATAGGTGTGGTAAAGTAAGCCGTAAGGTGGTACATCCCCTACAGCTGTATGACAAGTGTTTTAACTGACTCAATCTTAGATGCAGCGCAGGTGTTCGAACGGTTAAGGCTTCAGGCTCCCTCCTTTTTGGCAAGACCTTGCGATATACCCCAAGGGCGGGTACGTGCAAGAATCTTTTGATATACTTCCCGGGTACGTGAGTGTTCTCGTCACTCGATATACCTCGGGGGCGTACTTGGCCAAGGAGAGTGGAAGTAAATGCTTTCGGTTTATGTTGGCCCAAGCAAGCCAACTCCCTACTCACTTATAATACTTCCGAAGGTTTGGGGTAAATTCACACTCGTAGAACCAATGCATGATTTGTGATAGTGCGTGTAAAGTTCGAAAGGTTGGTTTCACAAATATCATTATCTTTATTACGTCTTTTCGAAAAACTCCCATTTTTAGAAAAAGGTTTCTTCTCAATCAATTAACATGAGTAGGGAAAGCAGTAAAAGCAAGTTTTCAACAGATAAACAAAGGTCCACATATAAGAGTCTAGTTTTCTAATGGTCTCCCCAGCAGAGTCGCCACTGTGAGAATCCGCAAATGCGACCCCCCGGGTCTCGTCCCCGTTCGTTTGGGCGTCTGAGGCGTCGGAACGAATTCCGTCGCTCCATTTGCTTGGAGTTGTTTGATGATTCTTATCATGTGTCCCTACGTCTATTCTAGATGCAAAGGGATTCGTTCAGAGTCGCCAGTACGTTTTACGAGAAAACGGACAAAAAGGGTTGTGTAAGGGGAAAGGCTACAGATAAGCCTTTCTTTACACATTTGTCTGCGAAACCAGGATTCTATAGGGTTCGGGAACTATATTACGGTTTGGGAAGGTGTTAAGCACCCATTCCGCCCTTTCGGTCTCTAGTGGTCTTTATATGTTTATTCTATGTTGAAAAACTTGGATGCTTTTACTGACAGTCTACTACTTTTTAAATGAAAACCCTAATTTTTGGGGAAAACGGGGAAAAGGGATAAAAACCTTTGTGTTCCGAGATCCGATGTTTTTATTTAAAAGGTGTAAATACAAGTGACAAAACCTTTTATTTTGAAAGAGTATCCCGTATTATTTCCTCAGATAATGACGGTTTTCTCGTGTTGTGTTTACTTTTGTAAAAGTTCGGATCTATGTCGGGACTAATTTAATATGGAACTAGAACTCTTTGAGGAGAGTTTATCAGACACGTCGCAGTCTATGAAAAAGACAGGATATGTGGATTTTAATTCCTAGATAAGTCTTTATCGGTCCGGGGTTTGAAAACAGGGTTTATCCGGACGATAATGTACTTACTCTTCTGGTTTTGAAAGTAGTTTTATCAGGGTCTTTTGTTTTGAAAACGGTAGACTATTGGTAACTTGACAATAAGTTTATTCAAATAAAACGTGGACAGAATAACAGAAGTAAAACAAGTACACAGATATCTAATCTTAAATACTAGAAGGGACTTTCTTTACCTTTCCGACGAGAATAATAATAAGAAAGAAAATATAATACGGCAGAGGGATCTCTGGCGATAGTAATCTTCTCTTTCTTCAGATGTTTCCGAGAAATCGATTCCAGAAACGGAACACGTCGAGTGTTGAAATAGATTCGAGAATTCTTCAGAAATAAGATAATAGTAAAAAAAATGCTTGACAAAAATTAGATCTAAAGCACCAAATTCTCGGATTCTAATTGCCACACCTTGAACCCTTGGGGGTGTTGGCCTATTTATACTGCTCGGGAGAGATTGTCGCGCGACATTTCCTTAAAAAAGGAGAATGTCGCGCGACATTGTGATATGTCGCGCGACATACCCGTATGTCGCGCGACAAACGGCTGAAGTGATGGTTCTGACAGATTGATGTGTCAGAAAGTGGTTGGTCTGGTGCAGAGGGGGAATGTCGTGCGACATAGTGGAATTGTCGCGCGACATATCAGGGATTGTCGCGCGACAATGTGATATGTCGTGCGACAATCTCTCTAAAGAACAAGTTTGTCGGGCGACAAACCCTCCTAGTGTAGTACCGGGTCCTCGGGTGGGTCCCGGACCCAAAATAGTAGTTCTCGGAGGTCGTTAGGGTTCTTGCGGGGGTCACGGATCGGGGTGTCTACAATGCCATGTGGGCTGAGTGAGCTCTCTGAGTCCTGTACCGAAGCTTCCTACAATCCCGCTTTAAATGCCCTAGATTATGACAGTAATGACATACGATCCCGCAGGAGCCTTGTCCCCAAGTCACACTCGCTCCCGAATCATGTGCGCGAATATTAAAATTGTTACTGTTCGATCCTCCTCCGTGATTGCCTCCCCGATATTGTAACCGCCCAAGTTCAGACTTATTATTTTTGCTAACCAGAGCACTATTGAACGGAACAGGTGGAGTCTGAACTGGAGAAACCCCTCTGTGCGAAGAACTCTGCTATACACTTCTTGTAAGGAAGAAATCTCAGGACTAGAGAGAATCTGGTTCTTAGCAGTTTCAAATTCAGACGGAAGACCAGCTAAAAAACTCATGATAGCCATCTGCTCTTTCTGACTCTGCTGAACTTTGACATTAGAGCTATACGGCAATAGCATATTAAGTTCTTCATACGTTTTCTTAAAATCCATAAAGTAACTTATAATGGACCTGTCTTGTTTTTCTGTACGGTAAAAGGCTTTGCACACATTATAAATACGAGAAATATTCCCTTTCCCAGAGTATAGAAAATCCAAATAATCCATTAACTCCTTAACCAATTCACAATGGTTAATCAAACTAATCACAGTACTATCAATCGAATTTCGAATTTGTAAGAATAACCGGGCATCCTCCCTTAGCCACGTCTGTCTCGAATTATCTGAAGGTGGATCACTAGTCATGTGATCATCTTTATTGATACTACGCAAATATATTCGAATGGTTTTACTCCAATCAAGATAATCGGAGCCATTAAGTTTATGCTCAGTAATTTTTGACATTACTGAAACTACATCAGAAACAACTGCCGCCTTCTGCTCTGACATATTTAAATAATTTTATAGCGAGGACCACAATTATTATGAACAAAATGAGTCACAAAACAGCGTACTAACCATAAACGAGGCAGTGAATAATAATAAACGAGAGACGAAACGGTACCGAAATTCTTTGGACACGCCGAAAGTAGAAATCAAGCCACACGAGTCTCAGAGCAAACCAATAAATAGGTCAGAATATGAAGTATAAACAGTACTGACCACAAATAGAAGCAAAACCGAATTGTACCAAGTCACCGAATTGTTACCACGAAGGCTAAACCGAACCAAACTTAGATCTGCACCGAATAAAGACGAACTGAGCCAAACCAAGCACATATACGTGCTGTACTAACTGAGACGAGCCAAACGAGACTGGCCGGAGAGTGAACGGAGGCTCCACGCGCCTCCACGCGCCGGCGCGTGAGGCGGCGTCTGAAACAAAAGGCGGCGCGTGAGGGCCACGCGCTGGGCAGTTCGACGCCGGATTTTGGGCGAGCGTTAGACGGTGGATGGCGCAATCCCTACGTGGGAGGTGAGATCAAATATTTGCTGACGAAATTCGAAGTTGGAAGCCCGACAAACCCTAGTCTGCCGTTAACTAGCAAAACAAAACCCTACGCTCTGATACCATGTTACTTATGAGAAGGAGAGAAATTATATTCAATATTATTAGAGAGAAGATTACCCACTTATATACATGAGACTCCTACAGAGATAAGGAAACTACTACTAATTAGGATTCCTAAATTATTTACCTTCCTAATACAATATTTACAACTTATAACAGACTGCAAGGAATTGAATGTTTGGAGTGCAATTGGCTTTAAAAATTGTTTAGGCTACAAGTTGACATCTTCTATTAATTTAGGGTGCATTAATGTAATTTAGTCTTAAAAAATCCTTCTCCTTTATTATGTAAATAATATATATATTTTGGGAAATGATCTAAAGATGACTAATTTTTTTATCCTTAAACGAGGACCAACCATTTTGAGGGTTTAAACGGATGACCTATTTTTTTTTTTTTTATAAAACTTGGTGAAGATGATCACCATGATTAGTAGACCATCTCCACCAAATTTTATTGAAAAAGTCGATACGGAAGTGGGTTAGCTAAACATCTTAAACTTTAATTGTCATAAATGCGCATATATATTAATTTTTTAGTTAACCTAAGTGCTACTTCTTGGTTGAATTTTTAGATGAAATTTGGTAGGGATGATCTATAATCATGGAAATCATCTTCAACAAGATTAATCAAAAAATTCATACCTTTACCCTTGCAAAATAGTTGGTCCATATTTAAGGACCAAAAAATTGGTTCTCGTTAGATCCTTGAATTTATTAACTAGAAAAGATACAAAACAAGAGGGGAAAAAAGAACTTTTATATTTCCTCTAGATAATTATAAATAAAATTTAGAAGAAAAAAAGAAAAGTAAAACCATAAAAGCATTATTCAAATCAAGCGAGTTTCAAATTAAAATCTAGTTTTGATAAGCTCATAAGCGCATATCATCATTAAAATCTGTCAAAATTCTTTGTCGCCTGTACCAATCTATATATTCTCTTTGGAAATGTTTCTAATGCAAGATTTGGTTGATTTAGTCGTGAAACATCCATTGTAAAAGCATCAATTTTAAGGTGTTTTCTTATAAGTTGAGCTATAGAATATAAAGAGTTTTTGGTGAAAAAAATGAAATGACAATCGAGTTTATTTATTATTTTACGGAAAAGTTTAAAAATGAACCATTTTAGCACATAATGAAAAATGTATAATTTACATCGAAAATTTGTTATACAAAATAAGATTTACATATAAATCATACACAAATTTTCAAGATATTAATTTACTTTACATTTTGTATTTTCTAAGAAAGTATCAATCTCACATTCTCATCTTAAACAGTAGCAAAAAATAAATTTATTATTAAATTTTTGACTTTCAAAACACAAAATAAAACTCTCTCAAGTTGAGACAAATATTTAAGGGGCTTGCACATTAAGTCAACTATATTTTTGGGATTCTGATTAATAAGTTGAGGACTTTGAGGTAGAAGACAATAAGTTGAGGGCTAAGTTTAAGGGAAAAAAATAAAAAGGGAAGACTTTACAATTAATTAGACTAAATGTGAATAATTAGATTTTCCATGGTCTTTATTGGTGGGTTGATCGAGTGAAAATTAAAGCTCACAATTTTCTAATTTGATGACTTTAAATTTGAAGTACCAATTGTTTAACTTTTGTGTACGTCATTTGTTGAATTTAATGACAATTATATATTTAATTTATGATAGAATATATATATATGAAAAATTTCAAGTAAGGTCCAGACCTTACGGATTGAGGTTTTTTACGACGCTTTTGCGTCGTAAAAACACACCCCAAGTATTTTTACGACACAAAAGTGTCGTAAAAAGCCCCAATCCGTAAGGTCTGGACCTTACTAGAAATGCTCTGTATATATATATATATATATTATATACGCACCTCTATTTGGATTGAGATATAATCTCCTTTTATTTTTTGTTGGCTTTATTACAATACTCTCATCATTCACTTTTTCTCATAATAATTCTTTGTTTATATGTGAATAGCAGATTATAATAAGTAGTACCGGAAGCTTAATTAATTAAAACTAACATAGAAATAATTAAAGGCACAAAATACGTTTGAATATCTACTAATATTTTATGCACATGCATTTGATTCGGTTATGTATAATTTAAATAAGGTATGTTATAATAATAGTAATTGGTGTAGTGGTCAAGAAGTAGTACCCTCGCTAATAATGATGATTCAGATTTTGTTGATAATGGTCCAAAATATAAAACGATGTCATGTAGCAAAGATTCATTTTGGTTTAGTTTGGTTTTGCACTGGCACACCCTAAAACCAAATTAAATTTATTCGGTTTTAGTTTATTTTTAATTATTTTTTTTTGGTTATGTTTTTAACGGTCAGTTTGGATTAGTTCGATTTTCGGATTTGCCACAATACCTCTAGTTTGCTTATGCTTGTGAAAATATCTTTTGTGAAAGAAAAGTTTACGGGGTAAAATTGAGAAACAAAAAACTTGACTCGATTTTAATTGTCTTTTGACTTTATATAATAGTAGGTTAACATAATTTTTGCGCTATGTAAGAAACACGTTCACAATAAAAAAAGGGTGGTGCTATTTCCACCCCACAAACTACTTGCTTCCACTCCCACAAAAAAAAATGTTCTAAACTCCTATTTCCACCCCACTCAATTAATCATTTTCAACCAACTAATTACTCATTAACATTAATTACTATTCATCATCATCTTCTTCTTCTTCTTCTTCTTCTTCCTCCTCTTCATCTTCATCATCTTCTTCTTCTTCTTCTTCTTCTTCTTCTTCTTCCTCTTCATCTTCTTCTTCTTCCTCTTCCTCTTCCTCTTCTTCTTCCTCTTCTTCTTCTTCTTCTTCTTCTTCTTCTTCTCCTCTATGATTTTTATTCAATGGTTAATAATTAACAAAAATTCAGATCTAATTAACACATTCTATCTCATTCAATTCATTTCAAAAGCCAACAAAAATTCAAAAGTAACTCACAAAAACACACAAAATCTCCATTAATGTCACACAAAAATAAACCTTAAGTTGTAGAGAATGGTAGAGAATAGCAAATCAAGGATTATCAAAGTAGAAAAATCTAATGAAAGAAAGATATGTTTGTTTTTATTATGTTTAATGTTTATTTTCTTTAGTTAATATAAAAAAAAAATTGTACCAACAAAACGAATTAGAGCATTAGAACAGGTTACCTCGGTTACGGGAAACCGAAATTTAAGCACTTATTCGGTTTTCGGTGACCGAATGTGTAATTTGACTATATTTCAGACAACTTCGGTCCTAGGAGACCGAGCAATTTGATGAATTTCGGTCCTATGAAACTAAAATTATTAAAAATACTCGGTTGTTAAAGACCGATGTAAGGTCCCGAGAGCTAAAAATATAGTCCATAATACTTCGGTTGTGAGGGATCGAGGAAGTGGATGAACCTCGGTCATAGAGAACCGAAATTGTTCTCAATACTCGATTTTTAGAAGGCGATGTAAGGTCCCGAGAGCTAAAATATGATACAAGGAGGACACGGTTGTAAGGGACCAATGAGTAGATGGATGCAAAAATTTAAAAACCATTGTTGAGAAGAAGAAGAAGAAGAAGAGAAGGAAGAAGAATTAATGATTTATTATAATTAGTTTGTGTTGCATTAAGGGTTAAATGAATGTAAAATTTTAGAAACCATTGTTGAGAAGAAGAAGAAGAAGAAGAAGAATTAATGATTAATTATAATTAGTTTGTGTTGCATTAAGGGTTAAATGAATGTAAAATTTTAGAAACCATTGTTGAGAAGAAGAAGAGGAAGAAGAAGAAGAAGAAGAAGAAGAAGAAGGAGGAGGAGGAGGAGGAGGAGGAGGAGGAGGAGGAGGAGGATTAATGATTAATGGTTAAATATAATTAATCATTAATCTATGTTATTAAAATGGGAGTGGTAAAAGAAGTAGTGGGAGTGTTAATGAGTAAAAGAGAGTTGGTGGGAGTGGTAGTGAGAGTGGGAGTGAAAACAAGTAGTTTGTGGGGTGGAAATAGCACCACCCTAAAAAAATGCTCCTATGAATTTACATTGGAGATGCTCTAATACTGTAAGAACAAAAAATAGAAGTCCATTATTTTTAGCTATAAATACTCCCTTCTTTTCAAACTAAGTGACTGATTGTTTTTCTGTTTTAGGTGAATGCATATTCAAACTGAGAGTCTACTTTTTTTTGTTTTAAATGACATTTCGCTCATTTTGTTCACCATGTAGCTCATTTTCTATTGATCCTTTGGAAAGATGGGATTCTTTATTCTCAGATTGATTTTTTATTTTTTATTTTTTTAAAAAAATGAGGTCTAAATCTCTCCATTTAACTACAAACAAAGAAAACCTCACACCATATTCCCTTAGTGAGACTCGAACCTAAAATTTCTCTCAAATTTGAGTGGTGCATCTCCCTTCAGATTGGGTTTTTCTTAATTCGTAATGAATTTGAGCGGCACGTGTTTTCCCTAAAGAAAAAAAAAGGAAAAAAAAAAAAAAAACACTCCCTCATATTCATGCCCTAAATATTATATAATGTATTGGGTTCATCTAGAGTGAAAATCATTCTAGAGAGTTGAACAAATTTAGACAATTTTTTGTTTTTGTTTTTATTTCTTTTTTTTATTTTATAATTTAGACTGTTAGTTAAAAAATAGAGGGTTTAGATTTGTTAAAATTTTATAATTTAATTTGTCAAAAAAAAATCTAAACCCTCCAATTTCCTAATATTTGGACTACATAAGCATGGGTTAAGCCCAGCCCACTTTGATGTAGACTAATATTTGCTTTCCACTAGCCTTACCAAGATAATAGCAATCCTGGTCCAGTCCAGCCCAACCTTCCATGGACCAGTTTTTAGTGTGTTATTTTGGTCTCAAAATTTATGAAATGCATTCAACAAATTACTTTTTGTAAAAAACATAAATTATGTTACAACAAAAGCATATCCATACATACACAAATCTAATTAGAAAAACCTTCACATTTAGGATTGGATTTCTCCAGAGTAATGGAATCCACTAGTAGAGTTCAAGAAATCTTCTAACACTACAATAATTTGAATCTCGCTGAAAGCACTTGTAACTATAAACAACTATTTTCTCATATAGAGAATAGTCCTATCTCAATGTGGATGTAGGGACACCTCGTGGCAAAGACAATTTTTTTTAAACAAATTTAGACCATTTGTTTGAAAAATAATGGCTCAGATTTTAACATTAGTTACTTATTTGGTTGTTGTTGTTGTTGATATTTTTTTATTTTATTTTATTTTTTTTGGCAAAGAGAGGGCAATAGCCCCTAAAATTTTATTCACCCTAATATTTGGCAAACTACTGCTTACACATTATCTGCTACTCTTTGCCAAAAACAAAGATTACTCGGTAAAGCTGGAAAATATATTTTTCTAACAAGTGGTTCAAGAGCATCTCTAACAATTGTGTAAAAATTTAAGTGTAAATCCTATGTGTGAATCAACTTTTACACAAAACATGAAATTTGAAAAAAAATATGCTCCAATAGTATTATTGTAAATTCTTGTATAAATTTTGAAATAACCAATAAGACATCAACACATGTTAAATATTATTTTATATAATTTCCTTCAATTTTTTATACATAATCTTTATTCACAATGGATCTTGATTAAAAACTCTTGATGAGTAGATTTCAAATATATAATTTTTATTAAATTATATATTTTATATTAAAAGTTGTCACATTTTAAAATTTTAGTAAAAAAAATGAAGAAATAGAAAGCTAATATGACAGTGTAAAGTCAGAGTTTATTTTACACAATCAATTTACACAAAACTTATTTTTAAATGATTGTTTGGAGACTAAATTTTTTACAAATTTTGTAAAATTTACACAAAACATAAATATAAAAAACTATTGGAGACGCTCCAAATTACTACTCGAGTACTCTCCTCTCCAATCATTGCCATGACTAACATAGAAATATTATCATACATGTGCAATCGCAAGCCTTAACCACACATATATAGCACTATTAGTTTATTACTCCGGTTGGTCTAAATTGGGTTGCGCTAAAAAATTATTAATCCAAGCCCAACCCAGACCAACCCAGCCCAGTCCAACCCAATAGGCCTATTCCATCATTCCAACCCTACAACCTTTTCTTAGTTGGGTGGACATGCCAAGCCCAACCCAGCCCAGTCCAACTCAATAGGCCTATTCCATCATTCAAACCCTACAACCTTTTCTTGGTTGGGTGGACAGGCCTAACCCAACCATAATGGCTCAACAAAATCAAAAGACAAGAAAACGAAATTCTTAAGAAGGGGTCAACCTAAGATATCTTCAAAGTCGCATACAATTATAAAACGAGAATTTATTTCCTACTGTTAAATGAAGTCGTATCATATTTTTATAATGTTTATTTTACCCTTTTAATTTCTTTTGTTATTAAAATTTGTTTGTAACAAAACTAATTAGCGCTTGCTTTCATGGTAGGTAAACAGGTTTTAAACCGTTATGCCACTTATCATTTTGGTTAATATTATTCAAACTATATGTATATGAGCTGCACATGTATCACGTTTGTAGGGTAATCTATTAACGAATAATTAGTATATATATTTTCATCAATTACTTATTGCATCTAGAAATTAATTATTTATGAATTTATTTGATTAATATATTCTAATGACATTCAGAGTAATTTATATTTTTAATTGAAAATGAAAATATTTTAATATAATTACTAATTTTGACTTTGTGTTATAGTAACTCCACAATATCTAAATTTCTGGTTTTGTCACTGAACACATGCTCCTTGAACTTGTCATTTTAACAGTGACCAATATATATGGGCAACAATCTTTGCGTAAGATATCGAAAATGCATGTATCAACTTAATTTATTTATCTTTGGACATTTAATTTGCAATAATTCAAGTTGCACAACACAAATTGTTCCAAAAAATAAAATAACTAAAAGTAAAACACTTCCAAAAATAAATTAATAATTTATTAAATTGGGGAACAAGAAAATACATAAAGTGCACGTGCAGCCCTTGAACATTAATTGATGATGCAACATACATTGAAACACAAAAGCATGGAAAATAAGACTCAACCTTATATTATTTTACATAATTGTTCACAAAATAAAGTCTAAAACACTACTTTGCCAACCTTTTTTTTTTTATTCTTTATTCTATGTTTATTGAATGCATGTGAAAAATAAAATCCCCTCCTGAAGATGGATACTATAAAGTATTTTATTTACATTTTAAGCCCCAAATATCACATCTTTTTAATTTATGGCCTCCCTTCTCCGTATATTCCCAAATTTCACTTTGTTTGATAATTGAAGATACCCAAATTTGTAACCAAAATTAAGCTTTGTGAGGATAGAGGCGAACTGGGAGACCCTTCTCTGGAATGGGCATTGGATTAACGATAATTTTCTCCTCGGGAATCATTTTCTCCCACTTGAACCTCTTCACTACGTGGTACATGAATACAAGTATTTCTAGTCGTGCATATTCTTTTCCAGGGCACATTCTAGGGCCTCCACCGAAGGGCACAAATGTGTAAGGAGCTGGTCCGCTTCCCTCGAATCTTGATGGGTCGAATTTCAGGGGTTCTGGGAAGAATTCAGCATTTCTATGTGTTGAATTTGCGCTCCAATATATCTGTATAGCATATAAAACCAAATAATGGTTAATTCTAAGACATTCTCTTAAATTCTTGGATAAGGAAAAATATTTGTATTTGTGAAGTACCAATTGAACAATGCATATTTATATACACGAGTAGTAATCAATAAAAGCATTA
This sequence comes from Lonicera japonica, assembly GCA_021464415.1. Lineage (NCBI taxonomy): Eukaryota > Viridiplantae > Streptophyta > Magnoliopsida > Dipsacales > Caprifoliaceae > Lonicera > Lonicera japonica. Next base: position 67,018,001 of record CM038467.1, on the reverse strand, counting down.
TTCACCTTTCAGAAAGTATCTTGCAAAACCATCAAATCTTTTATCCGTCATATATTTTTAGGATTCAATACATGTATAGCTCAATTGAATTAATTGGATTACCTTCCAGCCTTGTGGAATTGAGAAGCCACTGTACATGAAATCGCTAATTGCTTCCCGGAAACCTCCTTGGAGCGGCGGTGCAAGCCTTAGAACTTCGCAGGCTACATTCCACGAATATTTCATCTTCTGAATATCATCCCAATTCAACAATTCACTTGGAGCTTTTGTCTTTGCAATTGCCATTTGCTCTATAAAAAACACAAAATAATCGCAATTACGCATGCATGTACATTTCCCCTACATGGTCCGCTAACAATTTGGTGAAAAATAAGTAATATACAAAAAATTGAGGTGTTTTTTATAATCTTTTGATTATTCCATCATATTATGCTTGACCTAAAAAGTTGTTCTAAATTCAAAACTAATTGATCAAGTAAAATTGATAACCTATCATTCTTGTAAATTACTTATTTTGCATGTAATTCTCATATATCTTGAATCTTGTGTTAATTTATCTTGATATGTTAACTACCCAAGAAATTAACTATTGAGATGATTAGGAATATTTTTTGGTACCCCCTTTTGTCTTTTTAAAATTTGTACCTCCCTTGTATAAATCTATGAGTGATAACATAGGAAACATCATAAGGATATATATATATGCAAGAGATGTACATAAGTGTAATAACAATGTCATAATTTTTTCGTTGTGAGGAAAATGAATAAGGAAATATAAAAAAAGAAAGCAAAAAAATTAATGCTATAAATTAAATTTTATAACAAATAACTTACCATTGTAGACTTTGTCATAAACCTCAGGCAGCTCAGCAAGATACTTAACAATGAAGGTACAAGCAGAGCTAGCAGTGTCATGTCCGCCGATCAACAAGCCCAAGATCTTATCAGCTATATCCAACTCGTTCATGAACTTACCATCTTCGTCGCTTGTCAACAACATGTGTGATAATATATCTTGCGTTGGCGTCGCCTTTCCCTCAGCCAAATCAATCTTCCTTTGCTTAATGATCAAAATAAGTTCCTTCCTGATGTAATTTGATGCTTTAATAGCACGTCTGAATGGCGTTCCAGGCAAGTCAATAGGGATTGAAATCAAGCCCGACGCCAAAAGGTCGAAGGGATCCGCGAATTTATCAACATGGTTGGGGTCCTCAACGCTCACAAATAATCTACACGCGAGCCAGAAAGTGAAGCGTTTCGCAAGTGGGAATACGACGACTTCATCTTTGTTGTCCCACCCAGAAGCGAAGTGCCTTTCGGTGATTTGATCCATTATTCCAATATATCCGCGAAGAGCTTCCGGTTTAAAAAAGTTAGGTAACATTCTTCTCATTTTAATAGCTTCTTCTTTTGACGAACTTTGGTTTTGGTTCGACGAAGGGAAGATTTTATCAACAGAGGATGGCCACCACGCCTGCACAAGCTTGTTCTCATTCGAAAACAAGAACTTGTTGCCTGCAGCCCCACAGAACACAAGGAACTTTTCGCCTAGAAGGGATGTTTTGAAGACCTGGGGCGAGTACTTAGACATTCGGTCAAAGATAAATTTTTCAGGCTCACCTTTCCAGCCAGTGGATAGAAACTCGAGGCTCTCTCCAACCACCGGCCAGCCAGTTTTACCCGGCGGAAGCTTTGCGCCAGGATCAGATTTGGACTTATAGAAGAAGTGAAGTGAGATGGAGACTAGGAGAACAAAGAGAGTTAGTAGAGAGATGTATAAGAACTCCATGCTTCTAGTTGTTGTACTTTTAAAAAACTGCTTGTTGTGTGTGTTTGAGTTTGCATTCAATTTGGGTATATATATACATATAAAGAAGTACAAGATTTGTGTTATTGGGGTGTAGTAGTGGAGAAAACAAGGTCAAAATTGAGGTAAGTTTGAAAATTGGAATATGAGCACAAAGTCTACAATATTATATATAAGTATCATTAGCTACTTCTTTTTGTCGTGTGTGAATTGAAATAATATTATCTCATAATTCTTTAGTATGCTTGGACTTTTTATGACTATATCTTATGATAAATAGGGAGATACAATTAATGTGAACTATTAATATCATACTAGCACCCACTCATGCTATTTTCACGGAAAAGTATTTATATATATATATTCAACTATTTGCACATGCGATGCGTGTATTACACGTATGTATAAGATTTTATGAGAAAACTTAACAAAAGTCTAAAATAATCAAGTGTGGTACTTATTGAGTATCAAATGCTTGATGGTGAGGGTTCATTTGCAGCAAGTTTTTTACGGGGAAAAAACAAAATCTCTATGATAGAATAGACATTTCAAAAGTTTAATACAGTTTCACTGCAATTGAAATTCGTCTTGGCTTTATGATATAGTATAGATATAAATATATATGTATATATCATATATCAGTCCCATTTTCTAACGAACCGTCATTAAGTTAACAAACTTAAAGACTGTTCAACTTGAGGGGTAAACGGATTAATTTTTTCATAAAACTTTGTAGAGAACTAGAGATAACATCTATAATAAGTAGATCATTTTCACCAAATTTTTATCAAAAAAACTCAATCGGAAAATGGGTTACCTAAAAAATTGATACATATGCGCATTTCTAACCATTGAAATTTTAGATATTTTGTTAACCAACTTCGCGATTGAGTTTTTTGATAAAATTTATTAGAGATGATTTTCTTATTATATAGTCATTTCTAGGAAGTTTCGTAAAAACTTTCATTTATTTTCCATTTAAAATGAACTCCTTAATTAGTTAATAATGAAAATTATTGTGATTAGATTCTTCTCTCTATATAAAGTGATAATCTGGATAGCATCCACAGCTGCACTGCGATGCTCCTCGTCACAATGCTCGTCTACATTTATATATAAATTCGTCGAGTCATCTATGGAGATATTTTAAACGGCAAAAATTATTATTTAAAAAGCGGTCTATATGCAGAACGGTTCATACCAGATCCCTTATGTGCATATATATATATATATATATCATAGTTAAAATTTTAAAATATTTTTATTATATTAATAAAAATGAGTCAATTAGGAAAACTAAAACCATATTTCGTGTCACCTGTCTCTTATCACAAGAATAATTAGGGGTGTTTTTGGTTTCAGTTGGGATGAAAATTAGGGAGGTTTCATTTCGGTTTTTGAATCATCCACATTGAGACCCACAGCAAACTTTGGGGTTTGGTTTCGGATCAGCTTAATTTATTTGGTTTATACATATATATATATAATAATTTTTTTTTTAAGGCAACATTAAATAAGTCTCCTGGCACAATTAAATTATGTCTTGGTTTGTAATTCTCATCCACAGGGGCGCAGCCTGCATGAATTTTATTTAGGAGGGGCCAAAATTAATAAGATTTTAAGAATTTTTTGCATATAATGTAATAAGACTAAAATCAAAATATTATATTAAAATATATAACATTATATACGTCAAAATCACATATTTAGTTACAATATGCCCATTTGAGATTTTATATTTTGAGAATACTAAATCATATCTTCATTGTCAATAACTTTAAAAACATCTTTCTTAATATATGTTACCGCGAAATTATTTATGAGATCATCTCCTAACCGATTCCCAAAATTGGAGCAATTTAATGATTGAGAGCCGTAAATAGAAATTAGAAAAAAAAAAACTATAAATGGAGACCATATAATAAAAGACAAACATACCAAATAACAATACGAAATCACCATAAATAAATAATGCGTTTTAATCCTTCAGATTGATTAATAATCTATAAATACAAACTTTTGCACTAAACTCCTACATTCCATTGCACATACTCTCCGTCTGTTCAACGTTCCCCAGCCTAATTACATATTCTGCCCCTTGAACTTACCCTACTTAGCAACAAAGCCCAAAATTTCAGGTGGGGCGGTGGCCCCCTCCTGGTCCCACGTCGCTCCGCCCCTCCTCATCCTTGTGACTGTTTTTTAATAGAAATTTGGTAACAGTATTACATAAAAAATTAAAAAAATAATGACAATATCCTAGAATCCAAACATAATAACACAACTAATCCAGAAGCCTATAAATGAATTAATTTAGAAAATTATTTATGATAGCTTACGATACATTGCGCTAATGTAAGAAAGTTTGAAATACAGAAGGAATTGAAGTAACGGAATATATGTAGGAGATAGTATAGATATAATGCTTTAAATAGAAAACATGTGGCAAAATCGTCTCTGAAGAAAGATTTTATGAGTGAGTACGAGAGAAATTAGGGCATTTTAATAAGGCACTTACGAAACTAGGGATAGTGATATTTTAATAGGAGATTTAGGAGCAGGCTCTTCTTCGTTATCCATTTATTTTAATTCTTCTTAATGTTTTTTATTTCAAGAATTAAATGAGTGAATTTTTTCAAAAAATATTGTGTCTGCAAAATTGAATCAAAAGATTCAATTTAGAAGTGGGTAGACGATAACATATATATATATATATATATATATCAAAATTTTATTACACCTACTTTTAGTTTGATTTTCTTGTTGAAATTTTGTAGAGATGATCTACTAATTAATGAGATCATTCCTATCAAGTTTCATAAAAAAATTCACCCGTTTAATTTTTGAAATAAAAGTGTAGACACTCTGATCCGTGACCCCCGCAAGAACCCTAACGACATTCGAGAAGTACTGCTTTTGGAGTCTGGAACCTACCCGAACACCCGAAACTGTCCCGAAAGGGTTTGTTGGCCAAACAAACCTATTTTTAAGGAAAATTGTCTCACGACAAAAGAGTATGTCGCGCGACAATCTCCCTTGTGTCGCACGACAAATCCTCCTGACACCAGACCATCCACTCTCTGACACATCAGTTTGTCAGAAACATCACTTCAGCCGTTTGTCGCGCGACATGGTATACATTGTCGCGCGACATATGCCCTTTCTGGGAAAATGTCGCGCGACATTGTTTCCCGAGCACTATAAATAGGCTAACACCCCCAAGGGTTCAAGGAGGAGCAACTTGGAATTGAAGAATTATGGGCTTATATCTGATTTTCTAGTCTTTCGTCAAGCATTCTCGATTATCGTCTTATTTCTGAAGAAATATCGAATCTATTCTCGACACTCGACGTGTCTCGTCTCTGGAACCGAATTCTCGAAAATATCTGAAGAAGGAAAAGATTATCGTCAGAGATCTCTCTGCCATGTTATATTTTCTTTCTTATTATTATTCTCGTCAGGAAGGTAAAGAAAGTCTCTTCTAGTATTTAACATTAGATATCTGTGTACTTGTTTTTCTTCTGTAGTTTTGTCCACATTTTATTTGAATGAACTTATTGCCAAGTTACAAATAGTTTACTGTTTTCAAAATAAAAGACCCTGATAAAATCATTTGCAAAAACCAGAAAAGTAAGTACATTATCATCCGGATAAAATTCTGTTTTTAAAACCTGGACCGGTAAAACTTACTCAGGAATTAAAAATCCGGTATATCCTATCTCTTTCATAGACTGTGGTATATCTGGTAGAACTCCCCTCAAGAGTCCTAAATTCCATATTGAATTAGTCCCAATACTAGATCCGAACTTTCCTAAAAGAAGTTAAAACCCGAGAAAACCGTCATTATCTGAGGAATAATACGGGAAATTTTCCTAAAATAAAAACAAACTTTTGTCACTTGTATTTACATCTTCCAAAACAAAACATTGGATCTCGGAACACAAAGGTTTTTATCCCTTTCCCTGTTTTCTCCAGGAATTAGGGTTTTTCACTTGGAAAGTAGTAGACTGTCAGTAAAAGCATCCAAGTTTTTCAATATAAAATAAACATATAAGACCACTAGAGACCGAAAGGGCGGAATGGGTGCTTAACACCTTCCCAATCCGTAACATAGTTTCCGAACCCTATAGAATCCTGGTTTCATAGACAAACATGTAAAGAAAGGCTTATCTGTATCCTTTCCTCTTACACGACCCTTTTGTCCGTTTTCTCGTAAAACGTACTGGTGACTCTGAAAGAACCCTCTTGCATCTAGAAATAGAGTATAGGGACACTTGATATGAAAATATCAACTTAACGAAGCAAATGGAACGACGGAATCATTTCCGACGTTTCAAATGCCCAACAACGGGAATGAGACCCGGGGGTCGCATTTGCGAATTCTCACAAAAAGGCAGTAGGGGGAATTGGGGGAAAGGGGTAATAGAAATCGAGGAGAAAACTCTGAACATTTATGAGTTAACACGTGTTGGAAGGAGATTGAAAGAGAGTGTTTTACTATATATCTATTTTATATGATATGATATCGATAACTACTATTGAACTATTTATTAATTTAATATTGTTAATATAATGGTGGTCATTGGTGTTAATTAAAAAGGAATGTTTGAATCCTTTCTTTTAACTTTGTAATAAAGTGATACTTATGTTCTTTGATATGCTACTAACGGAAATGTTTAGTTTATAATTTTTTTTTTGTAAAATTAAGAAGTTTTATATTTATTTATAATTTTTTTTTAGATTTATAATTTATCAAAGATATTTTTATTGTTCTTTTCAACCATAGAAAAGTTTTACACCGCCAATGTTATTTTGTAGCAAAGTGATCATGCTAGTTGGCATCGGGAATTAGGATATAGGGTTTAAGTTGAATCCCATTGTTGTAATTAAAAAAAAATCAAAAAACATTATCAGAGTCCAATTCCTTTTATCTTCTTCCTAAAGGTCGAACATTGGGTATAACTGTGTATTGGTTGGATACAAAATTAAAAAAAATATATGTAAACAGAAAAAATATATATTTGTAACTATTCAATCATTATGCATGGTAATTTTTTTTTTCTTCGTTTTGCAAGCTAGTCCTGTAGTCATCTAGTGTAAAATTGTAAATAGGAATTTATAGATATCAAACTAATTTAATTGGTTTTTGGTGTGCATTTAAAATTATTGATAAATTATGAATATAAAAAAAAAAATTCTAATTAAAAAAATTTGGATTATAATCTTATACTTGTATAACTTAAAACTTATCTTTCCACCATTTTCGATCACACGCATATATATATATATATATTGAAGTTTTAGAGGTATATCATATATGTCTCTTGTATGTGCAACATTATAAGAAGAAATGACAAAATTAATTAGTTTAGCCAAGGAAAAAGGATCCCTCCTTTCGAAAGGAAAATATATGAATTTTTTAATTAAATTTGGTAAAAATAATTTTTATAATAAATAGATTATCTACATAAAATTTTATCAAAAAAGTTAAACTGGAAGTGAGTGTACAAAAAATTGCATATATGTAATTGTGGGTTCCAACAAATTTAGGTCTCCCCACTAGATAAAGTTTAAGCACGGAACTAAAGAATCTCAATAAATTAAAAAGAAATGGATCAAAATATGTTCGAATGATGGTTCCTCCGGCCAGTTTGACTACCAATCCGGTAGTACATCATCTATGTGTGTGTGTTTGTTTTATTAGCTTAATATATGTAATGATAGAGTTAATTACAGTGAAGGAAGCTGCCAGCTCACTTTCTCTCTCTAAAGTTAATAACTTAAAATTTAGGATTCTTTATAATGTGAATCACCCATCCAATTTATAGGTATAGACTTAGGTCTCGTTTGATTCGGGTATTAAAAAGTGGGATGGGATTATTAATACCATTTTTTTTTATAATACCTTGTTTGATTCGCACAAATGTACTGGGATTACTAATACCGGTACTAACTTAATACAACTCTTTGTGGTATAATTTAATACCAGGGAAGAGGTGGTATTGTTTATTCAGGATTAAGAAAAAGGAACCATGTATTTTTAAAAATGCCATTACTACTATAATATTTTCAAAAATGCCACTACTACTACTATTATATTATTATTATTATTTTAATTTATTAAAAAAATTTTCTTTTTTTTATTTTGTTAGTCCAAAATATAATTCCGTATACGAGTTATAGAACAAAACATGATATTAACATCAGCATAAGATATCCGAGTATTAATGATGCATGAATCAAATAGAGTATTGGTATTAAATTAATACCAAGATTAATAGTTCAGTACTATTAATACTGGTATTATTAATCACACTAATTTTAATACTTGAATCAACCAAGGCCTTAAAATTTACGATGCACCTTTAAGTTTAAAAGTAAAAAGACTAAAAAGGGTAGATTTTAGAGTTATTCGGTTAGAACTCTATTCATATTACTTAAATAGAATTATCTATATTCTCATTGAATTGAGGAATATCTTAACATGTCAGCACCACCATCTCGACAGTGTTGGACCATCTCTGCCAAGAATGATCACCTCGGCATGCTGCGACTTGCGAGCCTGCGACCATCTCGGCTAGGGGTTTATCCCTCAGTCCACTGAATTGGGCCTTCGTGTGGGCTACTGGGTTATTTTAACTTGGTCTAGGCAAATGGTTGGGCCTATGGTCCAGCCCATCCCAACCACCATTTTTTTTAATATAAATCAATAAATTCATTACAACTTTTCTTTATACAATATAACGTGTTTCATACAAATTACGTATTCACGAAAACTGCTACAATAAAATTAAAACAACAAATAATTTAACAAATACATTTATATGGGTCAAACTCGGAACTTCTCTATTACAAAGATACGGGGAAAGCCCGTTGGTATCACCAATTTTGTTTTGGACCTCCCTCAATCTTATTCTGTTAATTCATAACATCAACATTTGTTATTTTCAGCCCTAAAGCCCGTTGTGTCACCGTTTCTATTTTTGACCTCCCTTAATAATATTATGTTAATTCATAATGTCAACATTAGTCATTTTCAACCCTAATTTTTTTTTTTCATATATAACTTATTAGGATGAGATAAAATGTATTTATATAAAGGGTATGTGCAAGTTTCCTCATTTGATAACTCAGATCTTCATTCTTATAAATAATAACTGGCCTAAAATAACTTGCCAATAAATTTTGAGAACCTCCTTACTATCAAAGCAATTATATATTTACCAGAATATAATATTATTTCGAGATATTAAAGTTAAACGGTATACTTTTAATATTATACATTATTTTGACAATAATCATAATTACTTCGCAATAATCGTACCCTAACTTTTTCTCAAACTCATAATTCATCAACCTATCCATTGAATTAGTTAATTATTATATTTCGAAGATGTATGCAAAAAATTAATTAATTTGGGATGGAACAACCCCTCATTACAATCATGTTATATATTGCATTATGAACCTTATAAAATTAAAATTAAGTATAACGAAGCATAATAATTATATTTTTACAAATATCGAACTAATTTAAAAAATTGCATACTTAATAAACACAATATGTAACTAGCCGATTCTCCCCTAAAATGGCTGCCCAATTTGTAAATTAGGGTCATTATTCTCGCATATATATCAATGATTTTTTCATTATACTATCGATGTAGAATATTTTGGATCATTATAATCTCTTCTGCCCCCCTCCCGCCCCCGGTTTAAATCCCTGACGTCCTCGTCAAGCTAAAGTCACACACAATTAATCTCGCATCTAACTAGTCGCCTTCAACGATTTCGACTAACCATTAGCCGCACAGACCTGACCCAAAATATCCACACGTCACATGGTAATAATCCTGGGTCCGCTCTAATATCATATCTAACCACCCGAATTCATTTCCAAACTGGCTATCCTAAGTTGTAAATTAGGCTCATTATTCCCACATATATACCAAATAGGTAAGGATCTTCTCATTACACTACTGATATGAGATAATTTTATATAACAGTACAATATAATCAACAAATTATTAATTTTAAAAAAGTTATAAATAAAGTATCAATTTCTAATCTTACACCGTTTAGCAATATATCAATTGAAAAAATAAATAATTATAAGCTGTTGTGTAGTTAGATAATACAATATCAAATAAACAATGAATAAATCAGTTAGTGGATAGACTTGTTCTTCAATGAAAGATATATATATATATATATATATATCACCCTCAAATGCAATGGAGAATTGTTCAAAACTTGACGTTGATATTAAATTTTTATTTGCTTATTTTTCAAAGTGATTAAAGAAACCTTACTCTATATCATTGCCTTCAAGAATTCTATAACACATATAAAGAAAACTAGTTGGCCTCCTATATTCCATTTCTTGGAAGTTGGAAACCAAGTCCAAATTTATTGGTTTGGAAAGGTATCTAGGGGAGTGAAATTAAAATTTTAAATTATGGTTTCTCCATTTTGTAGTGACTTTTTTTTTCTCACATATGAGATAGGATGTGAGTGCGGAGATTCGAATCATTATCATTTTTTATTTTACAAAATTAACGTATTCTAATTAACTGTGCAACCCACAATTTTATTTGGGTAGTGATATATTTTTGATTCTTTATTGCAAAATAATAATAATAATAATAATAATAATAATATTATTATTATTATTATTATTATTATTATTATTATTATTAATTGGTGGAGGTTTAATTGTCCCTTACTAAAAGGGATTTGAAATTACTCTTGACGAAGTTTGAGCTTGCCGACCTCAAGTGACAAGCTTATGCTTTGAATTTGATACAGCCCCCAAGAAATACTTTACTTTTAATTTTGCACTGAAACTCGCATCCTCCGTTTTTATTTCATAAGATCTCGCTTACTAGAGGAATGTGGTACTCAATTATCATTTCTATTAGGGATTCTTTGGTTTAAATTTTTGTTTCGTTAATTAAAAAAACCTTTCAAATTTCTTTAAGGGTCTGTTTGATTTGTAGCTTTCATGCACAGACCTATCAAAACCCTCATTATTTATAAGTCTATATGACTAAATACATAGAAAGGGAGATTCAATTTACACCGGTTTAAGATTAAGTAGTTTAATAGCCGCTCATAACTTTTTATGAAACTCATAATTCATCAATTCCACCGTTGAATAATTTACTTTTGTTGTGTTTATTCACCATGCAAATTTTCAAACCAATAAGATATTTGTAACTATTTAATCAGTATGCTTAATTTTACTTCAATTTTATAAGGCTCGGTGATGAGAGATTTCTGTAGCTCCATTTAATTTTTATTTTTTTGCATGCAACTTTTATATATAATAATTATCTAATCTCACGAAGAGATGGATGGATTATGAAATTGAGAAAAAAAATTATTGATGGATATATAATTTTTTTTTACAACGGAATCTTATACTTAATGGAAATTATTTCATTAAACTAAAGAATAGACTGATTTGTTTTTTTAACATAATAACTAACTAATTATTGAAATTAGAGAAATAATTATTGTTTGGTCAAATATCAACTATCCAAATCTTCATGTTAAGATTCAATCTTTTCTATTGATAAAAGAAGCCCTTATTTGCACCTACTTTATAACATTCTATTGGACTATTGAAAAAAAAAAAAAAAATTTGGTAGAAGCCCATCTTACAATTGATAGTATTCCAATTATTGAAATTTGTTGGTTAGTTGAACGTGTAAGGTCAAAAGGGTAAGGTGAAAGAAAGATTCCTTCCTTTTGTTGCATTGGGGATTTGTATATGCTATTGATTATAAAACACTGGGTATATTTGATTTTCTTATTAAATTTGTTATGAAAAATCTTTTTAATGGCATCTAAAACCTAATATGGGACAGACATGTATTAGATACAAGTAGGGTTTGTTTTTGGGTGGAGGATTTTTCTCTACTCGGTGGTGAGAGTCTGCTGTGGGTCACAAGGTAGTATTACTTGGGAGGAATCAAACTTGGAATCTTTTGATAAATGGAACTTAGTGGTGGATAAGCTACTAGACCAACCCTTGTGGTTAGATCAATATAACTGCGGCTATCACCTAGTAATTCTTGATGTTTCAATATAATGAGAGAATACATTTAAGAGTTAAGATTGATTATGTATCAATTATACGCAATGCACGTGTGACTTTAGATTAAGAGACTTTTAAAAAATAAACAATGTTCTCAAACTTTGTGTTTTATAATACAAATCATATATTGAATCTTGTTAGAAATTTTAATATAGAGTAAAAAAAAACTTATACTAAAGAAAGGGAAAATGAGATTGTAAGGTTCGAACTGTGATATAATGTATGGTATGATGTCAACCTCTTTTTCAACTTAATTACATCACTAGTTTTAATAATTAAGCAAATTATTTTTGTAAGGATAGTTTTCCAAAAAATCCTAAGTTAAGAAAGATTCTTTTTTATTGAAAAATTGAACTGCAATTAAACTAGAGTACATGATTCTTGATTTAATTCATAAAGGGTAATTTTTATTGTAATCATTTTTTAATTTTAACTTTATGCAATATTACGGACCGAATTGTCTTGTATGAAATGTATCATGACTTACACGTGTTCTTTTTAAACTTTGTAATGGATTGAAATCTTCGTCGAATTTTTTTTTTTTAAACAATACGATAAATTCATTATGCGATTTGTTTTATATAATATCACGCTTTTTATATAAATTATGAATTTACAACGGCCGTCATAATAAAGTTGAATCTATACTATAATAGTAAAAGGGAGGAAGTTTTTCCATTTAATATGTATTAAATATACTTATTTCATTAATACTTATTAATTGTATATATTTCATTAACATATATTTATATATATTACATGTATTTTTTCAAGAAAAATATAATTTTAGTTTTCTAAATTTGCTCTACATGATGCACAAATTATTTACATTTTGATATATTCCATGTACCATCATCAACTGCTTCCTTAGATAATATGGTTCTCCTGCTAAGATTTGCCCAATCAACATTCTTAATTTTTTTTTCTATTTATATTTTCACTGTTATTGCGTTTTTGGAATTATTAATTTTTTATTTTCAACAAAGAAGAATCCAAGTGAAAATTTGATAATAAAGTTAGCAAATACAAATCGGCAAAGATGATAGCAAAATGCGATATAAAATTGAATACCTTACTATGATTTTTAGATTCCTCGATAATATTGGACATTAATTGGAGTTTCTAGATCAGCAGTAGCATTGGTTATATCAAACTTTGGCACCGCATTTAATTACACACCAAATTGAAAGTTCTAATGTAATTCATTAATCATTCAATGTATCATAAGATTATCTCTATGTACACTAAATCTTGCAAACAAAGAGTATGGAATCTTTTTGCATAAATAATTTATCGTAAGTAATTTGTGTTTCATTTTTTTCTTTCCTTTTTTTTGTGTCGTTTGCATTTTTTACCAAGTGTTTAATCAAATTAGACAGTTGAAATGGATTTTTATTTTCTATATTATAAATAAATTTATAAAATATAAATCACCCGCACCGTGTATCGCATGGGTTAGAATCTAGTATATAATTATTACAATAGGGGTAAACTAATAAATAGTTTGATAACTATGTTCATGTGAGTTGAACTCGAAACATTCCTATTATAGGGAAAAAAAATACCAACAGATCGCAAAACCGTTGACGTTGATGTTGATTTTTTTTTTTTTTTTTTTTATGGTGTAATTAAAGAAGAGAAAATTGCTTTCATTGAAGATAGTGGTGACTGAAAATATAGTCAACTCGTGTGGTGAATAGTAATTATGAGAATATTTTGGTCACCCTAAATAAATTCTTAACATGTATGTGAATTAGTGCCACATCAACAATATTAGTGCCAAGTTATATTGCCATTAACTGTGTTAATACCACTAACCGGAAGAATAACTTAAAAGAAAAAGAAAAAACAGAAACTACGCTATTATTTAAGTTAAAAATTTGTACAATATATAATCATTAGAATATAAAATGTGCAGACCTCATGCGATTGATCTAATAGTTCACTAGATTTATGTGAATGACAATCTATTTAATGGGAGATTTTGTATTTGAATACTTTCAAATACAATTGTTCAAAAACAATAATATAAAATTTAAAGTGCGAAAATATATTGTATATTCCGGTAATTAATCTAATTCTTTAATGACAAGGGGCAAATTAAAGGCAAATAAAATAAAGTATAAAGTCCGAAGTCAAATTATGGCCTAAACTGTGGATGAAACTCAAAATATGTTTAATTGTTTGCCCACAGCCCCACGGATTGAAGCCACCATATAAGACTAAATGGAAGTTGACTGAACCACTATGTGTGTGAATAGGAAGTTGAGTAGTGGAGAGAGGAGAAAAAATTGTGAAGAAAAAAATTTCTTTAATTAAAAGTAGGAGAATGACTTCCATTTTTATTTAGTAATAAATTAAACAATAAAATAATAAAGTCTGCAAGTGGGCAAAAACTAAAATTCGTAAAGGGGTGATTTTAAATTTATCCATAAAATCTGTAAATTTATCCGGTAGTTAGTTAATTCATAATTTTATTTTAATTTATCCACCAAGTGGGATGAAGTTACAAAATTTAATAAATTTTAATTATGTAACTTTTATTTTATATAGTTTATTTCAAATATGAAACTAGAAAATATGAATTTTTAAAAATACTCTCATTTTCTACACACAAAACTTAATTTTTAGTCTTTAACGTATCTTTAACCATTACACTTCTCGGTTTTCAATTAAACTTATGGTAACAATTTGATCTTTAAAACTTGAAGAATCATATTCAACCATTTATGAACATGACGAAATTTTGCGAAAGGATTCATTCACTTGTAGATCTTTAGTTTTCATTGCTTTCATAAAGAATTATATTTGTAAGCCGATTTTGTGCTCTATCTTAAAAGAAAATATATTACTGATTAGAAAATAGATACTTATAGAGTTCGTTTATGGTACGGACCGGTCTGCACGAATTGGATCTTTTTACAACGTTTTTTCGTCGTAAAAACATTATAAAATTTTTTTATGACGGAAAAACGTCACAAAAATTAAAGGATCGGTCCATACAGACCGATCCACACTTAAAAATTTCCGCATACTCATATATATATATATACAGATAAGATCAGGTGCGGATCAGTGTAGGGGTGTTGTCAGAAATCCGAAAACCGAACGAATGAACCGAACCGTTTCTATCAGAAATTTCCCGAACCGAAAAAAAACTGAAACCGAAACCAAAAACCGAAACCAAAACCGATTAATTTGGGTCGGTATGGGTTGGGGATTCGGGGTCCCCGAATTGGACCGAAAAAATTGAATCTTTAAAAAAAAATATTTGCTAACTTAATTTAATTATTTAAGTTGTCTTACAATATGTTGAAAAAAAAGAAGAAAACTTTCTTACAACATTTATATTATACAAATGACCAAACCCTATGGATTATTTACATTTATAAATAATTACTTAAGCTAATTATTAAAATAAATACATTATATAATTTTTTTGTAACGCCTTTTGAGTGAATTTATATTTTTAGTGCAATTTTAAACTAAAGTTTTAACAATACAAAAAAAAACCAAATGAGACCGAACCGGACCGAAACCGAATAATTTGGGGAGGGTTTGGGTTTCATAGGTACAAAAACTGAAACCGAACCGAACCGAAACCGAACTATAAAATTTGGGGAGGGTTTGGGGTACCCTAGTTTCTATCCCGACCGAAACCGAAAACACCCCTAGATCAGTGTATACAGATTAATCCTTTTTATGACGATTTTGCGTCATAAAAAACATTCCTAAAATGTTTTTATAACAAAGAACGGTCATTAAAAGACCAATCTATAAGAATTAATTCGTATCAGAAACGGAACTTATATATATATATATATATGCACATATGCTTTTATGTATATAAACTCTCCACCTTTCAGAAACAGCTCCATCCAACTCCTTTTTTTGTTATTTTTTTAATTTGAAAAAGGAATTGATTGGGTAAGGCATTGACTTAAGGTAGAAGATGAGGGATTTTTGGGAAGACCAGATTTTAATAATTACAGTACTACTAATACCACTTTTGGCTTTCTACCGGATCGCTAACGGCATTGTTTTTCAAGCCCGTTGGACTCCACCAAACAGCTACCGGTATTGTTTTCCATGCTTTGGGTTTTCCTTCGTGTAAAACTCGAAGAGGTCGAACCACTCCTCTGATACCATTTATTATGATTTTATTGTAATAACTTTGAAACTGTCTTAAATAATACGTATATATGATAGAACATGCACATGAATAAAAAAATGCTTATAAAAACAAACAAATAAAATTACGTGGTATCAACAAATTACTCCTAATTCACGGAAAGCTCGATTTCACTAGTACTTTTTGCATATTCAATGTTCACTACTTTCTCTCGTAACAATTAGTTTGAACAGGTTGCTACTGTTACGTAAAGCTGAAAAACATGCATTTTTTAATTATTTTTCATAATTATTGAAGCCGTGATAATTATTGAAGTCGTGTCAGGTCGCAAAAAAAAAATTTAAAAAAATTAAAAGGTCTTGTCAGGTCCTTGATTTAAATAAGGAATGGAAGTTCTTTTCTTGACTTGGTTCGTAGACAACTCAATTGGATTTAAGCCAAACAAAAGGTCGGCATCAGCATTCTAATTTTATTCTTGCCAAGCTTTTATTTAGAAATAAAAAAATAAAAAATTATAACATAAATAATGATATTTGAATGTTTGTTTGTGGCAAGACTAGTATAACTCCTAATTATTACACCACTTCTTGTTATTGTAATATATATTTTTGCTCTAAATTATCTATAATTAAATTATATCTCACACGTATTACGTGTATACAAAAACTTAGTGCGTATGGGAATACAGGGTCGTTAACCCATTTAGTGTGTACGAAAAGAGTCAATTGTTTTCCTTTTGTTTCATAATTCATATCAAAATTTGTATTTTGATAGGTAGTGGTTCGGTAGTCTAGCAGCAGTGGATCACAGCGACAAGCACTGCTTAAATATAATTTTACAAGGCAAAAAAAAAAGTAAAAAAAATGTATCTCAATAATAATAATAATAATAATAATAATAATAATAAAAATATTAAAAAAAAACAGTCTTCATTTATAAATGAGAGAAATTGGGTATCCTTCATTAGAGTATGTCCAATGATTATATAAATATTAATGTATAAATCTGATGTGTTAATCTACTTTTACACAAAACTTGAAATATAAAAAAATTGTACTCCAGTAATAGTTTTGCAAATTCTTGTGTAAAAACTTGAAAGTTGAAATAAGCTATAAGAGAACAGCACATGTTAAATGTCAATATACAAAATTTAATATTATTTTTCTTTAATTTTTCTATACATAATTTTATCATAACAATGGATCTTGTTTGTAGGTCTTGTCGAGTAGATTCCAACTATGTAATTTTTATTAAAAAATATATATATATTATATTAAAAATTATTATATTTTACAATTTTATAAAATATCTAATGATAGAGAATTAATGCTGATGTGACAGTGTAAATAAGAGGTGTATTTTATACATCTGTATTACACAAAATATAAATTTAAAAAATTATTGAAAATGAAATATTTTATAAATTGTATAAATTTGTTGAGAAAACAAAATTATAAAAATATGTTGAAAATGCTCTTATATTTAATTTTGAAAACACCCTTCTTAATTCTTATCCGTAGTGACATAGTCTGTTTAAATTATTGGTATAAATTGTATAATGGTAAGGAAATGAAATGAATGAATTTTAGGATAACTTTAGACAATAGTCCACATAGTACTAATAATATATGTACTAATATATACCAATAGTGCACAACCAATTACCACATGTGACCTCAATCGCACAAAAATTTGTTTCACACGAGCCAAGAAATTGTGTAATTTGTTATAATATTACCCACTTGTGTGCATTTTTCTATCTACAAAGCTAGCCCAATTTGACCTTAATTTGACATCTCCCCACCCACAAAAGCATAATTATATATATATATATATATAAGCATCTCTAAAATTCCATATCATACTCAAATTCATAAGATAAACATTTCTCTCTGAAGTACCAACCAAAATATGGAGTTCCTTTACATCTCACTATTAACACTATTTGTTCTTCTAGTCTCTATCTCATTTAAGTTCTTCTACAGGTCCAAATCCGGCACCGGCGTAAAACTTCCGCCGGGTAAAACTGGCTGGCCGGTGGTTGGAGAGAGCCTCGAGTTTCTCTCAACTGGCTGGAAAGGGCATCCAGAGAAATTTATCTTCGACCGAATGTCTAAGTACTCGCCGCAAGTCTTTAGAACATCCCTTCTCGGGGAAAAAGCTGCGGTGTTATGTGGGCCTGCAGGCAACAAGTTCTTGTTCTCGAACGAGAACAAGCTTGTTCAAGCGTGGTGGCCAGCCTCTGTTGACAAAGTCTTCCCTTCGTCGAACCAAAACCATAGCTCGTCGAAAGAAGAAGCTATTAAAATGAGACGAATGTTACCAAACTTTTTCAAGCCGGAAGCTCTCCGTGGATATATTGGAATAATGGATCAAATCACACAAAGGCATTTCGCTTCCGGGTGGGACAACAAAGATGAAGTCGTCGTATTCCCACTCGCCAAGCGCTTCACTTTCTGGCTCGCCTGTCGTTTGTTTCTGAGCATCGAAGACCCTAACCATGTTGAAAAATTCGCTGACCCCTTTGATCTTTTGGCCTCAGGCTTGATTTCTATCCCCATTGACTTGCCTGGAACGCCATTCAGACGCGCCATTAACGCGTCAAATCACATAAGAAAAGAACTTACTTTGATCATCAAGCAAAGGAAGATTGATTTAACCGAGGGAAAGGCGACGCCGACGCAAGATATATTGTCACACATGCTTTTGGCGACGGACGAGGATGGTAAGTTCATGACTGAATTGGACATTGCTGATAAGATCTTGGGTTTGTTGATCGGAGGACATGACACTGCTAGTTCTGCTTGTACCTTCATTGTTAAATATCTTGCTGAGTTGCCTGAGGTTTATGACAAAGTTTACAATGGTAAGATCCCATTTCAATATGTTATTGCAATTTTAATTTCACTTTCTTATTAAATTTTAATCAGTTTTTTAAAGTTATGTGATTAATACTTTTAAAAATAAAGTGTCTATGGCACTAGCTAGTATTCTATATATATAAAAAATTTAATGGTAATTAACATCATATTTTCTAAACAAATAAAGTAACGATTTCTCCTTTATAAATAAAGGGTGATTCTATTTCAATACACAATAATACTTGGTTTTATTCACACTTTTTATTCGGTACTTGAGTACCGAGTAATTAATAATTTGTTATTCGATTCTTGAGGGTCAAGTATAAGTTTGAAAATGCCTTATCGGCCTCTAAGCACCAAGTAATAGGCTTATACCCGGTTCTCAATAATTGAATAACATAACCTTATTCGGTGCTCAAGAACCAAATAAAATGTGAAAGTAGAACCAAGCATTATTGGAGGTGGAAACAGAATCAGCCTAAATAAATCTATTCACATGATTAATTTTTCTGGTCGATCTTTTTTTTTAGAGCAAATGGAGATTGCAAAGACAAAAGCACCTGGAGAATTACTAAATTGGGATGATATTCAGAAGATGAAGTATTCATGGAACGTAGCATGTGAAGTTCTAAGGCTTTCGCCACCCCTTCAAGGAGCTTTTAGAGAAGCAGTGTCTGATTTCATGTATAGTGGTTTCACAATTCCAAAAGGATGGAAGGTAACCTAATTAGATTAAACATAATTTGCATATGTATCGATTGTGTCACGTAATTCATTAATTGCAAAGTTTAGTATTATATGATATTTTCTCCTAAATTCTTTATTGAATGAACATTAATCACCAATTGTTTCTATACAGTTATACTGGAGCGCAATGTCGACACACAGAAATCCTGAATTCTTCCCAGAACCCTTGAAGTTCGATCCGTCAAGATTTGAGGGAAGCGGACCAGCTCCCTACACGTTCGTGCCCTTTGGCGGAGGCCCTAGAATGTGCCCCGGAAAAGAATACGCCCGACTAGAAATACTTGTATTCATGCACCACCTAGTGAAAAAGTTCAAGTGGGAAAAAGTGATTCCTGAGGAAAAGATTATCGTTAATCCCATGCCCATTCCTGAGAAAGGTCTCCCAGTTCGCCTTTATCCGCACAAAGCTTAGTTTTGGGTCAAAATTTTGGTTTATGTGATAAAAGTGTATGTGTTACTAAATAGTGTACAAAGAATACTTGATTTGGTGGCATGGGGGTATGTGTATGTGTTACTAAATAGTGCTTTTGGATAGTATCCATCCACATTCAATAAGCAAAAATTACTAAATTTTGTAACTCTATACATCTAGTGAAATGTTTTAAGCTCTTTGCTTGTGTGTATTTTTTCATTTGAGTATGTCGTATCAATTTTCTATTGAGAGTTTTTGGTACCAAATTCTTTGAACCTTTTTTCATTCAAATGTTTGAAAAGTATTGTTTTGTGTTGCTTATAAAGCTTTGAATTCTTAATTAAAACCCTTAATTTCTATATATATATTATAAAAAAAATGCTAAACATACGGAATATTACATAAAAAAGTTGATCTACAAATATATAAAACGTCAATAATTTATGATGCATTTCGAAGATAGCTTACGTTCTCAAAATTGTAGAGAAAACTTGAGCGCTAGTGACTGCTTCAAATGTTCAATTTCTACTCAAGAGGTATGTGCTATATAAGTTAAGGGTGAGCGCTAATTAAGAATATTTTGTTGAATTTTTTGTTTGGATGAAAATCTTGTCGTAATTGTTAACAAAGTATAAGTTAAGGGTGTCAAATGTCACTTTTCGAGATTAGGGGTTAACTACCAAAAGGAAAAAGACAGGGCCGATGATTTAAAGGGTCCTGTACAAAAGTTTAAAATATGAATCTTTTACATAATTACGTATAAAAATATATCATAAATATTATATTGCCTTACAACACCAAAAACGTAGTACCAATTGAAGCCTTTATTTTGGTATTATGTTTACTTGCTCTAGTTTTATGTAAAATTTTAGAAAGGAATATATGTAGAGAGACTAGATGGTGTTAGGGAAATAGAGAGTGAAAATCATTTTTAAGAAAATGAAGAGAGAGAAAGATAAGAATTTTTTTTTTAAAATAAATCGAATGAGATTATTTAAACTACCATGGTAGAAATTGAGAGGGGGAGGGGGGGGGGGGGTTGGAGAATAGCCGCAGTTAAAATGAGGGAGAGATTTTTTTTTTTTAAATAACTTAATTAGAAAAATAGAACTAGAGAGAGAAATTGAAAAGTTTAAAATGTAAAGTGGCAAATAGGAAGAGTAATTTTTTTTTATTTTTTTAAAGATAACTTTTGTCAAAAGAATTAAAACAACTAAGAAAAAAGTTGTAAATATAAAATGGGAAAAAGAGATGAAGTGGAAAATTCTAGGGAAGTAGAAAAAGAATTATTTTTGGAAAGATAAATTCAAAAAAGAAACAAGAGAGAAGGAAGTTGAAAATATAAAATGGAAAAAATGTATGAAGTGAAGAGAGCTTAAATTTGAGTTAATATAGAATAAAAAATGGTGCACTAATTATACATACCACTTTACACGATAACACTACATCTCATTTACTTGGTTCTATTACACTGAGTATGTTCATATTACCTCAGTGCAATAGGACCGAGCCAATTTATTTATTTATTTATTTTTTTCCAACACTAAATTGGCCCTATTACATTGAAATAATGTGTACATACTCGGTATAATAAGACCAAGTAAATGGGATGAAATTTCAAAGAATATTATTTTGGTGGGTATAATTAGTACCACCCTAAAAAAAATATTTACCAACTGAACTAAAACATAAAAATATTCATTAAACCCTTTTATTTTGAAAATACTACTACTAGCCTGAATATCGGGCCCTAAAATATAATATGTTTGGACAATAGATCATATTTTAACATTGGACTATGTGCAATTGTTCAACCTGCACACTCACAAGGCAGACCACGCTAAAAGATTAGGGTGATAAAAAATACCCCTAAAGTGTACATTTACCATCACATATATATATTATGGTAGTTATATATTATATTTAAATAATAGTACGTGTGGTGATGATACTATATAATAAGATCTAGGCCGCCCCTGGGTCTAGCCCAAAAGGCTCACCCAACCCAATTTTTCCAGTCACCTTTTGTATATGCAGTAAAAAACTTATGTTTTCAGACTAACTAGCCCACCCCAACTAAAAGTTTAAGTCCAGCCCAGAAGCCTGTTTTCCAATTTTTTAAAGAAGCCTTCAAGTGTGCGCCCCTCTGTGTCTCACTCTGCCTTAAAGTGCGAAACCCCCCCCACCCCCCAACCCCGGCCCGCCTCTATCTCTGTCTCTCCCTCCCTTAAATGTGGCCCATTTAGACCATATACAGCTAATATAGTTTTGTTTACACTTAAAAAGAAAAAGGAGAAAGTAAAATAAATACAGACGATACACTATCATCTATGAGAAAAAACTCACAGTTGATATTTTATACATCTTCTGTGATTTTTCTTTAAAAAAAAAAGTAAAAAAAAAAGGTCTATGTTCTGTGCATCGGCCGTGCATAGCCAATACACAATCTATCAGTTATGGTAAATGATTGTTTGCTGCCAAATATACCATTCGCTTACCATTTCAAATACCAAATTATGCTATATTTACCATTTTCACATGCCGGTGGAGATGGTCTTAGATCTCACGTTGAATGGGATCCGAAGGGTTTGTGTCCTGTCCTAAAAAATATAAGTGATAATTATTTTTGCCCGAATACGATTAAATAAATTATTGGATAATATTTTCTAAATTCGTATATTATTCATTTTGTTATCTAGTGACACGAGAAGGCCCTGATACATATGTTAAGGAGATAAATTTTAAAAAATTAAAAATAAAGAGAAAAATAATTCCCTAAATTTGTAGGACTTTCAAAACAATTTTTTTTCTTAACAAGTCCCCGAATTCGTTAAAAGTAAACCATTAACCATATTTTCAAAGGAAAAAACTTAAATCTTCCTCTCAATTTTTATTTATTTTTATTTTTTTACCAATCGTCTAAATTTATTAAGGGTGCGTATACCATTACCCAAATTCGTTATGTTTTCACATATTAATTTATAATTTTGTATTGATTTATATCGTATTATCATGTAAGTGTGATTATGCTATGTTTAGTCCTCTCTCTCTCTAGCGGATCCTAGGAGAGTAAGGGATCTGAACACCTACTAATTTTCGAAAATTTAAGTAGTAATATTATTATTTTCTAATGTATAAATATATTATACCTTATTAATTGGGTCCCTTCAAATTTCTTTGAAAAGTAAAATTTATAACCTTTGAATTTTGTGAGTTTTCTCTAATCTTGTAAACAATATTTATTGGTATAATATAAAGAAAACAACACGTGACAACTCCAAATTTTCCTTAGTTAGCCTATTTTAAATATATTTTAATTGTAATTGCTTTTATATCAAAAAAGAAAAAGAAATTATACTTATATTTTATCATGCCGATCCTTTTCTATTTTTGTTTTCGTTGTGCCAACACCGTTCTCTCTCCGATTGATAACAAGAGAGAAGGAAGTAGAAAAAGAATTGTTTTTGTAAATATAACTTTATATATATATATATAAACAAAAAGAGAGAAGGAAGTTGAAAATATAAAATGGAAAAAATAGATGAAATGAAGAGAGCTCAAACTTGAGTTAATGTAAAATTAAAAAAGACATTTACCAACTGATATGAAACACAAACATATTCGTTAAACCCTTTATTAAAAAAAGGGTTACTACAAGCCTGAATATCGGGCCCTAAAATTCAATATGGTTGGGCCTTATTTTAACATTAGACTTTGTGCGATAACTCAACCCGCACACCCACAAGGTATGCTCTTCTAAAAGATTAAGGTGATACTAAAAGCATCTCTAAAGTGTACACTCACTATCATTGTAGCGATTATACGTCATGTTTAAATAGTAATATATGTGATGGTGATACTACATAATAGAGTCCAGGCAGCTTCTAGGTTTGGGCTGAAAAGGCTCCACCCAACCAAACTTTTCCGGTCACCTTTTGTATAAGTAGTAAAAAACATTATGTTTCAAATCAACTAGTCACCCAAACTAAAAAGTTTAAGTCCAGCCCATTTACCATGGTGTTAAAAAAGCCTATTTTCAAATATTTTAAAGGAATGGCAACGGATTGATTTGGAAATGGATATAAGGTCCCCGTACCCACTCCTGATTACCATATCCACCCTCATCCTTGGCTAGGGGGTTTTTAGGTATTTCCCATCTCGTCTTCATCGGGTAACGGGTACCCACGAGAAACCCAAACAGTCTGTTTGACGAAAAATAAATAAATTGAAAGTCATCTTCTGTTTTGGCCCCAAAAGAAAGGATATTGGTCCAAAAAGGATAGTTTTATAATTTCATAAAACAGGAACATGAACATATACATAGTTGCAGAGAGAATGGGAGGTGATTAGTGAAAGGAAATAAAAAGTAAAATAGGGAAAAAAAAAATAGAATGTGCCCTGGAAAAGAATATGCCCGACTGGAAATACATGTATTCATGCACCACTTAGTGAAAAAGTTCAAGTGGGAAAAAGTTATTCCTGAGGAAGAGATTATCGTTAATCCCATGCCCATTCCTGGAAAAGGTCTCCTAGTTTGCCTTTATCCGCACAAAGCTTAGTTTTTGGTCAAAATTTTGATTTATGTGAATTATATATATCAAGAAAAGCTTAAATTTGGGACTAAACATGTATAAAGAATACTTGATTTGGTGGGGTGTGTGAATGTATGTGTTACTAAATAGTGATTTTTGATAGCATCCATTCAACATTCAATAAGCAAAAAGTACAAAATTTTGTAACTCTATACTTCTAGTGAATTGTTTTAAGCTCTTTGCTTGTGTGTGTTTTTTCATTTGACTATGTTGTATCAATTTTCTATTGAAAGTATTGTATTGAATGTAAAGTAAATTCATAATTTTTTGGTACCAAATTCTATGAACCTTTTTTCCTTCGAACGTTTGAAAAGTACATGTTATTGTTTTGTTTTGCTTATAAAGCTTTGAATTCTTAATTAAAATTTTTAATTTATGTATATATATTATAAAAAAAATGCTAAGGTTGTGTTTGGTTGCTCACTATTTTTTTTTCTCCAAAATTTTAAAATCTCAACTCAAAACCAACTCTACTTTCACACTTCCCAAAATTTATTTCACTATACTTTCTCTCTCTAATTTTTTTTAAAATGCCATAACTTTAAATCCAAAAATAAAAAAATAATAAAAAATATATATTTGAAACCTACTCATCGAGATCTATAAAATAAGATCCATTGTGACTATTTTTTGAAATTTTTTATGCGTTTTTTTCATTGGTTGAAAAAAAGTCAAATAAAACCAAATTCAATTTTCAACATAAAAACTCTAACTCAAAACATTTAACCAAACACCAAACTTTTAAAAATTTATCTAGAAAACTTGTCTAGAAACATTAACCAAATACAACCTAAACATGCGAAAATATTACACAAAAAAATTGATCTACAAATATATAAAACATCAATAATTTAAAGTGCATTTCGAAGATAGCTCTCATTCTTGAAATTGTAGAGAAAAATCGAGCGTTAGTAATCAAAATTGAAGAAACTGTTTCAAATGTTCGATTTCTACTCAAGAGGTATGTGCTATATAAGTTATTCTGCTCGACAAAATTCTAATATTGAAAAGACACTAATTAAGAATATTTTGTTGAATTTTTTTTTTCCTGGATGAAAATCGTGTCGTAAGTGTTAACAGATTATTGGTTAAGGGTGTTAAATGTCACTATCCGAGATTAGGGATTAAGTACCAAAAGGTAAAAGATAGGGCTAGTCGGCTAGTCCTATGGTTTGAAGGGCCCTTTGCAAAAGTTTATAATATGGTTTTTTTTTACATAATTATGTATAAAAATATACCATAAATATTATATTAATTTACAACACAAAAAAAAAAACCTTTTTTGGTTTTATGTTTACTTGTTTTAGTTTTATATAAAATTTTAGAAAGCATTATACATATATATATATATATATATATAGAGAGAGAGAGAGAGAGAGAGAGAGAGACTAGACGGTGTTTAGAGAAATAGAGAGTGAAAATCACTTTCAAGAAAAAGAAGATAGAGAAAGATAAGAAGTTTCTTGTTTTTTTAAAAAATATTCTAGAAGAAATTGAGAGGGGGGATAGCCGCAATTAAAAAACAGGAGAGAAAAAATTAAGAGTATTTTAGAGGGTGTAATTAGCACCCCCAAAAAAAATATTTACCAACTGAAATAAAACACAAGAATATTCATTAAACTTTTTTATTTTGAAAAGACTACTACAAGCTTGAATATCTGTCCCTAAAATATAATATGGTTGGACAATTGATCATATTTTAACATTGGACTCTGTGCAATTGCTCAACCTGCACTCCCAAAAGTTTATTTTCTCTTGAAACAAATTCTAATTTTTAAATGTTATGTTGAACTAAATGTAAACTATATTAATTTAAGGGTGATTTTGTTTCTATCCACCATATCTTTCATTTAATCCGCACTGTTAAGTTAATCCGCATTACTTATTAAGTTAATATGCGAACATGAATAGACTGATAAAAAAATATTATTAAATTAATTTTATAAATAATATTTTAAATAATAATTTAATACTAAAATATCCACTAAATTAATAAATACAACCACTTTAAAATTTTAATTTTTAATATTACAAATAATAAGTAAATCTTAATTAACTTGAAATAAAATATTAAAAACAAAAAATAAACCCTTTTCTCAGCATCACTAGTAACCTCACTCCAGGATCCATATAGACATAGTAATGCTTTCTCTTCTTCCTCCAGGATCCACAGCCACTCCAACCCCTGCTATTATTGCTATTGTCATCGAATGTGATGTTGAGGTTGATGTTGACAACGACGATGATAATCCACCAGATCCCGCCAGTGATCGGCCATTACTACCACTACTAATCGACCCCGACGGCGACTTATTTGACGCTTCATTCCGTGGAGCCTCAGTCGGACCTAACTTCCCGGGTGGACCCATCGGCGACTTCTCACCGGCGGTGGCTGGAGGTGGTGGAATGAAGGTCTTGGGCGAAGGGGAATTAGGAGTATAAGGGGTTTTAGTGGATGTTGGAGGAGGAAGGGGATTGGATTTCGATTATTGGGAATTAGAATTCGGTTGTGATAGTGGTGGTGGTGATGGGGAATTATGTTTCTGCGATGGGCGGCAATGAGTTTTTTTTTGGGGATGGGGAGGTTGCTGGAGGTGGATGGGAGGAGGCTTTTGGTGGGGATGGTGATGGGGATTTTTTTTTTGCTGGTGGTGATGTTGGTGGTGGAGATGATTGGTTTTTTGGGGGTGATGCTGGTGGTGGAGAGGTCCAAGAGGAAGACGAAGTGGTGAAACGTAGGAGATATTTTAAGGTGCTGGTAGAGAGAGAAAAGGAAAAAAATTTGGATTATGAATATTAATTAAAATTGAATCAAAATTTATATAATTATAAATTAATTTAAATTGGTAGATATATTTATCAATTTTGAAAAAGGTAATATTTTAAAACTTTGTATAAAATTTTCATGATTTAAGGGTAGATTAATTGCAAAATATAGTGTATAGAAATAAAATTACCCTTAATTTAAACTTATTCAATTATTCACTCAACATACGTTTATCCTATATGTGATTAGTAATTTCAAAATTTTAAAAATCCAAAAAAAAAAAAAAAACTAATAGAAATATATAAGGTTTTCTTCTTTTCACGAAATTTTGAAATCATATGATTTGATAAATCATAAGATTTAAAAATCTCATAATTTTTAATTTAAGAGTTTTTTAAACAAAATTAGAAAATTTTAAAATACAGTAGTGTAAGTTGGGTTTAAATAATATTTTTATACATTTAGATATTTTAGTTTGAAAGAAAAGTCTTAGTAACCAATAATAGGGGAGAGATAAAATTTAAAAAATATTAATAAAATTTAAATTATGGGGATTCCCAAATCCGACCAATAATAAAGGAGAGATAAGATTAAAAAGAGATTAATCAAATTTAAACTCTAGGGATTCCAAAATCCTAACATTTTGATCGGATTTTGAAATCACATAATTCACGTGATTTCAAAATTTGACAAAATTTAAACTATGAAAATTTATCCCAAAAGAACACTCTTAAATTACGTAAATCACGTGATTTTCCAAATTTTAATTGAAAATCATGCGAAAAGAACGTACTCTAAATGAATTATGTTGAGGTATTTACAGGGAATCAATAGCTAAATTTAGGGTTTTACCAAATTTGAACTTGATATAGCTAAAAATATGATTAATTGAAACTATACTTAACTAAAAGCACATTTATTTAAAATAAATTAATTAATTAAAATATACCCTATTTACTATATATACGTATAAACCTTAAATCACTTTTCCCCTCTTTATGTAATTAGATTGTATCATAAGGGTAATTTAAAGAAAAAATGTTATAATTTAGCAAAGTTGAGATAAATTAACAGAATTTATGTGAACACGAACTTAAGTCATTTAACACCCATATTTTTTCGGATTATATAGTAAAAAAGGAGTCCGTCCTATATCAGGATTTCCTTAGTCGAAAACCTGTCGAAAGGCTATTTTCCATCCGTAATTATAATGAAAGTGCAATTAGATAGACTTAATTTACTCTACCACTATTTGAATAATAGGCATACAATTACATTTTAAAAATTTGTTTAGGATTAAAAATTAAAATTAATGCCATATATAGGGGAAATTTAACTCTTCTTATTCTCAAATTAAGACTATGCTACTATTTTTTTAGGATAATGTTAAAATTAATTTATGTTAAAAATAGCAAAATTGGAATAAGAACTCTAAATATGAGATAAAAAATAATTAAAATTATGAGTAATTATAGATATAAAAAAATTTAATGACAAATATAATTTTAGATAGTGTCACTAATTATATATATATACAATCGAATCACACCGTAAACACTTGTATTAGCTAATATATATATGCACATATATAAACACTCCACTTTTTAGAAACAACTCCATCTGACTATTCTTTTTCATTATTTATTTATTTATTTATTTTGTTGAAAAATGAATCGGTTGGGTTATGTGTCCTTAGGTAAGGCATTGACTTAGCTAGAGGATGAGGAGTTTTTAGGATGACCGAATTTTAATAATTTAATTAGTACTAATAAGATTTTAGGTGGATAAATTTACAAGGTTATTTTTGTTAAAAATAAATGTATGATAATCAACTATCCACTTTTTTTTAGGGTGGATAGGTTTTGAAATCACCCTTTGTAAAAGGGGTATTCGTGATTCAAATTTTGAGAACTCAAAGTTTTTTTTTTCTCCTTCAAGTTTTGGGTTTGCAGATCCACCTTTGTACATAATTGTCCTAACTTAACCCGCTAATTGATAATACTTGAATATATGTTTATATATATGTATATATCTTCATTACACCAAAACTAGCTAACTAGCACGCTGATTTGGCGCAGTGATTTTGGTAGGTCTTAACACGCATTTGGCATGGTGTATGGCCATGCCTTATTTGGTAGGTCTTAATATATATATATATATATATATATATATAATGAAATATGTTATTTTTTATTTTTTAACTTTTTATGAAAAAAAATGAAATTTGAAAGAAAACTATGCCTAATACATGGGTCACTTTTTTTTCGAAACAATTCCGTTTTGACTCTTGTGAAGTATTATTTTGAAAATTTTATGCGTTTTTTATTTTGGAAACATGATAACTAATATTCAATAACTTAATAATTCCATTATTTATATATATATATATATATATGTATATTTTTTTTAGGAACAAAGTACGTAATGGACATTTTTAAAAATTTTAATTTTAATTTATAATTATAATTATCATAATTATTATTTTATAATACTAATTATTATACTAAAATTAAAGTTATACTATAACATGATAACTTTTTAGCTTGTACAATTAAAATAGATAACTAAAGCAATTCTATGTTGCTTGTATCTTTAAATAATAATACTTAGTCACATAGAGTCACCGATGCAACTAAAATAAAATAATTTTTTATCTTTTAGCAATTAAATACATAATTAGAATCTTAGTAGCAGCACATGGTGTACTCTTGGTGATAATCTTTTTTGCTATTTTAGTGCTAAAAATTACTTCAAAATGATTTTAATTGAGGGATATAAAGAACATATTCATTTACCACCGTATCAAATGCATCTTCTTAATGTAAGTAATTTACTAAGAATCATATTATACGCATATACAGTGTTTCACTAGACTAGTATCTATACTACTATATATTAAACATGTCCAAGGATTTTTGATCTACACAATATTATCAAATATCACACTGAAATTGCTATAAAATAATGCTAAGGGCAAGATTTTAACTTACGATATTCAAGATTTGAAACTATATATTTTTGTTGTAAAAAATTACAAAATATTATATTGCACGCACATATAATTACTTACAACTTGTATTGAACCTATGACCTTAAGAATGGTTTACATGTTTAATAATGCAAACATCGAGTGTTGCTAGGACTTAAGCACAAGAAAAAGATGTCGACTAAACTTTAGTAGGAAGTTAAAATTACAAAATTACATTTCATTAATTTGGGTAAAAAAAAAAGGTTACTTACAACATACAATAATCGAATTTTATAACCTTAAAGCGGATAACATGTATAATATTAGTTACAACAATAGACTTATCCTGAATAGTTAAACTGAATAACGTGTAAAATTACTTACAACAGTAGACCTATACTGAATAGCTATATATACAAATATATATTATTATATGTATATATTTACGATATATAGTGTATGAAAAATAATAAACTAATTAAAATACTATTTTAAAAATTTAATTTTTTTACCGGACTCGTCTTAAAGATGGTATTTTTTTTCTCTTTAATACCCTTAAAATGCCTTATTATTACATTGGGTCGGGAATGGTTTGGTTTCAAGTGTACAAATAAATGAGTCGGGCATATTGTGAGAATCCGCAAATGCGACCCCCCGGGTCTCGTCCCCGTTTCGGCTTGGGCGTCTGAAACGTCGGAACGGATTCCGTCGTTCCATTTGCAAGGAGTGTTTCTCTCTTGATTCATATCATGTGTCCCTATGTTCTATTTCTAGATGCAAAGGGATTTGTTCAGAGTCGCCAGTACGTTTTACGAGAAAACGGACAAAATAGTCGTGTAAAAGGAAAGGCTACAGATAAGCCTTTCTTTACACGTTTGTCTACGAAACCAGGATTCTATAGGGTTCGAAAACTATATTACGGTTTGGGAAGGTGTTAAGCACCCATTCCGCCCTTTCGGTCTCCAGCGGTCTTATATGTTTATTCTATGTTGAAAAACTTGGATGCTTTTACTGATAGCCTACTATTTTCTAAGTGAAAACCTTAATTCTTGGAAAAACGGGAAAAGGATAGAAAACTTTGTGTTCCAAGATCCGATATTTTGTTTTGAGAAATATAAATACAAGTGACAAAAGTGGTTTTCTTTAGAAATGGAGTTTCCCGTATTATTTCTCGGATAATGACGGTTTTCTCGGGTTTTGACTATTTTCGTAAAAAAGGTCCGGATCTATATAATGGAACTAATTCAATATGGAATTGGAACTCTTGAGAGGAGTTGTACCGGACGTATCGCAATCTATGAAACAGATGGGATATGTCGGGTTTTTGATTCCTAAGTAAGTTTTACCGGTCCGGGTTTGAAAACAGAATTTTATCCGGAGGGTAATGTATTTACTCTTCTAGTCTTACAAATGGTTTTATCAGGGTCTCTTGTTTTGAAAATGATAGACTATTTGTAACTTGGCAATAAGTTTATTCAAATAAAACGTGGACAAAACGACGGAAATAAAACAAGTGTACAGATATTTAATGTTAAATACTAGAAGAGACTTTCTTTACCTTCCCGACGAGAATAATAATAATAAGAAAGAAAATATAGTCCGGCGGAGAGATTTTCGGCGATAATAATCTTTTCCTTCTTCAGATATTTCCGAGAATTCGATTCCAGAGACGGGACACGTTGAGTGTCGGGAATAGATCCGATAATTCTTCAGAGATAAGACGATAATATAGAATACTTGATAATGAAATCAGTCTAAAACTCAGAATTTCTAGATCCAAGTTGCTGCCCCCCTCCTCCTTCTTCAACCCTTGGGGGTGTTTGGCCTATTTATACTGCTCGGGGAAGATTGTCGCGCGACATTTCCCCAAAAAAGGCAAGTGTCGCGCGACATATCTGTTTGTCGCGCGACATTCATGTATGTCATGCGACAAACGGCTGAAGTGATGGGTCCTGACACTGTGATGTGTCAGAAAGTGGTTGGTCGGGCGCAGAGAGGGATTGTCGTGCGACATAGTGGGATTGTCGCGCGACATAGTGGGATTGTCGCGCGACATACCAGTGATTGTCGCGCGACAATGTGATATGTCGTGCGACAATCCTTCATAAAAATAGGTTTGTCGCGCAACAAACCCCCCCCCCCCCGGAGTAGTTTCGGGTGCTCAGGTGGGTCTCGGACTCCAAAAACAGTAGTTCTCGTAGGTCGTTAGGGTTCTTGCGGGGGTCACGGATCGGGGTGTCTACAGACCCTCTCGACTCAAGCTCCTTGATTGCAAGGAATTGAGGCGACTGGAAGAGACCATGATCCATGGCTCTCGTATGAACTCTAAAGAAGTGTTTTATGCAAAAAGTGCTTGTGAGTGCCTCCGGAGAGGGCTTGTGTTTGGTTTTGCCTCCGGAGAGGGCTTTTGTTACCTCATTACCTCTTTCGAGGGCTTTGATTTGCTTCACTTGCCTCAGATGGGAGGACTACCATTGCGCCTCAGGTGGGAGGACTACCGTTGTGCCTCTATGGGAGGGCTTCACCTCAGGTGGGAGGACTACCGTTGTGCCTCTATGGGAGGGCTTCGCCTCAGGTGGGAGGACTACCTTTGTGCCTCTCTGGGAGGGCTTCGCCTCAGGTGGGAGGACTACCGTTGTGCCTCTCTGGGAGGGCTTCGCCTCAGGTGGGAGGACTACCTTTGTGCCTCTCTGGGAGGGCTTCTAGATCTGTAAGAAGAAGGAAAATTGCCTCTGGGAGGACTTTTATGAGTAACTCTTGCCTCTGAAGAGGGCTTGTGTTGTGGTTTGCCTCCGAAGAGGGCTTGTGTTGTGATTTGCCTCCGAAGAGAGCTTGTGTTTGTGGTTCTTGTGAAATTTAATTTTTTGTCTCCCTTAGACTGCTAGAGTGAGAGAGAGAAGCTTTTGTGAGGGTGAAAAGAGTTTCCTCGAGGTCTAATCTTATCCGAATGTCTGTTTTCCTGTACCTTTCTTGAATTTTGTTCTCACGTTTTCTTTGAGTGAGGATACTTCTCTCAGAAGGCAGTCTTTTTGATTTCTTTGCTTTCCGCAGCGGGATGATTCGAGGATTTTCCAAACCATCTCTTCTGTATCGTGCTGAAAAGAAAATTTGTTTGAAAGTTCAATCTCTGATCTCTGTTTTCTTCTCAGTTTTCTCTTTTAGGTGGGCCCACATTGTTTTCTGTTTTTCGATGCCCTTATTTCTTCCTCTTTTGGGAAAGACTCTTCCTGGCCTTCTCTGTTTTTGACCAAGAGTCTTTTTATCCCTTTGCCGTGAACAGGAGCCTTACTCACCCAAAACGAAGCCCTGAGCCGATTTGGCCTAGCTGTCACTTTTGGCGTGGCTCTCCCTGTCACTCTACATTTCTGTTTCTCTCGCTCGCTTTGGGCGCTCATACGGGTTACTTCTCTTTTCTACTCTTTCAATTTTTTCTATTCCCGTCTCAGGTATCTTTTGCTTCTTTCATATCGTTGGTCTTGGTCTTTCTGTGAGATCAGAGACTACTTTTAATCGTGGCATTCTGTTTTCGCATTTTTTTTTCGGAGAGACGATTTGGAAGTTTTTCCTCGTGTTCTCATCCTGGGTGTGCGGTTTTAACAATTTTCTTGAAAACTGTTTCTCGGAAGTCCTCCTGTAGGAGATAAAAATGAGAAAAAAGGTCAAAAAATCAGGGGAGAGGGTGGTTTGTCGCGCGACATTTCGGTGAGGAGCTCTTTGTCGCACGACAATGTGGCCATTTGTCGCGCGACAAACTGACCCACTATATAAGTCTCCTGCTGAGCTCATTCCACCTCATTCTTCCCCTTCTCTTTCTCTCTCTAGCTCTCCTTCTCTCTTCTTTCTAGTGCGGAAGCTCTGCCGTGTTTTTGACTTTCCCGATCTTTCCCACATATTCTACCTATACCGATGGACCCTGCTCATCCCGACAGACTGGAGGGTGACTAGGAGGAGGTCACCTTTACTGACGCTCAGGGCGTTCTCCACTGCAGCCCTCATCATGACGACTGGGCGGACTTGGATTGGTATGATGAGGATGGGATAGACCGTGGTCGGGCGGTGGTCTATCGAGATGCTATCCGAGCTACCCCGGTCCCGGATGTCCCGTGGCTCTTGATGGAGCCTGTCTCTCACGAGATTCGCCGTCGATCTCTGGTGTGCCTTCTCTTGTGTATTTATCTGTTCTGCTTTTTTGTCGTTTCCTGTATTCATTTTAAACAATGTTAGCATGCATGTCTGTCTAGGAATAACGCCCGATTTTAGCGAACACATACTTTTACCTGTGATACCTCCTAGGTTTTTTGGAAAATTTACATAATTTGCCCCTATAGCTCTATAACTCTCATAATTACACCAAAGTACCCTCAGGTTTAGGAAAATTACATAATTTACCCATATAACCCTGTAGCTCTCATAATTACACCAAAGTACCATCAGGTTTAGGAAAATTACATAATTTACCCTTATAGCTCTATAACTCTCATAATTACACCAAAGTACCCTCAGGTTTAGGAAAATTACATAATTTACCCACATAACCCTATAGCTCTCATAATTATACCAAAGTACCCTCAGGTTTGGAAAATTACATAATTTACCCCTATAGCCCTATAGCTCTCATAATTATACCAAAGTACCCTCAGGTTTGGAAAATTACATAATTTACCCCTATAGCCCTATAGCTCTCATAATTATACCAAAGTACCCTCAGGTTTGGAAAATTACATAATTTACCCCTATAGCCCTATTGCTCTCATAATTATACCAAAGTACCCTCAGGTTTGGAAAATTACATAATTTACCCCTATAGCCCTATAGCTCTCATAATTATACCCAAGTACCCTCAGGTTTTGGAAAATTACATAATTTACCCCTATAACCCCATATCTCTCATAATTATACCCAAGTACCCTCAGGTTTTGGAAAATTACATAATTTTACCCCTATAACCCCATATCTCTCATAATTATACCAAAGTACCCTCGGGTTTTGAAAAATTACATAATTTACCCCTATAGCCCTATAGCTCTCATAATTATACCCAAGTACCCTCAAGTTTTGGAAAGTTACATAATTTACCCCTATAACCCCATATCTCTCATAATTATACCAAAGTACCCTCAGGTTTGAAAAATTACATAATTTACCCCTATAACCCCATATCTCTCATAATTATACCAAAGTACCCTCAGGTTTGAAAGATTACATAATTTACCCCTATAACCCCATACTCGTTCTCTTGTCTGCAGTGGGTTGGCCGGGGTTGGGGTTCCCCCAACACTATATCTTCGGAGTGGCGACGGGCACCGGCCCCCTTCCAGGAGTTGATTCTCGCGACTCCTTTTGGCTCCCTCTTCGACGCCCTCCCAGAGCGGGTTTCTAGGGCGGCAGTTTTGGTGTCGGCACTGGCTTGCCATTGGTGGGATACTACTCATACCTTCCATTGGAGCTGGGGTGAGATGACGATGACACCCCTCGATTTTTTTGCTCTGACCGGGATTCCTTCAGGGGGGTCCCCATTCAGATCGATATCCCTTTGCTTCTGACGGCAGAGGGTATTGTTAGCGCACTTGGATGGTTCCCGGAGCGACGGAGTTCTGGTGATACGATTCCTCGGGGTGTCTTGGTTACGCGGCTAGCCACATAGAGAGCTCGGCTAGTTGCTTCAGGGGTTCCTATGACCCGTCAGGAGGCGCGCCAGTATGCCCGCGTCCTTCTTCTACTGACACTCCATGATTTATTTGAGGCTCGTGGTGGGGACACGGCTCATCTTTGGTGGTTGCCTTATCTTCGGGATTTCAGCCTTATGTTCGACTACGATTGGGGCGGTTTTATTCTTGCCGTCCTCTATGATGCTATGGATCAGGTTTCTCGCCACTTAGCCCTGAACCTTAAGGGTTTTTCTCTGTTGTGGGAGGTACATACTTTAGTCCTTTTGTCTTTGCTTCAGTTCTTTACATATTACCTGTTGATCATTGCTGATATTCTTTATATTTCTTCCTCAGAGTTGGTTTGTTGCTTATACTCGCCTGGGTCGCGCCCAGGTGGATCTCCTCGTCGAGAACGAGGACCAGTTCCCTTTTCTCCGTCGATTCGTTGCGGGGAACTACAGGGCTCCCTATATATACCGGACCCGGGAGACCGGAGCTGCTGCTGTCCACGACCTGCGGGAGGAGCAGGTAAATATTTTAGTATTCTTGCTTTTCAATAGTCAGATAGAATATATATAAATTACTGAAAAAATAAAAAACTTGTTCTTCTTTTTTTTCAGATTGAGTGGGCCCCTTGGGGTGATCTGGGTCTCCATTATGGGTATGGCCGTGCTCTGACCGCCTCGAGGACCAGGCGGCTTATCCGGGATGAGTACGGCCTCCTCTTCTACTTGGGCGAGAGGGTCATTCGCCAGCACACGCCGTCCCAGTGGCCTCGTGTTCCATTATTCTCCCCTGTTCTGATGAGGCGGACGGGCGAGATAGATCCGGTGACAGTGCAGGCCTTGGTCGATGGACTCGGCTTTCAGACGTTCGTCGAGGAGGGAGACTACGCTGTTTTTGCTGCCCGTTACCTGATGAGGGAGCCAAAGGGGACTCGGGGACGGGTCTTCTATGAGAGGTACCAGGCATTGGGAGGTGATCCCCATTACATACGGGGACAAACCCATTTAGCTAGGGCGATTCCGGGTCACTTGCCACCTGTCCCCGATCAGAGGGACAACATTCCGGATTCTGAGGATGAGGACCCCGAGGGAGAGAGGGATGTTCCTGCTGCGGCTGAGGGTGGTGATCGGCCGGAGGGCGAGGGAGGTGATGCGACAGCGGTTCCGGAGCCGTCACCTCAGACGACACCTAGGGGGAGCGGAGTGCTGAGGGTTTTGAGTTCCCCGCCGGCCCTCCTGTGTCTCCGGGGGTCCTTTTTGCTGCTGCTGAGGCTGCTGAGGGGAGAGCGGGATTTTCTGAGAGGTCCTGGGAGCCCGCGGACCTTGGGGCAGATTACGACCAGTTCGGGCGGACTCCTCCTGCGGCGGCGACTACTCCTTCTAGTGGGGTACCTCCTTTGAGGGCGACGGCGATGGTGGACCCTCCAGGGGTCCGTAGATATGCTACGTTGACTCCTCTCCCGACGACTATCATGGGGCCTCCCGCCCGATCTCCAGGATTTGGCGGCTCATCCTCTCGTCCACTCTTGTTCCCCATTCGTGAGGAGGGAGGGTCTACTTCTGCAGCTGTTCCTGCAGGGTCGTCTATCCCATGGGTAGATCTACCCCCACTCCCCAGGGATATCTCATATGTCGGCGCTGGCTTACGTCGATATCCTGTCCCGGAGTATCCTCTTCCTGAGGGTACTTTCGACTATCTGGGCGGTCGCCCTGGTGACGAGGTACCTTCTTTTACCCTTTCTTGATACCCTTATGTCTATCTCTATCTATTTTGACTGTGCTGATTCTCTTTATGTCCTTTTTACAGAGAGTGAGCGTACGGGTGGTAGATCTACGGGCCTGGCACGCCCAGTATCTTTACAGCTGGAACCTGCTCCAGTATGTCGGTCGAGACCCTCCAGCCTATATTCGTGACTACCAGAGGGCTATTGACGTCTCCCTACGGCCGGACGACCCCCTGACTTCCTCCCACGCCCGGACGGATTCTCGGAGGAGCAATAGTCGGATTTCCAGGCGTTCCCGATCGTCGGTGATTCGTCCTACGGCACCGGTCCAGTCCACGAGGCCTTCCCAGGCGGCAGTTCCTCCTGTTCCCGGCGTCCCAGTTATTGATCTTACTCCCGAGGAGGGCTCGGGTGATAGTGGGAGCGTGTCAAAACGCACCCGTATAGATTAGTTTTCCCTTTTCTGCACTTAGTGTTAGTTCTGGACAGATATGTATTTATTTTAGACATGTTTAGACGGATATTTAGTCTTTTAAAAACTGTTTTTTTATTGGATTTATAAAATATCTTTATCTGTGTTTGATTTATACTTTTATTCTTTGTGTGTGAAAGACATATACATGTATATATATATATATAAGAGTCGGTGATTTAGAAGTCATACCTTGTAGGTTAGTGACACTTTTCCTAAAAAAAGAGCAAAGTGAGAACAAGAAAACATCTAAAAAATGATTATTTTGGCAAAAATGGCTGCTGTGTGTAAGAAGAACAAAATCAGGGTGACCCCAAAGGGGTTTGTCGCGCGACAATCCCTCCTAGATATGGGTTTGTCGCGCGACAAACAGGTACATGTCCCTCTTTTTTTGCTATAAATACACCCATCTTCCTTCCTTCATTCCCACACCTTCCGACAATGTCTTCTTATCGCACAAAATCTGATTTTTCTTATGTCAATGCTCGAGATGCTTTGATATCTTTCGAAAATGGTCTGAACTTTGGTGCCTTTAGTCCTTTAGCGGGCTGGTGCCATCGTCCCGTTGATTTTTCCTTTCTGTTAGGTGCCTTGTATTTCTGGAGTCCTGCGGACCATCTCTTCCGCTTTGGACTAGATGAGCTCTGCCCGACCTATAAGGAGTTCTCCTGGCTGTTACGTTCTGACGTTCGTCTCCCAATGGCCGTTCCTATAGAAGGAATCGGTCCCCGGGACATGCTAATTGCTCTGTTAGCCATTCCCCAGGCGACCTGTGACGGTTTCATTGCTGACGGACTTCTTGACCTCCATAAAATGGTGAGGTTCTTTCATTGTTATGAAGATAGGGCCTCTTACGGCGTGGGGCGTACTGCAGCGGCCCTGATTTGCCTGGTTTCTGATATGCTGCTGGTGACGGGTTCTTCCCGTGTTGATCCGACTATCCTGAGTCTGATTTACCAGGCTAGAAATGGGGAGTCTATAGTGCCGATCGTTCTTGCAGAAACCCTGAATGGTCTGGATGAGGTTCAACGGGGGGCTTCACCCTTTTTTCGGGGGGAGTCCGCGTTTACTATATATGTGGCTGCTGGAGCGCTTTCGATCGGTGGGTTTCAACGGAGTTCGGCTCGACAATCCGACTCATTTCTTCCATCGACCTCTCTTTGGTGCTTTGACCATGTCTTCCTCTGATTGGACGGTGTGGTTCTCGGAGAACTTTCGGGCTATCCGGTGGAACATTCCTTGGTAGAAACTGAGGGCGATGGTACTTAGCACTGGGGGTCAGAACTACGTTCGGCTTCGTGGGCTCTGGTTTACTTCCTTTTATCTCCCCGGACGTCTTCTTCGGCAGTTTAACATTCCTCAAGAGGTTTCTCTTGGTCTGAACAACTTCTCTTCTGAGTCTAAATTTGTGACCCCGCATGTTTCTTTATCGGTAGAGAGGATGTGGCGTGCTCGACTGACTCGTCAGTTCAACCATGCTCGTTTTGGTATTACCCGGCCCCTCCGGGCTGATATTATCCGCTCTTGCTGGCAATTTCTGGAAGGAGAACTGATCGACGATCCCTTTCAAATGGAGTGGTTCCGGTTCATGGATACGGAGGCTACTGATGATAACATTGTCTTAGCATATCAGATTTTGGACGAAGCTCGGATCGACTTGGCTACTAAGGACCCAGTGTGGCCAACCCCTAGGGATTAGTTTCTTTTGTATTGTTATGTCTCCTTTGTAACCTTTGGTGTTCTGAACCACCTTTTAATAATATATGAGGGACTGCCTGTGGGAAATAAATTTATTTGCAAAGTTTAAAC
This sequence comes from Lonicera japonica, assembly GCA_021464415.1. Taxonomy (NCBI): domain Eukaryota; kingdom Viridiplantae; phylum Streptophyta; class Magnoliopsida; order Dipsacales; family Caprifoliaceae; genus Lonicera; species Lonicera japonica. The sequence continues at coordinate 66,977,955 of CM038467.1, read as the reverse complement.
CGGGCCTGAAGTCACTTCTCAGGTTGCCTACGTTCCCCTTTTTGATTTTTTTACAAAGAACAAAAAGTTTTGAGTTGGGGCTCAGGTTTACTTAGTTCTTATTACATGCCACACCTATTGGTAATACTTCTTCAGTCGATCCATGTTGACTGGTGAATGTAGTAACTACCCATCCAAATCAGTGAGTATAGCGGCACCTCCTGTATCGATTTCTTTGACGATGTACGGCCCTGTCCACTTATGTCCGAACTTACCCCTCGGATCTCTGGCTGGTTCTCAAATTTCTTTCAATATGATATCATTCTCATTGATACCCCGAGTCCTCACCTTCTGGTTAAATGCTCGAGCGATTCTCTTCTGATACCCTTGATGGTGGTACGCGGCTTTCAATCTCTTTTCATCTAGTAGGGCTAGCTCGTTATAACGTGCCTGGATCCACTCTAGTTCATTGACTTGATTTTCTAGCATTACTCTGAGGGAGGGGACTTCTAACTCAACAGGGAGGACTGCTTCCATCCCGTATGTAAGAGAGAACGGGGTTGCCCCGGTGGAGACCCTCTCGGTGGTGCGGTATCCCCACAATGCATAAGGTAATTTCTCTGGCCAGTCTCGACAGGTGTCGGTCATCTTGCTTAGGATATTCTTTAGACTTTTGTTGGCGGCTTCAACTGCCCCATTGGTTTGTGGTCTGTATGACGAAGACCTGTGTCTGGTAATACCGTATTCTTCCATGACGGTATTAGCTTCTCCTTCGAAGTGGGTGCCGTTATCTGAGATGATCTCGTGTGGGACCCCATATCGGCAAACAATATTCCTTTTGATGAATCGGGCTACTTTTTTGGCATCCAGGGTCTGGTAAGACCCGGCTTCTACCCATTTGGTGAAGTAGTCGATGGCTACTAGTATGAATTCATGGCCGTTGCTGGCTTTGGGCGAGATCTTCCCAATGACGTCGATTCCCCAGGTTGCGAAAGGCCAGGGAGCAGTCATGGTGTACAACTCTTTTGGAGGAAGCTTCTGGGATTTAGCATAAATTTGGCACTTGTGACAACGGCGTACGTGATTAGCGCAGTCGGTTTGCAGAGTAGACCAGAAATAACCTTGTCTGATGATTTTGCGGGCAAGTGTATGTCCGCTCATATGAGGTCCGCAATCGCCCCCATGTATCTGATCCATCATTCTGACTGATTCTTCTTCGGTGAGGCATTGGAGATGAGTCCCGTCGTAATTCCTTTTATACAATCTTCCGGCACAAAGTATGAACCCTGATGCTAATCTTCTGAGCGTGACCCGTGTTTTCTTGTCTGTTTTCTCAGGATACTGATGGTTCTTCAGCAGGTTCCAGATATCGTAAAACCAAGTGGTTGAATCCCCTTCCCCTTCATTCTCTACCACCAAGGCCGTGCAGTGTGCTGGTTCTGACTTCTTTTGTACCGTAAGAGTTATTTCTTCCATTCCTTCCGGGATATCGATCATAGATGCCAGGGTTGCCAGTGCGTCAGCAAAACTGTTCTGAGACCTGGGGAGATAGTAGAACTCCGTATGCTTGAACTTTCCCGCGATATCCTCCAGTCGGGCGAGGTAAGGGACTAATTTCTCATCCCTGATCTTCCATTCTTTCAGAACCTGGTGGACCACTAGTGCTGAATCTCCGTATACCTGTATCCTCTTTATACCCCTTTGAAGAGCGATCTCTAACCCGAGTATGCAGGCTTCATATTCAGCCATGTTGTTGGTGCAGAAGAAGTCCAGACGATATGATACCGGGGAGTGAGTTTGGTTTGGAGAGACTAACAGGATACCTATCCCGTTTCCATTCCGATTGGCGGCCCCGTCAAAGTACAACTTCCAGTCTTCATCGATCTCAACATTCATGATGGTTTCGTCTGGGAACTCGGCTTCTTCTAGCACGTCTCCCAATATTGGATTGTGGGCCAGGTAATCAGCTATGATCTTGCCTTTGACTGCCTTCTGGGTCATGTAGGTGATGTCGAATTCGGAGAGTAAAAATAGCCATTTTGCCATTCGGTTCGAGAGAGCCGGTTTCTCGAATAGGTATTTCAACGGATCGATCCGTGATGCCAGGATGACTGAGAAAACTAGCATGTAGTGCCGTAGTTTCTGTGTTACCCAGACGAGAGCGGTGCATGATTTCTCCAATGGTTTGTAATTCTTCTCAAATGGGGATAGTTTCTTGCTGAGGAACTAGATGGCCTGCTCTTTCCGGGTATCAGTCAGGTGTTGGGCTAGCATTGCTCCGGCGGCTGAATCAGTGACGGTTAGGTATAAGATTAATGGTAGTCCGATTTGTGGTGGGGCTAATACTGGGGGGTTGGAGAGATATTCCTTGATTCTATCAAAAGCTTCCTGGCACTGACCGTCCCACTCCCCCGGTGAAGATTTCCTTAGGAGTTTGAAGATGGGCTCGCAAGTCTGAGTGAGCTGAGAGATGAATCTACTGATGTACTGCAGATTACCCAAAAATCCCCGGACTTCCTTCTCGGTACGAGGTTTAGGCATTTCTTGGATAGCTTGAACCTTGGCAGGGTCTACCTTGATTCCTCTCTTACTGACAACACAACCTAGGAGTTTTCCCTTGGTCACTCCGAACACACATTTCTGCGGATTGAGTCTCATCTGGTACTGGCGAAGCCGGTCGAAGAAGGTTCGCAAGGCTGGTATGTGACCTTCCATCTCCTTTGATTTGATTATCATGTCGTCCACATACACCTCTACTTCTTTGTGGATCATATCGTGGAAAATAGCGGTGGCTGCTCTTTGATAGGTTGCCCCGGCGTTCTTCAGCCCAAATGGCATAACAGTGTAGCAGTATGTTCCCCATGGTGTGATGAATGCCGTTTTCTCCTGGTGATCCGGGTGCATCTTGATCTGGTTATACCCGGCAAAACCATCCACAAATGACTTCAGGGCGTGGTTGGCAGTGTTGTCTATTATCAAATCGATGTTGGGCAATGGGAAATCGTCTTTCGGACAAGCCTTGTTAAGATCCCGGTAATCCACACACATGCGGACCTTCCCATTTGCCTTTGGAACGGGCACAATGTTGGCTAACCATGAAGGGTAATCGATCACCCGCAAAAACCCTACACTCAGTTGTTTCATCACTTCTTCCTTTACTTTCAGGGACCATTCTGGCGTAAGTTTCCTTAACTTTTGTTTGACAGGTCTGAACTCTGGCTTGGTATGTATCTCGTGCATGACTATCTGACTGTTCAATCCTGGCATATCCGCATAAGACCAGGCGAAGACATCCACGTACTCTTTCAGAGTTTGTGTGAATTCCTCTTTTTCTGTTTCATTCAGACCTGTCCCAATGCGGACCTCCTTTTTTTCCTCTTCTGTCCCGAGGTTAATTTCGAGAGTGTCTCCTTCCTCGCTCTGTATACGCTGTTCCTCCCGTTCAGGGTGCTCGTTCAATCTTTCTAACTCCTTATAAGCTATTACAGATTTGCAAATAACAGGATAACGCAAAACATAGTTTTCTTCATTGATAATAGTGTTTACAGGTATAAGTTTAAAAAGTAAATCTAGGAGTGGCTCTTTCCTAGCCTTACTCTCACTATCACCTCTCACCCTTACAATTTCACTCTTCTTCCCTTCTCTTTGGTAGTCTGGATCAGCGTATATCAGGTGTACAGGGTCATCCCTTGGCTCGTTATCCCCTAGAGCCATGATGTCGAAAAGATCTCCAATAATTTCTTCCTCCTCATCCTTCTTGTCTTCATTTCTTTCTTTCAACTCGATTGTCAATTTGGTGGAGAAACTGTGCTCGATGCTTTCCTTGACATATAGGTCATCTTCATAGAAGATTTCCCATCCTGGTAGGTTCTCTCCGTCGCTGTTTCTCCAAGGCTCCTGAAAACCACAAAAGGGGAAGTCTTCTCCTTCTTTGATGAAAAAACCGTTCAAGGAGCTGAAACTCGGATACTGATGCCCTCGGCCCCCTTTTTGCTGATCGTCTTCTTTAGTGTGTTGGTACCCCAAACCTTCCCTTTCGCACCTCGTTACTGGTTCCAAGGCTTGAAGTAGTCCTGGTTGTCCCATTCCCAGACCGGCTCCAGGCAAGTATTTCATTATTCTCAGCATATTTGTAACCTTGGTGCTGAGACCGGGGATATTGTCAGGGGGAAGATATTCGATTATCTGGGTGCTGAGAGTTTGTACTTGAGGCTCGTAAGAAAAGCCTCCCAACTGTATGCTCTGGCTCCCGATTCTCAAAACAGGTAACTCCAGATCTGCTAAGGTCCTTTCAGGATTTCCTTGGATGGTTATTATGTTCCCTTCAAATGGTGTCTTGATCTTTTGGTTCAAAGAGGAGGGGAGTGCTCCTATGTCATGTAGCCATGCTCTTCCCAGTAGGAGGTTAAAGCTGGAGGGAATGTCTATGATTTGGAAGTCGGCTGGGAAGTTCTCGGGACCGACCATGAGATCAAGCTTCAGAGAACCCAGAACGGCCCTTCTGGTATTGTCGTAGGCCCTGACAGTCACAGCGGATGGGGAGAGTTCTGAGTCCAAAATGCCTAGACATCTGGCTGCCTTTAGGGGGCAGACGTTTATGGTTGATCCGTTGTCGATAAGGACTTGTGGTAGGACTTTCCCTCGGGTTCGGACGATGATATGGAGAGCCAGGCTGTGTTTCCTCCCCAATGGAGATAGATCTTCATCTGAAAATGATAGACTTCTTTGAACTGTAAGTGACCCGATCATTTTTGGCAGTTGTTCGGGCGTGGAGTTCGGTGATATCACGGCCTCGTCCAGAAGTTTGATGAAAGCGGTTCTGTGGGGTTTGGAGGAAACCAAGAGGCCCCAAATGGTGATGTGTGCCTGGGTCTTCTTCAACTGCTCAAGCACTCTATCTTCTCCCATTTCCTTAGGTGGCGGTATTTTCTCAGCATACGCCGGTGGTGGTTGGTACACCCTTCCTGAACGGGTGATCTGTTGGATCCAAAGGGATGCCGAGTCTGATTCCTCTGAAGTTCCTGACGATTTCGGCTCTGTCAACCAACTGAAAGTCCCGGGGGAGGTTTATGTCATACAGATTGTCTCCCTGGGGAGTTTTGGGATTTCCATGACTGTTTCTTCTTATCCTGGGTCCATCCTATCCCAGATTTTCCAGGATTGGTTTTGATTGTAAGTGGCTGTGAGATCCCCTGATTTGCCTTTCCTAAACCCTGCCCGGGTAGGAAGTTCATTTTGGCCATCCATTGGTCAATTATGGGATTGAGGCCTGGGGCAGCTTGAGCCTTTGTTGGCAGTACAACGGGTGCCCTGTAGGCTGGGTTATCTTGAATGAGCCCTACGGGATCGAAACCTTCTTCATCAGTGGTCAAGGCGTTAATCCCTGCAAGTGAAGCATGGTTAGGAAGTGGATTGTTGGTAACATTGGGCCCGCCAGGTGCGGGGATGGTTTCGGCTTCAATGAGGTCTTGAATACGATGGCGAAGGGCCAAACAACGTTCCGTGTCATGCCCTGCAGCTTGATGATACGCACAATTCTCATTCATTCTCCAGGTGTTGGGAATGGGGTTTGGTGGGGGGCGCGGGTTGAGTGGAGTGATTAGTCCGGCTTTTTGGAGAAGCTCTAGACTTTTTACTAGGGTAGTGGGGAGGGTGCAGAAGTTTCTCCTTTTCTTGTCCTCAGTGTTCGAAGGGCCTCCTTGTGCGGGTCAACTCATCGGAGGTGGCTGTTGTGGTTGTTGAAAGGGGTTTTGTTGATAGGGGTATGAGTTTATTTGATTCACGGCTGTAGTGGCTGTCTTTCTCCCGGTGTATGCGGCTTTCTTGGTATCGGTTTCAGCTTTCTTGGCCAATTCTTCCTCTACTTGTGACCCCATACTCAACAGGGCCTTGAAGTGTGGGAATACATGCTTTCCCATGCAACTCAGTACGGCCGGAGTGAAGTTCTTCTGAATGATTTCCAACTGTTCTTCTTCATCGGGTCGTTTGGACATTTGGGAGGCCATCTCCCTCCAGCGGGTGACAAAGTCGCTGAAGCTTTCTTTCTCGCCCTGTTTGGCCATTTCCAGGTGTTTACGGGTAATTTCCAAATCCTCGTTGGACCCGTATTTGGTCATAAATTCCTTGACGATATCTCCCCAAGTCTGCGTGTGATGCATTTCCAGACCAAAAAACCATCTCAGGGCGGCCCCCGTGAGAGTCATGTGAAAGGCCTGTGCTAATTCCGGCTCTCCACAACCGGACACTTGCATGGATCTGATGTAGGATTGTAGATGGGTTTTAGGGGGCGTGGTTCCCGTGAACTTGGTGATAGAAGGGAGTTTGAATCCCTGGGGTAATCTTGCTTCTGGGTAGAGGGAGAAGGCATTCATATCTGTGATCTCGTCTGCTCCTTTTATCAGAGACACCCCCTTCTGCAGGACCCTTATCTGCTCTTTCAGCTTCTTCATTTCCTCACTCTCTCTTGACACCTCGTCGGGCTGTTCCTGTGCTATTACCGATTCTGCGTATACTGCCCGAAGTCGGTTGATGTCTGGGTACTCATTAGGGAGGGCTGCTGGAGCCGGTGGTGGAATGAGTCTTGCGGGAACTTGTGGCCATGGTTGGTATTGGGGGTCAAAGCCGGGTTGTACTTGGGGTTGCGGCCAAACTATGGGTGGCTCTTGCTGTTGGTAAGTGGGGCCTGAATCCGGGGCCCGTTGGTTCTGATGGTTGGGGTCGGTTTGAACTGAACCCGCTACGATAGGGCCTGTTTGAGGTGGATTGGTTCCTTGAACTGGGGGGAGTACTTGTGAAGACTGTCCTTGGTTCGGATCTCGATTCGGTGGTAGTCGATCAAACCCCGGTGGTGTAGTTCGTTCGGCTGACAATTCTTCTATTCGGATTCGGGTACCTTGTTGCTCGTTCATGAGGTTTGCCAGATCCCTGCTGACGGTCATGAGTAAACGGTGCATTTCGGCTAGAGTTGGCTGAGCTGATGATGCCTCGGCTAGGCTCTGATCTGTCTCTCGATTCTCGCGTTCATCGGCCATTTCCGGTGTGCTTGGTCTTACTAGTCTTCCGATGTGATCACGGCCGTCCCAACCTTCCAGTCTGTCGTTGCCTCACGACTGTAGACGAAACCACGTGGCGAAGATGAAGGAAGACCGTGATGCGACTCAATTTTTGCCAAAAGAACCACTAAAAATTGCCGAGAAGAGCCTCAGATTTTTAAAAGGGTGTGTAAAAGTAAGCCGTAAGGTGGTACATCCCCTACGGCTGTTTGACAAGTGTTTTAACTTGACTCGATCTTATATGCAGCGCAGGTGTACGAACGGTTTAAGGTTTCAGGCTCCCTCCTTTTTGGCAAGACCTTGCGATATACCCTAGAGGCGGGTACGTACAAGCGCCTTTTGATATACTTCCCGGGTACGTGAGTGTTCTTGTCACTCGATATACCTCGGGGGCGTACTTGGCCAAGGAGAGTGGAAGTAAATGCTTTCGGTTTATGTTGGCCCAAGCAAGCCAACTCCCTACTCACTTATAATACTTCCGAGGGTTTGGGGTAAATTCACACTCGTAGAACCAATGCATGATTTGTGACAGTGCGTGCGAAAAAAGGTTGGGTTTACAAATATCATTATCTTGATTACGTATTTTTGAAAAACTCCCATTTTTAGAAAAAAAAAGTTTCTTCTCAATCAATTAACATAAGTATGGAAAGCAGTAAAGGCAAGCATTTAACAGATAAACAAAAGTCCACACATAAGAGTCTAGTTTTCTAACGTCCCCAGCAGAGTCGCCACTGTGAGAATCCGCAAATGCGACCCCCTGGGTCTTGTCCCCGTTTCGGCTTGGGCGTCTGAAACGTCGGAACAGATTCCGTCGTTCCATTTGCAAGGAGTGTTTCTCTCTTCATTCATATCATGTGTCCCTATGTTCTATTTCTAGATGCAAAGGGATTTGTTCAGAGTCGCCAGTACGTTTTACGAGAAAACGGACAAAATAGTCGTGTAAGAGGAAAGGCTACAGATAAGCCTTTCTTTACACGTTTGTCTACGAAACCAGGATTCTATAGGGTTCGAAAACTATATTACGGTTTGGGAAGGTGTTAAGCACCCATTCCGCCCTTTCGGTCTCCAGCGGTCTTATATGTTTATTCTATGTTGAAAAACTTGGATGCTTTTACTGATAGCCTACTATTTTCTAAGTGAAAACCTTAATTCTTGGAAAAACGGGAAAAGGATAGAAAACTTTGTGTTCCAAGATCCGATATTTTGTTTTGAGAAATATAAATACAAGTGACAAAAGTGGTTTTCTTTAGAAATGGAGTTTCCCGTATTATTTCTCGGATAATGACGGTTTTCTCGGGTTTTGACTATTTTCGTAAAAAAGGTCCGGATCTATATAATGGAACTAATTCAATATGGAATTGGAACTCTTGAGAGGAGTTGTACCGGACGTATCGCAATCTATGAAACAGATGGGATATGTCGGGTTTTTGATTCCTAAGTAAGTTTTACCGGTCCGGGTTTGAAAACAGAATTTTATCCGGAGGGTAATGTATTTACTCTTCTGGTTTTACAAATGGTTTTATCAGGGTCTCTTGTTTTGAAAATGATAGACTATTTGTAACTTGGCAATAAGTTTATTCAAATAAAACGTGGACAAAACGACGGAAATAAAACAAGTGTACATATATTTAATGTTAAATACTAGAAGAGACTTTCTTTACCTTCCCGACGAGAATAATAATAATAAGAAAGAAAATATAGTCCGGCGGAGAGATTTCCGGCGATAATAATCTTTTCCTTCTTCAGATATTTCCGAGAATTCGATTCCAGAGACGGGACACGTTAAGTGTCGGGAATAGATCCGATAATTCTTCAGAGATAAGACGATAATATAGAATACTTGATAATGAAATCAGTCTAAAACTCAGAATTTCTAGATCCAAGTTGCTGCCCCCCTCCTCCTTCTTCAACCCTTGGGGGTGTTTGGCCTATTTATACTGCTCGGGGAAGATTGTCGCGTGACATTTCCCCAAAAAAGGCAAGTGTCGCGCGACATATCTGTTTGTCGCGCGACATTCATGTATGTCGTGCGACAAACGGCTGAAGTGATGGGTCCTGACACTGTGATGCGTCAGAAAGTGGTTGGTCGGGCGCAGAGAGGGATTGTCGTGCGACATAGTGGGATTGTCGCGCGACATACCAGTGATTGTCGCGCGACAATGTGATATGTCGTGCGACAATCCTTCATAAAAATAGGTTTGTCGCGCAACAAACCCCCCCCCCCCCGGGTAGTTTCGGGTGCTCGGGTGGGTCCCGGACTCCAAAAATAGTAGTTCTCGTAGGTCGTTAGGGTTCTTGCGGGGGTCACGGATCGGGGTGTCTTCACATATACTTATGACCGTTAAATTAGTTAATTATAATATCTTAAAGATGAGTGTAAAAAATGAAACTAATCGAAGTTGCATAAATCCCTCATTATAATAATGTTATAAAGTGAAGTATGAACTTTACAAAAATTAAGTAAAACTAAATATAGTGATTATATGATTACATATATCGAATTGATTTAAAACTTTACATGTTTGGATAAACACAATAAAAATAATGTATCTAAAAGTAGAATTGATATATAAATTATGAATATAAGAAAAAGTTATGAACAAATACGCATTACCTACCTGAACTAGAAGACGAAGGCGAACCCAATGAGTTGTTGTTTTTGGCATTGTGGTAGTTTGAGTTAATTTTCCATATATGTGGCGTTTTATGAAGTACCATAGATTTATCACATAAGGGTAATGAATATATGGTGGATTTGTGTTCTTTAGGAGTAGTTTGAGGTTCCCCATTAACCTACATATATACATATTTTTTCTTTAGGAGTAGTACATATTTTTTCCAGCTTTTGAACATATTTTATAGGGCTCATGTTCATCCAGAATGCATTTCAGTTCTCACAACAATTAATTGCTCTTTTAATCTCTGATTAATTTTTTCTTTTAAATTTGACGCAGTTTTTAAATTAAACTTATATACCACTGCTTTTTATTTATTTATTTATTATTATTGTTTCGTTTTTGGGGCACGATATGTCTTGATACCATTTTGCTCAAGGAAGTGTAATATTGTAAGAAGTGCTCAAGGAAGGCTCTCTAATTAATGATCATCAGTAATATATATTTTTAACAGATATCTTGTAAAATATTTATTTTTTAATTGTTGTGATACATTTATATGACTGAATTTATTCTCATTTGAATTTCTAATGGGATTGAATTGTATGAAACGGTTTATTTTTTTCAATTTGGTAAATGGTTGTTTTGTTTTGTTGCATATACAATTTAGATGGCTCCTGGCCGTCCTGTAGATATATAAATGTATTTTTTTATTAAATTATGTAGTTTGACACTGTTTCCAACAGTGCCAAGAACGTGCCAAAGTTTAAACTAAATTGGCCAGTGTGGTGAAACGTGTCTGAACAGGGGGGGGAGCCACGTGACTCACAATTGGCAAGGTTGGTAGCTGTAGACACCCTAATTCGTGATTCCCGCAAGAAACCTAAAAACGACTATCGGAAAAGCACGATTTTGGAATCCGAGGCCCACCCAAACACCCGAAACTACTCCGGGGGTTTAGTTGGCCAAACAAACATGTCTTTAAGTTGGATTATTGAGCGACAAACCAATATGTCGCGCGACAATCCCCCTTATATCGGGCAACAAGTTCCCAAACACAGACCAACAACTTTCTGACAAATCAGTCTACCAGAAGGGCCACTTCAGCTGTATGTTTCACGACATATGGCCAAATATTGCGCGACACTTGCCTTCTCTGAAGAAATATCGCGCGACAATCATCCCCCAGCACTATAAATAGGCCAACACCCCCAAGGGTTCAAGGCAATAACTTGAGATCTAAAAATTCTAAGTTTTATATTTGATTTTATGGTCTTTTATCAAGTATATTTTACGATCGTCTGATTTCCGAAGAATTATCAAATTTATTCTTGACACTCGGTGTGTCTCACTTCTGGAATCAAGTTCTTAGAAATATCTGAAGAGGAAAATCTTATTATCACCGGAGGTTTTCTGCCGTATTATATTTTCTCTCTTATTATTATATTTATTGTCGGAAAGGTAAAAAAAGTCTCTTCTAGTATTTAAACTTAGCTATCTGTGTACTTGTTTTATTACGTATCTGTTATCTTGTCCGCATTTTATTTGAATAAACTTATTGACAAGTTGCAAATAGTCTATTGTTTTCAAAACCCTGATAAATATTATTTGTAAAAATAGAAAAGTAAGAATATTATCGTCCGGAATAAACTAGATTTTCAAAACCCGGACCGATAAAACTTACTTAGGAATTAAATTCGAGCATGTCTCATTTTCCCCATAGACTGCGATATATCCGGTAAAATTCCCCTCAACAAGTTCAAATTCCATATTAAATCAGTTTCGATAAGGATTTGAACTTTTCCAAAATAATCAAAACAGGAAGACTAACATCGTTATCCGAGGAAACAATGCCGGAATGTCTCTTTTAAATTCAAAAGCATAAACTTTGTCATTTGTACTGTATTTTCAAAAGCCAAAAACATTAGATCACGTAATACAAGGGTTTATTTATATCCCTTTCCCCGTCCCCCAAAATTAGGGTTTCTTATTCGGGAAGTAGTAGACTGTTAGTAAAAGCATCTAAGTTTTTCAACATAGAATAAACCTATAAAACCACTAGAGACCGAAAAGGCGGAACGGGTGCTTAACACCTTCCAAATCCATAACATAGTTCCCGAATCCTATAGAATCCTGGTTTCGTAGACAAACGTGTAAAAAAAGACTTTTCTGTAGCCTTTGCTCTTACATAACTATTTTGTCTGTTTTATCATAAAATGTACTGGCGACTCTAAACGAACCCTCTTGCATCTAGAAACAGAATAGAGGGACACCCGATATGAATTATCAATACGTTAGAAGTAAATGGAACGACGAAATCTGTTCCGATGTTTCAGACACCCAAACACGGGATGAGACTCGGGGGTCGCATTTGCAGATTCTCATAGTAGCTGTGCCTGATAAGCAAAAAAAATTCTATGAATAGGTACCCTTTGACCAAAATATTGCACACTTTCGGCACGGTGCCGAGTCGTACTAAAACATTTGGTATGCCACTATTTGGCACGGCTCGGAGCCGTGTCAATGTCGGTCAGCCACGGCGTAGAACCATGCCAATTAGTGAATTTCGGTGTAGTGCTTATTAGAACATCTCCAAACTAAATTTTATATTTTTGAACTCTATTTAAAAAAAATTAAATGATTATTGCTTGTTTACTTTTATCTCAACGAAACAATCCAAATGTATTTTTAAGAAAGGGTATTTTTAAAATTTGAGTAAGTTGATTAACAGTTGACTAAAAGATTCCAACTAAAATGAGGGTTAAAAGTTAAAAGAAACATAAAAGCGAAAGCAAACACTAGTATAAAAACTAAATGGCTCCAAAACCTAAATGAACCTTAGAAGAATTCTATCCGCTTGAATAAATATTTATTTTTATATAAAATAAAAAGACATTTCACGGATATTAGAAATGTGTCAGATTTTTGGTTTTCAAATTTTATTTTACGAGCTTTTGGTTCAGAGAAAATATATATATGTTTACACTATAGGGTAAGCAACAAATTATGAACCATCACTATTAACAAGAGTAATAAAGTTGTTGACTGCTGAACTATATATTATCTTTTTAAGTGATATTTTTTTTAAAAAATACATATATTTAAATAACACACATCTCATATGCATAAAATATAACTACTATTTAAAGAGAGATTATGAAATGACTCTTAATTTAATATTTTTTTCCCTTGGCTTAATAGTCAAGATTTGTAATGGAGTACAAGTATCAAAAACTACACTATTGAATAATTAATTAAGGTCTTGAGTTACTGACCAAAGCTAATAATTGAATTTTTTTTTTTAACAGATCAAAATTTTGATTCACAGCTTCCCATGATCAAAGCTAAGAGCATCTCCAATAAAGTCGTGTAAAATTATGGCAAGTGAGTTTTACACAAAAATTTTACACAGGCCTATTTACTCTCCAATAGCCAATATTAATACTCATATGTAAAAATAAGTGGTCTAATAAAAAATAGGCACCTAAAGAACAAGAAACTACACAAATGAGGAGAGGGAATGAGTGGGTGGAGAGACAATGTGTGTGGTGTGATTGAGTTAATGAGGAGAGATAATGAGTGGGTGGAGAGAGAATCTTACTTAACTTTGTAAATTGGATGTGAAAAATACAAAGCTATAACCGACTATTTACAAAAATAATAATCTAGATCGCGTTTGATTCATTAGTCTATAACCGACTTTTTCTCGTGTCACCTACGCCTAGGGGTGTGCACGGTCCCGTTGACCATTGGAACGGACCAGATAGAGCACTTCGATCCTAGGAATTTTGGGATCGGACCAGACCGGACCGAATTGCTAGCTAAGACCGGACTGGATTGAACCAATTTAAACGGTCTGATTTCGGTTGGTCCAACCGGTCTGGGCTTTTTTAATGGACCAATTTAATTTGGTTTTTTTTTTTTATCTATTTTCACACTTATTCAACCCATTTTTCATAACATATTTATATATATGTAAAGCCCATTTTAATGGACCAATGCTTTCTATACATGTATAGTTTGGTCCCGTCTGATTTTTTGGTATTTTTTTTGAGTCGGACCGTAGACCGGACCGAACAGTAACGGTCCAAGATTTTTCGGACCGGACAGGACTGTTGTATTTATGAAACTCGAAAAAAACCCTATATTTCGGTTCGGTCCGGGTCAGTTTATGCACACCCCTACCTACGCCATAAAAAATGAAAGGAAATAATTGTAAACACCCCAATTTGTGACCCCCTACAAGAACCATAAAACCATCGGAAAAGCACTTTTTTTTGTCTAAGACTCACCCAAAACACTAGAAATGGCTTTGGGAAGTTTGTATTCTAACAAACCTTTTCCCAGAGGACTTTGTCGTGAGACAAACTAGTTTGTAGTGACAAAAACCAGTTTGTCGCACGACAAACCTCCATTTATGGCACAACAAATTCCTCTGACCCAGACTATCCACTCCTTGATACATCAGTCTGTCATGGACAATACTTCAATCGTTTGTTGTACGACACCGAGTAGTATGTCGCACGACATTTCCCCTTTTGTGGGGAATGTCGCGCAACAAAATCCTCACGAGCAGTATAAATATGCCAACACCCTAAGGGTTTGGGGACAACAACTTTGCCCGAGAAAAGTACTATTCTCTCTCCCTAGAAATCTGATTTATTTTCCATAATTATCAAGTCAAGTTATATATTATTATCATATTCTCGAGGAATCTCCTAGTCCTTTCTCAAATACTCGACGTATTGTCTTTTGGAGTCGAATTCTCGATAATTTATGGAGAAGAAAAACTAATATCTGCCAGATCATATTTTGTCGAATTATATTTTCTCTCATTCTTTCTTATTTATCTCGTCGGGAAGGTAAATAAAATTTCTTTTAGTCTTTAAAATTATATATTTGTGTACTTGTATTCATTTATCTATAACTATTGTTATGTCCATTTTCTAATTGAATAAACTTATTGTTGAGTTACAAATAGTTTACTGTTTTCTCAAAACAAAAACCCTGATAAAAACCATTTTTGAAAATCATAAAAAGTAAGTTTATTATCATTCGGACAAAACTCAGTTTTCAAAAACCCAGAACGATAAAACTTACTTAGGAATTGAAATCCGGTATATTCTGTCTTCTATAGATTGTTATATATCTGATACTCTCTCCTCAAGAGTTCAAATCCATATTAAATTAATTCTAATAAAGAATCCGATCTTTTTCTCAAAATAATTGAAACAAAGATAAGACTAATATTATCATTTGAGGAAGTAATACTAGAATTTCAACTCCAAGTTTCAAAACTATTAGTCTTGCCATTTGTATTTCATTTCCCGCAAAACCAAAAACATCGGATCACATAATACAAAGGTTTTCACCCATTTTTCCGTTTTTCCCCAAACTTAAATTTCTTTATAAAATTATCTTAGGAAAGTAGTAGACTTCTTAGTAAAGACATCCAAGTTTTTCAATATAGAATAAACATATAAAACCACTAGAGATTGAAAAGGCAGAATGGGTGCTTAAAATCTTCCTAAACCGTAACATAGTTCCCGAACCCCATAGAATCCTGGTTTCATAAACAAAACATGTGGGGATAAGGCTTACTTATGGCCTTTACCCCTACACAAACTTTTTGTATGTTTTCTCGTAAAATATACTAGTGACTCAGAATGAACCCACTTGTATTTAGAAATAGAAAATAAGACTCACCATCATATCGAAGCAAATAAAGCAACGTGATCTTTTTTAATGCTTTAGACCCTTAAACCAGGGATTGAGACCCGAGTTTGCATTTGCGGATTCTCACGACAGTATATAACATGTAGGAGCAAAAGCATCTCAGCTAAATATTTTATCAACAATAAAATACTCACAACGATAATCAATGCAACAATCTTGATAATTCAATAATGCCGATAAATTCAAGAAAACACCAATTGACCTCTTACATCGGTCCCTTCTCTATAATATGTTAAAAGAAACCCACCTCATCCACCTCACAATGTCAAAACTTCTCTTCAAGCCTTACATGACTGTGGTTTATTAGGACTAATCGATGTTAGGTTTATATTTTTAGTTGGCATGATTCTGGTGACAAAAGCACTTTTTTCGTTGTAATTATTTGAGTCTAATTGAAGATTTGCAGACACAACAATTAACAGAAGTTCGCCGAACTTACCGGATGCATCGCACATAATTCAGGACCTAAGGTAAGTTGGTAATATGGTTTGATTCAAAATATAGCTAGTGTTTGAGCTTAAAATTGGTATTTAAAAATCTTTTGAGTCAAATTTATTTTTTAGTATTTTTACCGAGTTTTGTCGGGATTCGAAAAAGCCAAATCGACATAAATTATTGAGGAAACTTATTTTTTTCATGTCTAAAATGTTCCATAAAGTTGCCTTTGTGTGAACACCTAATTTTGCGACCCCCGCAAGAATCTCGAACTCTAGGAAAGCGAGCATGCATACATGCACGAGCATTTCTAGATGTACACATACTATGTACATGTGATATAGGTCAGAAAAGAAAACCAAAAAGACACCCGGATAAGAAGTTACGAGAATTACCAGAAACTGCCAAAACTGAAAACCGTCAAAACTCCTAGAAACTTGTGAAAGGAGAGTTTCCCATTTTTGATCATCCTCAAACTTTGGGGGTTGTTAGACATTACCAGCCATAAGGAGTATCATACTAGAAAATCAGCTCAATTCGATGGTCGGATCTCCAAAAATTTAGAAAACCGGAAGTTCGTTTCAGGTAATCAAAAGGGAACTTTCCTGATGTCAAAATGACCTCCAATTTGTTCAGTACATAGTTATTGTAGTGGGGAAGAACATATCCAAAATTTAGCTTTATCGAATATGGGATCGCCAAGAATTAATTCGTTTACCATGCAATTTTAGTCAAAATGTCCTTCATAGAAATTAGAGTAAATGAAGGCCTTCCCGAACTCTGATCGATCTCAAATTTTGATGCAAGCTAGAAAAAATTTGGAGAAAAATATATCAAAAATTCAGGAAAATCCAGCAGCTACTAGTTGACTTGTCGTACAACAAGTGAGGTTGTTGTATGCAAGTACGTTTCTTATGTGGGAACAAACTCTTTGTACCAATCCTAGGAGAATGAGTCCTTCTCGAACTCCGATCATCTTGAAATTTTGCAAGGGTCTAGAAGACTTCTATTACCAATACATATCCAAAAATCAATCAGTATCATCCAATGGTTAGAACTTGACTTGTCATACAAACAAGTGACCTTGTCTACAACACGTACTTTTCCTACGCGAAAACAAACTCTTCGTACCAATTAGAGAAAAAGGAGTCCTTCCCGAACTCCGATCGACTTGAAATTTTGATACGATCTAGAAGATTTCTATTCACAATACATATTCAAAAATCAGCATATCCAACGGTGGGAAGGCTTCGCGATAAGCTCCAAGAGTCCTGGTTGCAATATCTTTTCTTGCTCTCTAAGCATTTTTTAACTATAAATAGACCCCCCCTCCATTCATATTTTCCATCAAAAATCAAGGGGATTTCGTGGTACACACTAAGAGACCCTTATTCTTTACCTCCAAGAGGGCTCAGGTATAATTTTCTCTCTCCTCTTTTATTTATTTGTCTGTCTTATAATTCATATTCTTATCTGCATAATTTCTTTCATTTGATAGCTTTTCAAAACCCTTTTTCAAATTGTTTTTCAAAACCAAAGGCATATAACAAACCTTAATCCAATTCCAAAATAGTATTATTACTTTCTTATTTTTCCAAAAGCCTGAATTAGCGGCATTGTTATACGAAGGAATCGATAATCACTATATATTCAATCTAACTCATAGATTGCGGTGTATATGTGATAAATACTCAATTATGAAAGCACTAGTGCCATTTATACTGATTTACTCAATAGATTATGGTACACGATCGGTCAACTCGTCTAATATCATATCGAATATAAAATTCCACATTGAATCAGTTTCCGAAAAGCCCAATGTTTTAGAAAATCACTTGTTTCATTGCATCTATTATTATCAAACTTTCTTTTTTTAAATCACACACACACACACACACTTATTTTCAAAATCATAGGCGAACTAGGAAACACATCGTTTTCATCCCATCCCCAAAATCCCAGTTTCTAAAGTAAGCATGGAAAGCTGTAAAGTAATAGGAATTGCATGCAAGAATTGAATTATAACACACGCATATCCTACTCAAGAGACCAAAAGGGAGAATTGGGTGCCTAATACCTTCCCGATTCGTTACTTAATCCCTGAACCTTCGAATCAACTGGTCTTCGCATACATTATGTATAAGATGATATTTAGTCCATAAATACGTCACTTTTACACTAATCTTTTGTTTGTTTAGTAAAACAAACTGGCGACTCTTATTCTTTTCAAAACCCGATTTTAAAAGCAACACAGAATTGCCGCCCACGAGGACTCAGGTGTCGAGAATGCGGGTTCTCACACTCTGAAATTTAAGTCTAAATTGGTGCCCAAACGGATTGAATGCGGTGGAATAAAGTAAAAAGAAATTTAAAATAAAGAATTTTTAAATAAATGGTTTTATTAAATAAAAAGGAAAAAGGAAAGTTTGAAAAGTCAAACCTTTTAAATTAAAAATAGTCGCAGCCAACAATTCAAATGGGCCCAAGCCCATTACTCTTTCTCTTAGCCTTGCCGTGTATACCAAAAGAGAAATAGGCAGTGGTGTTGGTGGTGGACCGGTACACCTATTGCTAATGTGTACCGGTCTAGCAGTAATTTGTGCATGGAATTGAAATCCGAGATTCGGACCGGTCCAAGATTTTCGAGGTGTACCGGTTCGGTTATATTTTCTAGAGCACGATTTTTTATCGTAAAAATTCTTTTTTTAATATTTTTAATCTATTCCAAAAAGGAGTTTGACTCTATATTTTTTCTATAAATATAACCATTCGTTTGAGTCAAAATACATTATTCTAGAGAGCTTTTTGAGAGAAAAAATATCCAATCGCTAAAATCAATTTTTTAGAGTTTTGAAACACCGTCGAAGTTTTGTTTATATGCCATAGGAGATCCTATTGTTCTTCAATTTTAAGAACTAGGGTTTCAAACATTCACGGTCCTGCGGGAGTGTCTTTGGTTGCGATTGAAGACGGGGTGAGCGAAGTGGCTATCACGCGATAAGGGAGATCGCAGACGGGGGTGAAGGATTGTGATCAAGTCGTAGAAGGAGGCGACGGGTAAGCCAGAACAGCGGGAAGCGCTACGCCAAGCTAGCTGCGGTTGGATTCTACATTCAAGGAATTGACGGGATGGTTGCGTAAATTGTGGGGAAGCAATTTTTGTAAGTCATCAAGTCTGTAATTCCATTTTGATCATGGTGAAGTACTATCGGTTAATCCCGAAGATTAGTCCTACGCAAGTAGGGATACCTCGTAAATTCCTGGTGTTGTGTGATTGTTTTTTTATGATTGCTTAATTGATTTAATTGTTAGAAAACACAACACATGTTTTGACAGTAAAATTGATTAGACATAGAGTTTTAATTCCGATTATCAAATCTAAATTGTTTTTGATAAAAACCCCAAAATCAACCTAGGCAAAACGATCCCCCAAGTTGGTTTTTTCAATCGGTTAGCGAGTACATTTAACTATGCATTAATTAGTTCCATGTAATTTAGCCAATGCCAATATTAATAAATAACACCAATTAATGATGCCAAATAAACACACCAAATTCAATTAACGTAATACTGTTTTAAAAATTACAATGTATAGAATAACAAATGAATACTCTAAAAATTTAAATGTGTATTAAATATAGCCTATTACCTTAAAAATAACAGCATAAAATATTTCCATAGATAAACCAAATCCACTGCCTTCACAAGGTAAACTCACCGCCTTACTTATATTCTCGTACATTTTTTCTACTCCTTCAAGTTAAATATATAGGAGAACATGCACATCAATGAACAAGTGGGTCCCTAGCCCAAAAATATGCCAGTTGAAATTGTTAGGTGACTCACCAATTTTTCTAAAACAAATTATGTCACTTTAGCATCTTAGTCGTCTCCATTAAAACCTACTAAAAATTTGAAATATGACCGCTTCTTATATGATGGTGCAAATTAGTAACTTAATTCACCCCGCCAACCACGAGTTGACGTATGGCAATCCACATCAGCAATCAGACCTATCTCAACGGTAGGAGCTCGAAGGAGCCCTACTCAAGTACTACAGGCAAATTTGAGCCCTTCATAAGTTGGGTACCGGCTTATGGGTTAAACTACGCACATTAAATTACTGAGCTCGGGTTCTAGAGCTCTTTTAACCAGTTCTGGAGCTCCATCGCCCAACTACTTTGATAGAGTAGCTGATGAACAATATGGGTGACTGCCACCTGCTTTGCAGAAGACGCAGAACCTCCCTCACCTTCATTAAATGCACACTAACTACATTTAATGCACTAAAATTCATGGAGAAGCAATGTCAGAGTTGGTGCGGATCAAAGCATGGCTTCAGACCTGCTCTGGGAGCTCTCCTGCACGTTTCTTTCTCAGTCATATATATAGAAGAAGCATTTACTTTTCGGACCAATCGAATAACTTTTGAACAATCAAGAACAACATTGAGAGAACAGGAAAAGAGTAAGCAACCATCAGAAATAGATATGCTAAGCACACGACAGAGCTCTTGATATAGAAAAGCTAGAATTTGTGTAGCCCAAGATATACTCTCATTGTAATATTGTGAGGATAGAATAACTATAGAAATCTTTGTGAGTTGTAATAGCCATTCGATTATATCAATAACAAGGCAAAACCAAGCTCCTAGCTCTATTCCATAGAGGAGGACTAACCCGTATTTTCATACGAGGTCAACTTCCTCTATACGTCTTTGACTTTGTTGGCTTGTTGTATTTATTGTTCCAATTATTTGATCCAATCATTTGACTGTGTGGTCTGAAACGCGCAAAAAGTGCGAGGTTTTACACCCAAGTGTAAGCGGTAAAGTTATAGTATACTTTGGAAAGTCCAAGGTCGAACCACATGAAAGGTAAGGAATCTATTTCTTTTAGGTATCTCTCTCAAAGGGAAGAAGGGAAAAGAACAGAAAAAATGATAGAATCGGGAAAATAAGAAGGGAAAATGTAACCCATTGCCTAAAAAATAACACTATAAAATCTCCCCATAGATAAACCAAGTCCATTACCTTCACTAGGTAAACTCACCGCCTTACTTATATTCTTGTACATATTTCATACTCCTTCAAATTAAATATACATTAGAACATGTGAAGTTCTAAGGCTTTCGCCACCCCTTCACGGTAGCGAAATCTAACCATCATTTCGACATTCAAAAAGTCCTCCATCGTTTTTCTCTCCCTCACTCTCTCTCTCTCTCTCTCTCGTTTCAAAGTTGGAGCAAAACCTTCACAGTCTCGATTCGAAGTTGGTGTAAACCTACGGGATATCTCCATATGCCACATCTAGGAATGTTCTCATATTTAAATCAATTTGATTTAGATCTAGTGTACATGTGATTTGAAGTTTTCAAAAAAATTTAGGGTTTTCTATATTCTGTCACTGGCGGATTTTCCCATATATGATGGAATTTTTCTTAGCTTTTAGCAATACCCAATATTTAGAATATATTGGTTTATGTTATTCTTCCTCATATATATTGTGCTTCAATCTCATTATACTGTGGCCTTTTTGTATTGAATACTTTGCCAAAATTTACCTAATATTTTGTTTTTTCCCCAAATTCTTTATCTTGTTTTCTTAAGAACTAGTTGGTTCAGTATTGTTGTGAAATTTTGCTAATGTGAGTTTAGTTTAGGTGTTTTTCTTAGGAAGACACTAGTAAAGCACGTTTGTTTATTTCGAGCCTTGAATGTTCATTTTGGTGGATTGTGACAATGCGCAAAAAGTGCGAGTTATTACCCCCAAGTGCAAGCGGTCAAGTTATAGTATATTTGGGGAAGTCCAAGGTCGAACCATAGGGAAGATAAGGAATCTATTTCTTCTATGTATCTCTCTCAAAGGGAAGAAGGGAAAGGAAAAAAAAAGATGATAGAATCGGGAAAATAAGAAGGGAAATGAAACTAACTTAAACTACTAATTAACTAAACTAAAACTAAAGGTAAATATAAACTTATGGTGCAAAATTAAAGGGAATCCACAAGCGCAAGTTATCTACCTAAAAGGCTTTCTAAATGCACTAAGGGAGCATGCAAATAAACTAAAAATAAATTAATTAATTAAAACAGCGCACTAATTAAACAAATCAGAATATCAAATGAACTTAAACCAATTAGAAACAAATGTTAGGGGTATCCGTACTTAGGGAGTATGAAACTAGTCCAATTGGGTAATCAAAATCTTAGTTTAAACAAGATTTTTCTCCAAGATGCAGCTCCTAGACTCTCCAACCATCCAATTGTATTGCTACAACAAGTATATGATAGCCCATGCATGACAAAGACTATATATACTAGCTTTGAGCAATAGAATTCGATAATAAAGCTTTCCGACTTTGAAAAAATTGTAATTTAGAACCTAGTATGGCTAGTGCGTGACAAAAATAATCCAAGTTGATTAAACTTCTCAAAAATCAATAGCTCAACACTCCTATAAGGTTTTAATAGGTTTGAACTTGATCCAAAGCAAATCCGTCTTAAAAAGAATGCCGAAAGTAAAACTAGCACTTTTTCGGCACTTACGTGAATAAATATCAAAACAGCGCCAAATCAGCCAATTCACTTAGAAAACTAACCCAAGTAATTAGAGAATAAAAACCGTCCTCAAATCATTCACGTTAGGATTTTGGTGTAAAAATTCGTGAATTGACGTTCTACGGTTCTTAATCAAATAAAACTTTTGAGCTAACTTATGGAAACATATTTCTAATGCATGAAAAGATACGAATATACACATATATTTAGTAGGTGATCTATAACTAATGGAAAAATCATATTCAAATCTAGATTGGATTACTTTTAAGGGTTAATTACGTATCTTTCACTACGGACCCCTAACTAACGATTTAGCTAGCCATAATCAAATCAAAAATGAAAACAAGCTTAGAAATCATTAAAAATATTAAACGCATACCTAATAATGTAGTAATTTATATTTGAAAACTTTTGGCTTTGGAATTTCACAATTTTGATTTAAAACGAAGATTTTACAGCTAAAACAGTAAACAAACTCAAAACCGACAAAAACTGAAAAAACTCGACTTAAACCCTAAAAATTATGGAAAATAATATTATTAATGATGAATAATGAATCACACATGAATAGCATTAAAAACTGCAAACTATTTGAATATAAAGCGAGAATCAAGCATTAATCGATCAAAAATAGAAAAACCGACAACACAGACCTATAAACCCTAGAAGAAGCCCCTAAAACGAGGGTTTAAGGTTGATTCTAGAATATATATATATATATATGATTTAAATAAACTAATGTATGAATATCAAAGTAAACAAACAATCAATAGCAATTAAATTGAATGAAAACGGGAAATTAGGATTTACCTGGCACGCGATTGAAACTGAATTGATTGATGAATTAATGTTGAATATAAATATGTTCTAGCTTCAAAATATCATAAATAAACTAACCTAATAATTTTTTCAAAGAAAGAAAGAAGAAATCACTCAAAGTTCGATCGTCAGACAAGCGCAAAAGCTCCCAAGAAAGTTACGGTGCTCTCTGCCTCTCTATTAATCGATTTTAAATTGTGCGTACCTTAAAATATGAGAAATATGACCTTTTATATGGTACACAAGTGTCTCTAGTTATGGGTTGAATAATTCCTTGAAGAAACGGGCCGAAAATAGCTAAAAACTGAAAACGGGCCAAAATTTAAAGTGGGGATCGATCCTCATGATCTTTTTTTTCTTTTTCTTTTTCTTTTGGAGGCTTCTTCTTTTGCTCATAACTTTTTACTTCGAAATCCGATTGACTCACCGTTTTCGCCTAGGTGTAGGTAATTTAATGATCTAAAAGTTTTATTTATGGAGATTTCTTCAAATTCTTAATGTAGAAAAACTTTAATGAGCTACAATTTCGGACTTTTTACAACAGTTCTTTATTTTGCTCGAAAACTTCCAAAATTGATTTAATTGAGATTCTTTCCTTTTGGGATTATTTTTGGACACTAGCATTCACTTCATTCATGCTTGGGAACTTGCTATTCTCTTCGTGGTAGCGCTTTGGGGGTAGTTTGCGGAGTTTTTCTCGCCTTGGACCTCGGAATGGATATTGACTTTTTCTTCGGGCCTTCTTTTTGCACTTTTCCGCTTTCAACCTTCTTTCTTGCATATAACCTTAGTTTCTTAATCACTTTAGGCCTGCAAAATCGCTTAGTAACATAGAAATACAATGTAGTGCCTTCTTTTCATACTTAAACTGAATTTACATGCAATTTTTGGTTTTAAATGGTAACTAGAAGCTAATTGAGCCTTGTTTACGGAATTAGAAATGCAATTTCTGAGCTCAATTAGATTGTAAATTTTCTTAGGAATACATTAGACAGGGTGAAGCCTTTGTTTTTGTGGAGGAATTCTCTATGACACTAAATTATTTCGGTTTTGATACTAGTTGCATGAAAATTCTCATGGGATTTCCTTTAACACAGACGTATAAGAACATATATTGGTTCCTATGTTATAAAGATTGTAGGTTCATTTATCACATTCATATGCATCGTTATTACCTTAACCCTCTCTATCATAAATTAAGAACCCTATGGTTGACTTTCATAATATTTTAAGGACACGTAAGTTTCAATATAATCGAAGGTTAAGAATAGAAGCTACTTGCTATCTTTCAATTTGGTACATTGATTATATCCCAAACAAGAAAATGACTTTAGATATATACACTAGGCCAAACAGGTTCTTAGGCGACGTACATTGTCCGTCTCCTAAGTTAAATATGTACGTCTCCTAAGACTCGGGCGATGAACAAGCCGTCGTCTAAGAGCCATCGCCTCAGTTGTGTCACCTAAGCTCTTAGGCAATGTACAAATATAGGTTCGTCTCCTAAGAATCTCTTAACCGGTGCATATAATGTACGTCTCCTAAGTGAACTCTTAGGAGATGCACATTTATTAATGTGCGTTGCCTAAGTGACCAACTTAGGAGACGTACATTGATCAATGTTCATCTCCTAAGAGACCACTTAGGAGACGTATATTGTTAAATGTGTGTCTCCTAAGAGGACAACTTAGGCAACGCATATTGCTCAATGTATGTCTCCTAAGTTTTCAACTTAGGAGACGCACATTGGTCAATGTACGTCGCTTAAGTTGGTCTCTTAGAAGACGTACATTAACCAATGTGCATCTCCTAAGATGGGACACAGGGCCTTCTTAGGTGACGTACATAGACCAATGTGCGTCTCCTAAGTAAAAGACCATTTTTTCTAGAAATGCTAGAATTACAGTTACCCATGTAGTAAAAGCTGCATTTTATATATCTGCTATCAAGATTTATACCAAAAATAACCTGTAATCCCAAACAACTAATTCCAAAACACCCAAATTCACAAAATTGCAATTCACAAAGCTACATCATGTAATTCACAAAATTTAATAAAACTGTCAACATATACATAAAGTCTCAAAGTACTTAGGATCGACAAAATTAAATATTTGTTAAAGTCTCAAAATATACATAGTCTCAAAAAATTCAAAATATACATAGTCTCAAAATGAACAAAAAAGTTAACTTATGGCTGTTGGCGGGAAGTAGTCTCTCCACCGGAAGCATTCCCTCCAAAAAGAAGCCGGAGTCGAGCTTCCATGTCTTCCATCTTTCGTTGTTGTTCTTCATTTGCTCGTTGTTGTTCGGCCTTGAATCGTTGCATTTCTTCGGCCTCTTGTTCTCGTTCCTGTAACATTCTTGCCAAGGTGGACTGGAGCTCCTCGACCTCGAACGACGAATTCGACATCCGCACGCCACCCTTCGACTGTGGGTCCCTCCTGTACCCTATTCCCAGACCGCGAATGACCGTCCCTCTCCGAACACCAACCTCTCCTTGAACAATATCAATCTGTGTCTCAATAAGGAGAGTGATTGGTACCGGAGGGGTCGAGTCTGAGCCGCCTTCCATGAGCGGCGGCGTGGGATTCAAGGCTTTGAAGGAGGAGATGGAAGCCTCAACCGCAGCAGTCATCGCAGCCTATAAATAACAATTAATTAATTAATTAATAATTCAATAATAATAAAGCAACAAACAATTAATAGACTGTTACCGCTGCATCTGGAGCGTTCTTTTTATATACTTCCACCCAGGTATTGGGAATAAGGGCTTTATCCCTAGATTCCTTCCGCTTCTTCGCTTGATAGGCGAAGGGGGTCAGACCCGATCTGTGCTCCCCCTTTTTGTCAGATGCCCTAACCGCCTTCATTTTCTCGGAACGGGCCTGCAATATAATGCTACATTTAAAAACAATTCATTCAATCAATGTAAGTATCAAGTTCGAACAGATAATAATAATAATAATAATAATAATAATAATAATAATAATAATAATAATAATAATAATAATAATAATAGTGATAGTGATAGTAGTAGTAGTAATAGTAGTAGTAGTAGTAGTAGTAGTAGTAGTAGTAGTAGTAGTAGTAGTAATAATACTAATAATAATAGTGATAGTATATAAGAAGTAGTAGTAGTAGTAGTAGTAGTAGTAGTAGTAGTAGTAGTAGTAGTAGTAGTAGTAGTAGTAGTAGTAGTAGTATAAGTAGTAGTATAAGTGGTAGTAGTAGTAGTAGTAATAATTAAGCACGGAGATTAATTAGTCTGGCACATCAGGTTTTAGTTAAATCCGGTCAAGCCAATGGTTCCAATCTAACACACCTCAAGTATAGATTATTAAATCATTTAAATACCTTGCTCTGAATCAATTTAAAGCAGTGGAACAACATAAAATAATCCCTAATTATATCACATACCGTTGCGAAAAGAGGGCTTGAGCAGTGGAATAGCACAATTGCGCAGTGAAGGAGCAGTTGTGCGGGTGCGGCTTGATTTTCTTCTTCTTCTTCTTCTTCTTCTTCTTCTTCTTCTTCTTCTTCCTCTCTCTGTCTCTCAGTCTTTCAGTACTGCGGCTTCGTCCTTTTTCCTCTTTCCTTCTTCTTCTTCTTCTTCCTCTCTCTCGTTCTCCCTGCGACGTGATTCTTCTTCTTCTTCTTCTTCTTCTTCTTCTTCTTCTTCTTCTTCTTCTTCTTCTTCTTCTTCTTCTTCCTCTTCCTCTCTCTCTCGTTCTCTTTGTGACATACTAGAAGTTTTCTTCGTCTTCCTCTCTCTCGTTCTCTCGATCTGTGGCTACGCGGAAGTGTAGATAGAGATATATTGGAGATCAACAAATATTTGAGTGGTTGAGATTGAGAGAGAATTAGGTCTAAATTAATTGGGTATTTTATACAATAAACTTGAGACGTACATTAGCAATGTCCGTTGCCTAAGTTAATTTTAATTTTTTTAAATATTTAATAATTCTGTAAAGATTTAAGGTGAAACAACATATTTTACATTGTTAAAAATAATAATACTTAAATAATTTATTTTATTTTTACAATCTATATACTATTAAAAAATATGTAATGTTAAATAGTTTATTTTATTTTATTTTTCCAACATATTTGATTAGTTTATTTTATTTTTACAAAATCTATATGTTGTTAAAAAATAAGTAATGTTAAATAGTTTATTTTATTTTATTTTAGTGTTACAACATATTTAATTAGTTTATTTTATTTTTACAAAATATATATGTTGTTAAAAAATAAGTAATGTTAAATAGTTTATTTTAATTTTATAGTTTATTTTATTTTATTTTTAGTGTTACAACATATTTAATTAGTTTATATTATATCACCAAAATTTGAAAATATGTAATGTTAAAAAATAAATATGCTAATTACCACGACTAATATTACATTAAGAAATTACATTATATTGAATTACAATAGGAAGACGTCAATCAGTATCGTCATCATCATCGTCAAACCCTTGGGCATCGTCCTCATCACCTGAACATATGATGATGTCATTGTTAAAGCCTTCGGCATCATCGTCGTCGTCGTCGTCCTCCTCATCATTATCATCATCATCCTCGTCATTATCATCGTCGTCGTTATAATCGGGAGCATCCTGTTGTGGTATATCACCAAGATCGATGGTAAAACCGGATATAGGAAAATAAGTCGTGTAGGGCTCTTGATAGGGTTCGTCTACTTCATACTGTGTAGTGGAGGCTTCGTCCCTTGCAAGTGCGCTCTCACTGTACGTACCTCTATGGGACATAACATTAACTACTTTTCAACCTGGACCAGCAAACCGATCATCTATGTAAAACACTTGTCTTGCCATTTTGGCAAGAATAAATGGACTGTCTTCGTACCAACTGGTCTAAGTGTTCACCGATAAAAGACCACGATCTATCTTTGTGTTGTCCGGTTCTACAGGGTTAGTGTTCTACCATTTACACTTAAACAACACAACAGACATGCCTTCTGTGTACTTAAGTTCGACGACTGCCTCAAGAACCCCATAGTAGGAGATGTCATCTGCCTCTACCATAACTCCATTATTCTGGGTCTTCCGGTTCTGGTCTCATTGCCATGTAAGGAAGTTGATTCCGTTTACGTCACATTGTGAGTAAACATAGTAACCCTGAGGCTCATATGACAGAATCTCCAGTTTTGGCATGTAATAAGAGTCCCTTTTAACTCGAAGATCAGTCATCTGTGTAATAATATAGAACATCAGTGAAATATGGAAGAAATATATGCGGAAAATACAGGTAAATTAAATGTGAGTTCTACCCAATGACGAAAATGTGGAATAAAGCTTGCAATATGCTGTTCTTCAGTCGCATGTGGGTCTAATATGTTCAGTTGATCTCGGTGACCTGCAATGAATGGTTCTGCTTCCCAACAGTTGTCTATGACATACCAGTGAGCCATTGCAAGTTCTTGTTTATCTAGTTTGTAATTTTGGAGGTAACCTTTGGTAATCACAAGTTCGAAGACAACATATATATTCCACTTAGGTGCATCGGGGATAACTGTATCTCGTGGGGCCTTAGCCATATATAATTTGATATACGTCACACACTCATGCATAACGTACTGCTCAGTGATACACCCCTCCGGATAACGTCTGTTGCCTACAAAGTTCTTATACTCCCCGAGTTGCCTGTAAAATTACATAGTTCGTAAAAAACCAAAGCTTAGCTACATGTACTTCTCTATAGGAAATATCCACGTAAAATGTACAGGACCGGTAAGCAGGACTTTCTTTGGAAGGTGGATGCAGAGATGTACCATTATAGTGAAGAAAGCCGGGGGAAAAATGAGCTCCAGTTTGTAGAGAATCATGACAATATCTTGCTGCATTTTGTGGACGTCTGATTTCTTCAACTCTCGAGTACACAACATCTGAAAGAATCAAGATAGCTCGACTAGTGGATTAATGACCGATTTCTTCAAATATGGTCAGATAACCACTGGCAGAAGACGTTGAAGTAGCATGTGACGTCATGAGTCTTTAATCCATAAAACTTTTTATTGTCCAAATTGACTTTATTCTTTAGGTTTCCTGTATAACCTCTCGGGTACTTGACGTCAGCGATCCATTCGAATACATCGCTCTGATACTCAGGGGGGACTGTGTATGGTGCCGGAGGGAGCATCAGTTTACTTGAGGACCCGGAACCTTTTATCACCCATATTTTCTTGCGTATTCCCATCTTTTCTAGAGTGGAACGAGCTTTTGCATCGTCCTTAGTCTTTCTTCCAAGACCTGGAACGGTTCCGAAGACGTTATCGCACACATGCTTTTAAATGTGCATGATATCTAAGGTATGTCGGATCCTTGTTTCTTTCCAGTAAGGTAGCTCCCAAAAGATACTTTCGTGAGTCCAACACAATTCATCTTTACTCAAATCATGCTTGAACCCGGGATGCAAACTCATCACATTGTATTGATGTTCATGAGAGATTGTAGCTTTGTAAACCTCGTTCGCATACAAAGTTCTTGGGGCAAGTCTGCGCTCCTTTTTATCGTTAAACTTTTTATCTTTCTGGTATGGGTGATCCTCACATAACCATCTCCTTGCGCTCAGGTACAACATTCTGGAATCACTATGAACTGAATCAATATCGTCCAAACAAAGTGGACATGCCTTGTACCCTTTGGTTTGAATGCCTCCCAACATCACTAATCCTGGAAAGTTGTTAATCGTCCAGATCATTGCTGCTATCATCCAGAAAGGCTGATTTAAGTGTCGATCCCAAGTCAAAACTCCCGCGTCCCACAATTCCTTTAGCTCATCGATAAGTGGTCTCATAAACACGTTGAGGCACTTTCCCGGAGATTTGGGACCAGATATCAACAAAACTAGTATGTTATACTATTTCTTCATACACATCGAAGGTGGAAAATTGTATGGAAGTATGACAACAGGCCAAGTGCTATGGGGAGAAGCCCCTGGTCCGAAAGGGCTGAACCCGTCTGTTGCCAGACCAAGGTGCACATTTCTAATTTTCGAAGCAAAATCAGAATGTGACCTGTCAAAATGTTGCCATGCTTCCCCGTCCGCGGGTGTCTCAGATACTCCGGATCTATTGTCCTTTCCCTGTGCCACCGCATTTCCTTTGCAGTGTGTGGAGACATGTATAGACGCTGCAACCTTGGCTTCAAAGGAAAGTGATGAACCACCTTCCTGGGAACCTTCTTACCTTTCTCTATATCCCATCTTGACTCGTCGTTAACGGGACATTGTTGTAGCTTTGAATACTCTTTGTAAAACAAGCAGCAACCATAGTAGCACGCGTGGATGACCTCGTGACCCAAATCCAATTTCTTCATGGTCTTTTTTACTACTTTGTATGATCCAGGATACTTGTTTCCCTTGAGTAGGACACTTTTTGTATGCTATAACCATTCATTGTAGGCTCTTATCTTCATATTATTACTTGTTTTGATCTGCATCGAGTTAATAATGGCACTTAACACATTCTCATTACTACCATCATATATTAGAGTCTGTGCTTCAGCTAAAAGAGACTGATAGTGCTCCATCACGGCCTCGGCAGTAGAGTCAACAATAACTCTAGTATTAAAATCATTTACATCATCATAACAAGGGGCAAAATTGTACGAATCACGAAAAGGAAAAGTATCGCCCAGGAGCTGCATAGTAAGATCGACACTATTACTCGAAGAAGCCTTATTATGTAGATATGCTTGCCTAATGTCCCATGCCGAAGGTGTGTTTGAAACTTCACCGTGATGGACCCATACAATATAGTCCTCCATTATACAATTTTTGATCAAGTGATAGTATATCTCATTTTCGTTAAGTCAGGTCTTCTGGTTGAGACAACTATTGCAAGGACAGCGGTACAATCCGGTCGTTGAGTTTGCATTCTCTCTCGCAAACTTTATAAATTCTAGTACCCCATTAATGAAGGCATCTGTTCCTTTATAACACCGCATCCAAGCCTTGTCCATGCTTCCTATCATACGAGAAAACTGTATAAAATAAAGGCAACAACTAACGCTATAACTATATTTTCAACACTAAACTTACAATTTTAACACTAAACATTACGTAACAAATTAATATTAAGTAACAAATTAATATTATATTATAAACTAACAAATTAAGTAACACAGAGATCAACTTAGAATATCTACTATAAACACAAAATTAAGTAACAAATTAATATTATATTATAAACTTAGATTATATTAACATAGAGATTAAATAGGAGCAACAACACTAAAACTAGATATTCAACACCAAACATACAATTTTAATACTAAACCAATAATTTTTGGCATTAAACCAACAAATTAGGATGATTAAGAAAGATTACACTAACATTTAGATCAAATAGGAAATAAGATGTAACTCTTTGGTGATAGAAATGCTTAAAATCACCTAAAACCAAACTCTTCTCACTTCTCTCCACATTTTGCTCGAAATGGGAGAGGGGGTTTGCTTTTATATCAGATCTATTTCTTAGGCGATGCACATTGCTCAACGTATGTCTCCTAAGAGTCATCTTAGGAGACACACATTGAGCAATGTCCGTCTCCTAAGAGACATGGTCAAAGGGCTTTGAACAATTTAAAATGTGACCGTTGGAAAACTTTAGGCGACGCACATTGGTCAAAGTGTGTCTCCTAAGTAAATTTTCAAATTTTTAAATACCTTAAAATTTTGTTGAAAATTGGGTGACTTTAGGCGACGTACATTGGTCAAAGTGCGTCTCCTAAATGAATTTTCAAATTTTCAAATATATTAAAATTTTGTTAAAAATTGGATGACTTTAGGCGACGCACATTGGTCAAAGTGCGTCTCCTATGTGAATTTTCAGATTTCTTAAAATTTTGTTGAAAATTGGGTGACTTTAGGCGACGCACATTGGCCAAAATGCGTCTCCTAAGTGAATTTCCAAATTTTCAAATATATTAAAATTTCGTTGAAAATTGGGTGACTTTAGGCGACGCACATTGGTCAAAGTGCGTCTCCTAAGTGAATTTCCAAATTTTGTCGGAAATTTAGGGGGGAAAATAACTTTAGGCGACGCATATTGATCAAAATGTGTCTCCTAAGTGAATTTCCAAATTTTCAAAATTTTGTCAAAAATTTAGGGGGAAAATAATTTTAGGCGACGCACATTGGTCAAAGTGCGTCTCCTAAGTGAATTTCCAAATTTTCAAAATTTTGTCAAAAATTTAGGGGCGGGGGGGGGGGGGGGGGGGGGGACTTTAGGCGAGGCACATTGGTCAAAGTGCGTCTCCTAAGTGAATTATTGATAATTTGGTGACTTTAGGCGACGCACATTGATCAAAGTGCGTCTCCTAAGTGAGTTCAAATCTTTAAAAATTTTGTGAAAAATTTAGGGGGGGGGGAATAACTTTAGGCGACGCACATTGGTCAAAGTGCGTCTCCAAAGTGAATTTTCAAAATTTCAAAATTTCGTTGAAAATTGGGTGACTTTAAGCAACACATTGATCAAAGTGCGTCTCCTAAGTGAATTTCAAATATTTAAAAATTTTGTGAAAAATTTATGCAGGAAAAATTACTTTAAGCGACGCACATTGGTTAAAGTGCGTCTCCTAAGTGGAATTTTAGGTGACGTACATTAATATGTGTACGTCGCCTAAGACTTATATTAGGAGACGTACATTGACCAATGTACGTCGCCTAAGAGACTAGACCGTGATGCGACGCACCTTAATATGTGCGCTGCCTAAAGTTCAGGTTTAGGAGACGTATTATATGTGTACGTCGCTGGAGACACCCCGATCCGTGACCCCCGCAAGAACCCTAACGACCTTCGGGAACTACTGTTTTTAGGTCCGAGACCCACCCGAACACCTAGAACTGCTCCAAAAGGGTATGTTAGCCAACAAACCTATTCTTAAGAGAGATTGTCGCACGACATATCACATTGTCGCGCGACAATCCCAAATATGTCGCGCGACAATCCCACTATGTCGCGCTACAATCCCTCCTGACACCAGACAATCCACTCTCTGACACATCAGTCTGTCAGAAACATCACTTCAGCCGTTTGTTGCGCGACATTAGACACTATGTCGCGCGACATATGCCCCCTTTGGAGAAGTGTCGCGTGAGAATCCTCCCCGAGCAGTATAAATAGGCCAACACCCCCCAAGGGTTCAGACAGCAACTTAGGATTGAGGAATTCTAAGCTAAAAATATGATTTTCTAGTCTTTCATCAAGCATTCTCGATTATCGTCTTATTTCTGAAGAATTATCGAATCTATTCTCGACACTCGACGTGTCCCGTATCTGGAATCGAATTCTCGAAAATATCTGAAGAAGGAAAAGATCATTATCGCCGAAGATCTCTCTGCCATATTATATTTTCTTTCTTATTATTATTATCGTCGGGAAGGTAAAGAAAGTCTCTTCTAGTATTTAAACATTAAATATCTGTGTACTTGTTTTATTTCTGTTGTTCTGTCCACATTTTGTTTGAACAAACATATTGTCAAGTTACAAATAGTCTACCGTTTTCAAAACAAAAGACCCTGATAAAATCATTTGCAAAATCAGAAGAATAAGTATATTATCGTCCGGACAAAATCCTGTTTTCAAAATTCGGACTGATGAAACTTATCTAGGAATTAACATCAACATATCCTGTCTTTTTAGACTGCGACGTGTCTGATAAAACTCCCCTCAAGAGTTCTAATTCCATATTAAATTAGTCCCAATCTAAGATTCGAACTTTTACAAAAGTAATCACAATACAAGAAAACCGTCATTATCTGAGAAATAATACGGGAAACTCTTTCTCTCAAAACAAAAACAACTTTTATCACTTGTATTTACATCTTTCGAAATAATCGGATCTCGAAACACAAATGTTTTTATCCCTTTCCCCGCTTTTTCCAGAAATTAGGGTTTTCACTTAGAAAGTAGTAGACTTTCAGTAAAAGCATATAAGTTTTTCAACATAGAATAAACATATAAAAGACCACTAGAGACCGAAAGGGCGGAATGGGTACTTAACACCTTCCCAAACCGTAATATAGTTTCCGAACCCTATAGAATCCTGGTTTCGTAGACAAGCGTGTAAAGAAAGGCTTGTCTATAGCCTTTTCTTTTACACGACCCTTTTTGTCCGTTTTCTCGTAAAACGTACTGGCGACTCTCAAACGAACCCTTTTGCATCTAGAAATAGAACATAGGGACATGTGATATGAATTATCAAAATACTCCAGCAAATGGAACAACGAAATCCTTTCTGACGTTTCAAACGCCCAACCAAACGGGGACGAGACCCGAGGGGTCTCATTTGCGGATTCTCACAGTCGCCTAAGATGGAACTTAGGCGACGCAATTGCTTGTACGTCGCTTAAGTTAAGTTTTAGGAGACGGACGGTAATGTTCGTCACCTAAGATGTATCTTACGCGACGAACCTATTTGTGTGCGTCGCCTAAACCCTTTCCTGGCATAGTGATATAGGTTAGCAGTCACCCAAAAAGGAATGATACTCTTTCCTTTGTGATGTTAGCAATTTAATTAGGAGCTTATTTATAGATAGGTGTTGTTTTTGGTTTGAGCGCTAGTCTCTCTTCTGGTGTATGAAGGAGACATCTTGGTACTCTTATCATTATAACCTTTAGTTGGGGCAGCATTCTGTTTTATATATTAAAAAGGTAATGGTACTCTTAATTTGGAACGTGGGGCGCATAATTTACAACAAAGTTTTCATTGAGGTTCCTCTAAAAGTTAATTAGGATTAACATATATTTCTCCAAGCAAGCAAATATCTTAATAATTACTAACATGCTCCCATATTTTAAGGAAGTACGAAGTACAAGTTAAGTGCAGGATCATGCTTCCACCTCGCGTGCACATTCAAGTTATTTATCTCGTAATTTGAGTGATGAATTAGATTGCTTTATTTGTATGTAAATTTTTAAGTTCTATATTTATATGTATATATTTATGTTTTATAGTCTACATGTATATATCTCGCTCTGTGCTCCTCATGATTTTAGACAATGAATCATATTTTTAGTTTGTAGTTTTAGGTGTGATTTACACAAATTGAACAAAAAATTTGCTATTTCTCTATACGTATATTTGTTAGTGTATGTACATATATATTAGGTCATAACACATGCCAAAGTGTGACAAGAGACTAGAAATTTCTATTATCCCCTTACACATTTTCAAGATTCAAAAACTATGGCACTTCATTATATAGATATATGTGCGTATATGTTTATATTCCCAAATTAAAATTACATTATTTTTCTTTTATACTCCCAAATTAAAATTAAACAATTTTTCTTTCACTTACGTACTTCGTTTATTTAATTTTGTGAGATGCTTATTCTTAATGATTTCTTATTGAATGTTTGGCAGAATGGGGGAACAAAAATGAATTGCTTGACTACGAGAAGAGGCCGAAGAAGGGATAATCCATCATAAACGATGAGCTTATGCAATTATTGAACAAGAATAAAAGTATGTCCTCATGATAATGCGACAAGCAGGACTTGCCATACCAAGATGATACCATGTATACTTCCAGTCAGCCATAGGTACAAATTTGACTCTCACACTATCATCCTCTTTCCCTTTTTTTTATGGGCTGCGAACTTCAAACTTAGCTTAAACTAAGAGAGTTAGTCGTACCCCGATGTTTATAACTGAAAAAAGAGGTTTCGTCGTTGACCTTAACTGCCAATGCAGAAAAAATGCATCAAAAACAATGTCGACTAACAAGTATGTGTATTATCCAAATATATAAGTTTTAACTATTTAAAATGCAAACATAGAAGAGTTAGGGTCAGTAATTTTAAAACTACAAATCTCATTGATTTAGTGTGGTTCAATTACTCTAGTTGCTTTATCATTTTTTTTTCTATTTTTTGAGCACTAAAAGAAGACCAAAACTACACTGATGCTAACTTTATGAAACACTTTTGATCTTCAAATTTTACATCTTAAATCGGAAGCTAACCTATGAAATCAAAGTTTAAGTCAGAGATTGAAATTTCACATTATACTATTTTAAGCTAACTCCAAGTAAGTTATAGTTGAACTAGTTAACTTATTTCAAAGATGCTTCGTTCCGTTCCGTTTAGAATTTGAATTGATTGCTTGTACTTTAACTTGATACTTTTTGCTTGTATTTCAACTTACTTCATAGGATTTCAATGAAGGGCCTCATTTTGCAACCTCGAGGAAGACTATTAGTGATGGATCAATTTTTTGTTTTGAAACATCTTGGATAGAGCTATTTGGTTTTACAACTTTTTTTGGGATTATTCTTGCTCTTGGAATGTACATTTATAAGATGTGTTTGCATTGTTTTGAGACATTAGTTATGATTTTATTTTTGGAACATGTAATAGCTATTTTGTGATTTACTCTATTGATAAAATTGAATTTGTAAGTGTTTTGTGTTGCTCTCATGTGGGATTGGAATGGGTAAATTGAAATTGATAATATAAATTTGCAATGGTTTATGCAAACTTTTGATTAGCTTCAATTGCAGGGACTAAAACTGAGAAAAAATGTAATTTCTAGTCATCACCTTTCAAGAACCGTTTTTGTAGTAATGTATAACTTTTTGGCACGGAAAACTGTCCTAAATACTATATGGCACGGCTAGAGCCGACCCTAACAACTTTGCACCGGCCTAAATTTTTGTGGGTAAATTGTGGCACCAACTAGTATGGCAAAGCAAAAGCCATCCCTTACAATATATTATAAGGATGGAAAAACTAACTGTCCCTAAAAATATGACATTTTTAGATTTTTTGGGTCGGAGAGAAACGTTGTCCCTTAAAGTCATTAAGGACGGCAGTTGCCATCCCTTAAACATTTGGCACCACTATCAAATAGGACCCCGGCATGCCGTTCTTATTGCCGTGCCAAAAGATTTTTGGGATGGGCAAGGGAGTTTTAGTAACAGATTTTGGCCAACCCAAAAGGAATTTTTTTTGTAGTATACATGAATAAATATTTACTATTATATAAAATAAAAAGACATTTCACGGTTATTAGAAATGTGTCAGATTTTTGGTTTTCAAATTTTATCTTGCGAGCTTTTGATTCAAAGAAAATATATATTTGTTTACACTATAGCATAAGTAACAAATTATGAACCATCGTTATTAACGAGAGTAATAAGATTGTTGACTGCGAAACTATATATTATCTTTTTAAGTGATATTTTTTTTTAAAATACATATATTTAAATAGCACACATCTCACATGCATAAAATATAAGTACAATTTAAAGAGAGATTACGAAATGACAATTTATTATTTTTTCCTGTGGCTTATTAGTCAAGATATGTAATGGAGTAGAAGTATCAAAAACTAGAAATTAATTAAATGAATTTGCTAGCAAGCCACTATTGAATAATTAATTAAAGGTCAATTGTTGAGTTACTGACCAAAGCTAATAATTTAATTTCTTATTTTTTTCGACCATAGAGCAGATCAAAATTCTGACTCATTTTCCATTTACATCCTTCTATGTCCATGGAAAATATTTTAGTCCCTAATATTTTAATTTTTATATTTATTAATAGAATTAATTTTCACTGAACCACGTTTAATTTTAATTTTAATATTATATATTATTAATATATATTTAAATATATATATATATATATATATAAAATATAATATCGGTCCGGTCCGGTCCGGTCCAACCGAAACTTGAAAAATCTAAGACCGAACACCGGACCTAACCGTTTGGTCCTTCTAAATTTGGACCGGACTGGAACGAATTCAAATGGTCCGGTCCAACTCAGTCCATTTTTCGGTCCGGTTCATTCAGTTTCGTGGTTTGATTCGGTTTCTGAACACCCCTAGTCAAAGCAAATAACGCATTGCATGGTTGTATATCATACTTTCAGTAGTGTAAATTGTTTTGATGTTAAAGAAAACTACTAAGGCAATAGTGTTATCGTAAGGATGTGTTTGAATTGTTGGATTAGAGAGTCGGATTGGATTATTTAATCTTATCCGAACAGGATAAAACAATTCCACCTCTTAGCTGTGATTCGTTAATCCTTCTCTCGGTAGGATAAAAAGCTATAGTGTGATAAATAATCCACCTCATTATCCAATTCCGATGAACACCAAACATGATATATGACAATGTTATTATATCACACCTTTTTATCCGATGCGTTAAAGGCAGCATAAAAGAATTATTTTTTTAATACATTTTATAAGAAGGGTTTATTTAGATTTTAGCCCCTATTTAGTTTTTATAATTAAGTTTGGTATGAACTTTTATATTTTCTTAGTCATTGCCTCAATGGTTAATCAATTTAGTCAAATATCAAAAACACCCTCCTTAAAATTACATTGGACTTTTTTGATTGAGACGATAGATAAAAATGAAATATTAATTTGAAATGTTACTTATTTAAAAAAAATTCAAAAATATATATAAAGACAACAATTAGAAATATTAATTAATTGAATTAAAAAAATATATGTTAATTTCAAATAATGAAAGTTTCATAGTGCATTCGTTCATACATAATTTATACATTATTAGTTTACACATATTTATACACCAAAATGTTTTCTAATGTTAAGGAAAATTCTATAACCTGCTAGTTAATAATACTTGAATATGTTTATATATATATATATATATATATATATATATCTTATTAGAACATCTCCAAACAACATTCTATATTTTGAACTCTATTTAAAAAAAAAATTAACTGATTATTACATGTTTACTTTTATCTCAACCAAACAATCCTAAAGTATTTTTAAGGAAGGGTATTTTTAACATTTGAATAGGTTGATTAACAGTTAACTAAAAGATTCCATCTAAAATGGGGGGTTAAAGTTAAAAGAAACATAAAAGTGAAAGTAAACATTAGCATTGGCCCAGTGGTAGGCAACTTCCACCCTTGTCTTAAGGTCAAGGGTTCGACTCATGGGGTTGGGTGGGGGGTTTTCCTTTATTTGTAGAATTAAGGGAGAGACTTAGACCTCCCTTAATTTTTTTTTAAAAAAAAAAAAAAAAAAAAAAAAAAAAAACAACTAAATGGCTCCAAAACCTAAATAAACCTGATTATATAAAATAAAAAGACATTCAGTAGTTATTAAAGTTGTGTCGGATTTTTGGTTTTCAAATTTTACCTTGCAACCTTTTTGTTTAAAGAAAATATATGTTTACACTATAGGCTGCGTTTGACACGTCAGATAAGAGGGTGGAATAGGATAACTTTATCCTAT
Organism: Lonicera japonica; assembly: GCA_021464415.1. Taxonomy (NCBI): domain Eukaryota; kingdom Viridiplantae; phylum Streptophyta; class Magnoliopsida; order Dipsacales; family Caprifoliaceae; genus Lonicera; species Lonicera japonica. The sequence goes on along the minus strand of CM038467.1, from coordinate 66,938,502 downwards.
CCTATGTTTGCTGTTTGTCGAGATTAGATATCGAAACAAGATTATTTATCTCATTAAAACTTTATCCCACCAAGAGAAGGATTAACGAATTCCACTTAAGAGGTGTGATTGTTTTATCCTATCCGGATAGGATAAAATAATTCAATTTGACTCTCTAATCCAATGCGTCAAATGCACCCTAGTAAACAACAGATTCTAAACCATTGCTATTAACAATAAAGCTCTTGACCGCTAAGCTGTGTATTATCTTTTTAATTGAATTTTAAAAAAGAATTACATATATTTAAATAACACATATCTCATATGCATAAAATATAACTACCCTTTAAAGAGAGATTACGAAATGACACTTAATTTAATATTTTTTTACTTAATAGTCAAAGATCTTTTTCTTTTTTTGGTTTAATAGTCAAGATAAGTAATGGAGTCCTAGTATGAAAAACTATAAATTAATTAAATGAATTTGCTAGCAAGCCACTAATGAATAATTAATTAAGGTCAATTGTTGAGTCACTGTCCAAAGCTAATAATTGAATTAAATTTTTTTTTTAACGGATCAAAATTTTGACTCACGGCTTCCCTTGACCAAAGCTAATAATTGAATTTCTTATTTTTTTGGACCATAGAGCATATCAAAGTTTTGACTCACAGCTTTTCCATGAGTTTGCATTTACATCTTTCTATATTCATAAAAAACATTTTTAAAATGCATTATCTCTCCACTATCTGCAAAAATAATAATCTAGATCGCGTTCAATTCGTCCGTCTACAACCGACTTTGTCTCGTGTCACCTAAGCCATAAAAAATAAAAGGAGACAGTATATAACACATGGGAGCTAAAGCATCTCAACTGAATATTTTATCAACAATAAAAAATTCACAACGATAATCAAAGCAACAATTTTGATAATTCAATAATGCCGATAAATTCAACAAAATACCAATTGGCCTCTTACATCGATCCCCTCTCTATAATATGTTGAAAACAACCCAACCCACCTCATCTACCTCACAATGTCAAAACTTCTTTTCAAGTCTTACGCAACCGTGGTTTATTAGGATTGATCAATTAACGAGTAAATTTAACCATGCACTAATTAGTTTCATGTAATTTAGCCAATATCAATAAATAACACCAATTAATGATGTCAAATAAATACACTGAATTCAATCAACATAATAATTTCTAAAGAAATACAATGTATAGAATAACAAATGAATACTTTAAAATTTTAAATGCATATTAAATATAGCCCATTAACTCAGAAATAACACCATAAAATATTTTCATAGATAAAGGGTGGTGTTATTTACACCCCTAAAATCTATTACAAACACCCTCTTCAAAATTTAACTAAAAACACATTTTAACACCCCCTTATTTGTCACAAACACCGGCCCCTTTTCCATTGCCTGATATTAAGTAAGTGCTTAGCAACACACTCTCCTCATATAAGGCGAGTTTATGTAAGTGCACTCACCTTTAACTAGGCGGGCCTTATTTGAAAAACATTCTAATAATTCATTGTCGATGTTAAACGAGTTATTACAAAAAAATTCTGCTTAAGTGGGACGAGTGTGTACATCTGTACTCACCTCTCATTAGACGAGTCTTAGAAAATTTAAGTGATTAAAAATTTACCTTCAAAAAATGTTTGTCACAAGTGAAATGTTTGTGACAAAAATAATAAGTATAAATAACACCGATTTAGATAAACTAACTGCCTTACTTATATTGCCATACATTTTTTCTACTCCTTCAAATTAAATATATGGGAGAACATGCACATCAATGAACAAGTGGGTCCCCTAACCCAAAAATATGCCACGTTGAAATTGTTAGGTAACTCACCAATTTTTCTAAAACAAATTAGGTCACTTTATCATCTTAGTCGCCTCTATTAAAACCTACTAAAAATTTGAAATATGAGCACTTCTTATATATTAGATGAGATATATAGAAATATAATATTATATATATTTTTTAATATGAAAATATAAAATGTTAGAATTTACCCTCTTTTTAAAATTTCGTTCCCAAAATTTGAAAGTAAATACACTTATAGTCACATGCGCTATAAAAAATAAAAGGAGATAGTACGTAACACGTAGGAGAGAAAGCATTTTAACTGAATATTTTACCAATAATAAAATATTCATATCGATAATCAATGCAACAATCTCAGTAATTCAATAATACCGATAAATTCATCAAAACACTAACCGGCCTCTTACGTTGATCCCTCTCGGTAATATATATGTTTAAAACAACCCGCCTCGCCCACCTCACAATATCAAGACTTCTCTCCAAGCCTTGCACGATTGTGTTCATTAGGACTGATTAGTGAGTAAACTTAACTATGCATCAATTAGTTTCACGTAATTTAGCTAACATTAATAAATAACACCAATTAAAAAATTAAAATAAATATACCAATTTCAATCAACGCAATAACTTTTAAAAAAATATAACGCACAAGATAATAAATAAATACTCTAAAAAATATAGCCCATTACCTAAAAAATAACACTATAAAATATTCCCATAGATAAACCAAGTTCACTGCCTTTACTAGGTAAACTCACCGCCTTACTTATATTCTCGTACATATTTACTAGTCCTTCAAATTAAATTAAATATACATTAGAACATGCACATCAATGAACAAGTGGGTCCAGTGGCGAAACTAAGAATCTGGTTAAGTGGGGGCAAAATTGAAAACACACAAAAATATATTTAAAGTTATAAAATTTGAACGTAAACACAATAGTGTTAATAATAGTATTTCATACAACTCAAATAGAGAATGTAAACAATTACAAGAAATTACAATAATATAATGCAAATATAATAGTATTAATAATATTATGCAATTAATCAAGAATCACAACTAACATTATATAAGTAATTAAGAAATTTAATTATACCTAATATTAAAAAGTAGATATAAGAAATGATTTATCTTAGTAGTGTTGAAAAAATAGATAAAATACTATTTTAGAGCTATTTTGAGGGTAATTTTCAATGGGACTTCACATTCAGTTGTGAAATATTATTATAGATTTGTATTTTCTTTCGTGAGGATATCAAAATCATGTATTTGTTTGCTTAAAATGATAATGGGCTGAATAAGAAATTATCACCCAAAGTGAATTATTTGAGATAGAAAAATGGAATGAAAATGAGCAAGTCCCAAATGAAAACTTTGTAGAAAAATTGATGGGTTTATAAGAAATCACCTTTTATAAATTTGATAAGCATTTAAGAAAAGTAAAATTCCTATGTATAATTTTGTTCCCTTATACTTTGGTTACCTTCAAATATAAGTTTTTGCACATAAATTCCTATATATATTTTTTTTCAAAAAATACTCCATTTACAATAAAAAATTTCAAAACCAAGTGGGCCGGGAATTCTCGCTCCCACTTACCCTCGTGTGGCTCCGCCTATGACCTCATCAATTTTTGTAAAATAAATTCATGCCACGTAAGCATCTTAGTCATTGCCCCTATAACCCATTAGAAATTTGAAATACGACCACTTCTTATATACAAAATAAGATATATACAAATATAATAAAATATAGCATACTGTTCGAAAAATCTATACACCTCCAAATTCTAAATTTTAATACAAAACATTTTCTAAACACATAATTTAATTCTTTTTTATATCTTTTTAGCCTCTTTTCCCTTTTAACCGTCTTTACTATCTTTGTGGAATGTTCTTTAATTTCTTTTATTTATTTTTCACTTATATAAATTCAATTCGATCGTACTACCCACAATTAACGCAATTAATTTACACTCCATTATACATTCAATTTTATATTGGGATTTTTATATATAAAAAAAACTTTATTTATAATTTTATTCGTTTATATGTTTGCTTCTATCATCAATCTCAATCACATTTTACTTTGTCTTTCTTAATATTATTGAAAATTGCATGTACAAGTATGTGATACGTATATAAAGGTATTGTAATAGTAGTACTACGGGGAGAGTGAATGTGAATTGGGCTTCTCTACTAAAATAAGAAGAGGAAGGAAAGCTATGTAAAGAAATAGAAAATAAAAAAATCTATGTATATAGAGGTATTGTATATAAAGGAAAATTATTAGGGGTAAAAAAAAATTAGAGAAAGATTTTCACACTAAGGCCAAGAATAATTTTTTTTCAAATACTATTTTTTATTTTATTGATAATATGGGTCTTTTTTTTCATTATAAAATGACATCCCAACCCTTAAAATAAACTAAAAAAATATCAATAGCATTAAAATATGGACTGCAAATGAACTTTGAATGCAACATGAACTTTGCAGCATATTTCACTCAATGTGAACTTTGCTAAATTTTTATAAGAAGAGTCCATATTTTACTGAAGTGAACTTTGCAGCTATTTTTGTGCAAAGTTCAAGAGTCCAATTTCACTGCAATATGGACTTTGCAGTCCATATTTTATTGCAATATGGATTTTGCAGTCCATATGTGAAAATATAGGGGTAATTTAGTAATAAATAACATGTTTTTATTATAAATGTAATAATTATACCAATTAAAAATGGGGAGTATAATAAGTATAAAAGTTAATTATATTATAATTTAGGACAAAAAAATCTACTCTCGAATAATATATACTAAAAGACCCTAAAGTAAAAGCGATTGTGATCGATGGTAGATGCAAACATATAAAATGTCTAAAATTATAAATAAAAAAAGTAATGAATAGAATTTATGGTGGAGTGTATATTTATTACATCAACTGCATGTTTAATTTATATATATATATATACCAATAGTGCACATCCAATTGCCACATGTGACCACACTCGTGTACATTTTTCTATTTACAAAGCTAGCCCAATTTGACCTTAATTTGACATCTCCACACCCACAAAAGCTTAATTATAACTCTCTTTTATATATATATATATATATTAGCATCTCTAAAATTCAATACCATACTCAAATTCATAACACAACATTTCTCTCTAGAGCACCAACCAAAATATGGAGTTCTTTTACATCTTTCTATTAACACTATTTGTTCTTCTAGTCTCTATCTCATTTAAGTTCTTTTACAAGTCCAAATCCGACGATAGCGCAAATCTTACCGCCGGGTAAAACTGGCTGGCCAGTGGTGGGAGAAGAGCCTCGAGTTTCTCTCAACTGGCTGGAAAGGGCATCCAGAGAAATTTATCTTCGACCGAATGTCTAAGTACTCGCCCCAAGTCTTTAGAACGTCCATTCTCAGGGAAAAGGTTGCGGTGTTTTGTGGGGCTGCAGGCAACAAGTTCTTGTTCTCAAACGAGAACAAGCTCGTTCAATCGTGGTGGCCAGCCTCTGTTGACAAAGTCTTCCCTTCGTCGAACCAAAACCATAGCTCGTCGAAAGAAGAAGCTATTAAAATGAGACGAATGTTACCAAACTTTTTCAAACCAGAAGCGCTCCGTGGATATATTGGAATAATGGATCAAATCACACAAAGGCATTTCGCTTCCGGGTGGGACAACAAAGATGAAGTTGTCGTATTCCCACTCGCCAAGCGCTTCACTTTCTGGCTAGCCTGTCGTTTGTTTTTGAGCATCGAAGACCCTAACCATGTTGCAAAATTCGCTGACCCCTTTGATCTTTTGGCCTCAGGCTTGATTTCTATCCCTATTGACTTGCCTGGAACGCCATTCAGACATGCCATTAATGCGTCAAATTACATAAGAAAAGAACTCATTTTGATCATTAAGCAAAGGAGGATTGATTTGGCCGAGGGAAAGGCGACCCCTACGCAAGATATATTGTCACACATGCTTTTGGCGACCGACGAGGATGGTAAGTTCATGACTGAATTGGACATTGCTGATAAGATCTTGGGTTTGTTGATCGGAGGACACGACACTGCTAGTTCTGCATGTACCTTCATTGTTAAATATCTTGCTGAGTTGCCTGAGGTTTATGACAAAGTTTACGATGGTAAGATCTCATTTCTATATCTTATTGCAATTTTAAATTTACTTTCTTATTATATTTTAAGTAGTTTTTTAAAGTTTTATGTTTAATACTTTTAAAAATAAAGTAATAATTTATCTTTTATATATAAGTAAATCTATTCAGGTGATTAGTTTTTCTGGTCTTTTTTTTAGAGCAAATGGAGATTGCAAAGACAAAAGCACCTGGTGAATTACTAAATTGGGATGATATTCAGAAGATGAAATATTCGTGGAATGTTGCATGTGAAGTTCTAAGGCTTTCGCCACCCCTTCAAGGAGCTTTTAGAGAAGCATTGTCAATTTCACGTACAGTGGTTTCACAATTCCGAAAGGCTGGAAGGTAACCTAATTAGATTAAATATAATTTGCATATGTGTCGATTGTGTCACGTAATTTATTAATTGCGAATTTTAGTATAATATGATATTTTTCTCCTAAATTATTTATGAACACTAATCACCAATCGTTTCTATACAGATATACTGGAGCACAATGTCGACACACATAAATCCTGAATTCTTCCCAAAACCCTTGAAGTTCGATCCATCAAGGTTCGAGGGAAGCGGACCAGCTCCCTACACGTTCGTGCCCTTCGGCGGAGGCCCTAGAATGTGCCCCGGAAAAGAATATGCCCGATTGGAAATACTTGTATTCATGCACCACTTGGTAAAAAAATTCAAGTGGGAAAAAGTGATTTCTGAGGAAAAGATTATTGTTAATCCCATGCCCATTCCTGAAAAAGGTCTCCCAGTTCGCCTTTATCCGCACAAAGCTTAATTTTGATTTATGAGAATTATGTATATCAAGAAAAGCTTAAATTTGGGACTAAAAGTGTATAAAGAATACTTGATTTGGTGGGGTGTGTGTATGTATGTGTTACTAAATAGTGCTTTTTGATAGTATCCATCCAACATTCAATAAGTAAAAAGTACAAAATTTGATAAGTCTATACTTCTAGTGAATTGTTGTAAGCTCTTTGCTTGTGTGCATGTATTTTGCATTTGAGTATGTCGTGTCAATTTTCTATTGAGAGTATTGTAATGAATGTAAGTAAATTCATAATTTTTTGTACGTACCAAATTCTTTGAACCTTTTTTCATTCAAATGTTTGACAAGTATTGTTTTGTTTTGCTTATAAAGCTTTGAATTCTTAATTAAAACCCTTTATTTCTGTATATATATTATAAAAAAATAAATTAAATATACATAATATTACACACAAAAAATGATCTACAAATATATAAAACGTAAATAATTTAAAGTGCTGTATAAGTTTTTCTGCTCGACAAAATTCTAATATTGAGACGACACTAATTAAGAATATTTTGTTGAATTTTTTTTTTCTGGTTGGAAATCGTGTTGCAAGTGTTAACAGATTATTGGTTAAGGGTGTTAAATGTCGCTATCCGAGATTAGGGGTTAAGTACCAAAAGGTAAAAGACAGGCCAATCCTATGATTTAAAGGGTCCTGTACAAAAAATTTAAAATATGACTCTTTTACATAATTATGCATAAAAATATACCATAAATATTATATTACCTTACAACACTAAAAACTTAGTACCAATTGAAGCCTTTTTTTTTGGTATTATGTTTACCTGCTCTAGTTTTATGTAAAATTTTTGAAAGGAATATATGTAGAGAGAGGCTAGATGGTGTTAGAGAAATAGAGAGTGAAAAATCATTTTCAAGAAAATTAATAAAGAGAAAGAAAGATAAGAATTTTTTTTTTTAAAAAAATAAATCGAATGAGATTATTTAAACTACCCTGGTAGAAATTGAGAGGGAGAGGGGGAGGGGATGGGGGTTGTGGAATAGCCGCAGTTAAAATGAGGGAGAGAAAAACAAAATTTAAAATAACTTAATTAAAAAAATAGAACTAGAGAGGGAAATTGAAAAGTTTAAAATGGCAAATGGCAAATAGGAAGAGAAAATTTTATTTTTTTTAAAGATAACTTTTGTCAAAAGAAGTAAAACAACTGAGAAAAAAGTTGTAAATATAAAATGGGAAAAAGAGATGAAGTGGAAAATCCTAGGGAAGTAGAAAAAGAATTATTTTTGGAAAGATAACATCAAGAAAGAAACAAGAGAGAAGGAAGTTGAAAATATAAAATGGAAAAAATGGATGAAGTGAAGAGAGCTCAAATTTGAGTTAATATAGAATAAAAAATGGTGCGCTAATTATACATACCACCTTACACGATAACACTGCATCTCATTTACTCAATTCTATTGCACTAAGTATGTTCATATTATCTCATGCAATAGGATCGAGCCAGTTTATTTTATTTTATTTTATTTTTTGTTTCCAACATTAACTCGGCCCTATTGCATCGAAGTAATGTGTACATACTCGGTATAATAAGACCAAGTAAATGGGATGAAGTTTCAAAGAGTATTATTTTGGTGGGTGTAATTAGCGCTACTCTAAAAAAATATATTTACCAACTGAACTAAAACACAAACATATTTGTTAAATCCTTTTATTTTGAAAAGACTACTACAAGCCTGAATATCATGCCCTAAAATATAATATGGTTGGATAATAGATCACATTTTAGCATTAGACTCTGTGCAATTATTTAACCCGTACACCCACAAGGCAGACCATGGTAAAAGATTAGGGTGATACTAAGGCCTCGTTTGATTCGGGTATTAAAATGTGGGATGAGATTGTTAATACCACTTTTTTTTATAATACATTGTTTGATTCGCACAAATGTGATGGGATTACTAATACCAGTACTAACTTAATACCACTCTTTGTGGTAAAATTTATTACCAGGGGGAGGTGGTATTGTTTATTCAGGATTAAGAAAAATGAATCATGTATTTTCAAAAATGCCATTACTACTATAATATTTTCAAAAATGCCACTACTACTACAACTATATTATTATTATTTTAATTTATTTTCTTTTAAAAAAAATTAAATTTTTTTTTTTTACAAATTTTTTTAGAATATTTTTTTTAGTCCAAAATATAATCCCGTATACGAGTTATAGAATCAAACAAGATATTAACATCAGCATGAGATATCTCAATATTAATACTGCATGAATCAAACAAAGTATTGGTATTAAATTAATACGAGGATTAATAGTCCAGTACTATTAATACTGGTATTATTAATCCCACTGACCCTAATACCTGAATCAAACGAGGCCTAAAAGTGCCCCTAAAGTGTATACTCACCACTATTTAAATGTATTGCGGTAATTATACATGATGCTTAAATAATAGTATGTATAGTGGTGATACTATATAATAGGGTCCAGGCCGCCCCCGGATCTGGGCCAAAAAGGCTCCACCTAGCCAAAATGTGGTAGATTAAAAATGTATATTTAATTTATTATTTTAGTTTTGTTTACACTGAAAAAGGTGAAGGAGAAGGTATAAATTGAGTATCATCTGTGGAGAAAAACTCACTGCCAATGATTCTTTGCATCTTTTGTGACATTTTAAAAAAAAAATCAAAATGAAAGGCCGATGTTTTGTGCATCGACCGTGCACAGTCCATCGGCTTTAGTAAATAGTTATTTACTATCAAATATATCAATCACTTACCATTTCAGATACCAAATTATGCTATATTTACCAATTTTCTATACAGGTGGAGATGGTCTTTGATCTCACATTGAATGGGATCCAAAGGCTTTGTGTCAGGCCCTAACAAATATAAGTGATTAGTATTTTTTCCCGAATACGATTAAATAAATTATTGGATAATATTTCTAAATTCGTATATTATTCATTTTGTTATCGAGTGACACGAGAAGGCTTGGATACATATGTCAAAGAGATAAATTTAAAAAAAATTGAAAATAAAGAGAAAAATAATTCTATAGATTTGTAGGACTTTCAAAACAAATTTTTTTTCTAACAAATCCCTCGAATTCGTAAGAGTAAACCATTAACCATATTTTCAAAGCAAAAAAACTTAAACCTTCTTTTCAAAATAATTTTTTTTTTTACCAAGTCGTCTAAATTTATTAAGGGTGAACCATTATCCAAATTCATTATGTTTTCACCTATTAATTTATAATTTTGCATCAATTTATATTGTGTTATCATGTAAGTGTGATTATGCTAGATTTAGTCCTCTCTCTCTAGTGGATCTCAGGAGTGTAAGGGGTCTGGGCTCCTGCTAATTTTCGAAAATTTAAGCAGTAATATTATTATTTTCTAATGTATAAATATATTATACCTTATTAATTGGGTCCCTTCAAATTTCTTTGATAAGTAAAATTTTTAACCTTTGAATTTTTGTGAGTTTTTCTCTTAGAGCATTCCCACCGGGTATGATAAATGACCAAATTTAGCATACTCGGTCCTGCAGTGGAAAAACTTGTAGGGTAAATTGTAGACTTGTATGGTATAGAACGAGTAAACTTATCATTTTCTTAAATTTTAGTCATACGGCTTTGCTTCACTTGTATGAACCATACGGGTGTGGGACACTCGTATCAAAATTAAAAGAAAAACCATATGAGGGTGTGAGCCCGTATAACCATTTCTTTTCTTTTCTTGTAAAAAAAAAAATCCATGAGTTTTGTGACCTCGTATAGCTTCTTCTTCTTCATCTTTTTTTTTTTAAAAAAAAAAAATTAAAAAAAACCCAAACGAGTTTTGTGTCCTCGTATAGCCTTTTTGTGAATTTTACAGTACGAGTTAGTTTGCTTTGTATAGCCCTTTTTATTTTTATTTTCTTAAAAAAAATCCATACGAGAGTGGGAGTCTCGTATTAGCCATTTCTTATACTCTATCTGCTGTGTGCAGCCTTAAAATTTAGTAACCAATCAGTAAGTTTGCCTCTAAATTTTACAATACACGGCGTGGATGTTAAAAAAAAAATAAAAGAAAAATATATAAATACAAACTCTATTCTTGTAAACAATATTTATTGGTATAATATAAAGAAAACAACATGTGACAACTCTAAGTTTTCCTTAGTTAGCCTATTTTGAATATATTTTAATTTTAATTGCTTTTATATAAAAAAAAAAGAAAAAGAAAAAGAAATTATACTTATATTTTATCATGCTGGTCCTTTTCTATTTCTGTTTCCTTTTTCGTTGTGCCAACACCCTTCTCTCTTGCATATTACACTTATTTTTCTAGTTACACCAGAGCCTCCAAACCAACAAGAAAACATACTTTCAATGTTTTTCTTTTGAGGTGGAATTAAAATTATACAAGTTTTTTATTTTTTTTCCAATTCTTTTCTTTCTCTTTTTGTAAAATTATGTTTCCTCCAATTTTATGTTTTAGACTCCAATTGATAACAAGAGAGAAGGAAATAGAAAAATAAATTTTTTTTTTTGTAAAGATAACTTTATAAAAAAAAAAACAAGAGAATTAAAAAAAGACATTTACCAACTGATATAAAACATAAACATATTCATTAAACCCTTTATTAAAAAAAAGGCTACTACAAGACTAAATATCGAGCTCTAAAATTCAATATGGTTAAATCTTATTTTAACATTAGACTATGTACAACACCCAACCTGCACACCTATAAAGTAAGGCTCTCGTAAAAAATTAGGGTGATACTAAAAGCACCTACCCCTAAAGTGTACACTTACCGCCACACACACACACACACACATATATATATATATATATATTGTATTAATTATACATTATAATTAAATTGTAATATATGTGATGGTGATACTACATAATAGGGTCCAAGCCGCCCTGGGTTTGGGCTGAAAAGGCTCCACCCAACCCAGATTTTGCAGTCACCTCTTATATAAGCAGAAAAAAACTTATGTTTCAAACCAACTAGCCCACTCCAACTAAAAGTTTAAGTCCAGCCCATTTATCATGGTGTTAAGAAGCCTGTTTTCAAATATTTTAAAGGGATGGCAATGGGTTGATTCAAAATCGGATAATATCAAAACTACCTCATACCCGCCCTCATCCCCTTTTAGGGGTTTTGGGCATTCCCCATCTTGTCTCCATCGGGTAACGGATACTCATGGAGAATCCTAACTGTGTGTTTGATAAAAAAAATTAAATAAACTGAAAGTCTTCTTCTGTTTTGGCCCAAAAAGAAAGGAAATTTGTCCAAAAAGGATAGTTCCATGATTTCATAAAACAGGAACATGCACATATATATAGTTGCAGGGAGAATGGGAGGTGATTAGTGAAAGGAAATTAAAATTAAAATTGGGAAAATTTAAAATGGGGGAAATAGACGAAGTGGCCGGAGCAGAGGGCCGGCGGTGGTGGGCTGGTCACTGGTGGCTTGGAATCTCTAAAGATGAAAATCACAAAAAAAAAAAATTAAGAAGTGCTGCTCAGTCAAAACCTTAATGTCTTGTAAAATAATAATTAATGAGCACCTTAGGTAGTGGGAGTAAGTAATGCCACTGCACGAACTATGCAACTGTGCACCTCTCACCACATTTGAAAATTTCAAATTTTTGTATTGGGAAGTGGGAACTATAGATATATATAAACTTAACTAGACTATAAAGAGGGATTCTCTCATTTTAACAAAAAAAAGAATGACCATTTAGAGAATTAAATCGATGAGTTTTTTTATGAAAATTTGTAAAAATGATCTATATAATGAGTAGATTACCTCCACAAAAATTTATAGAAAAATTCAACCTAAAAGTTGGTGTTTTGAAAAATTGATATATATGTACATTTTTGACCGTTAAAATTTTTGATGATCATTTCACCCACTTATAGGTTGAATTTTTTTTTAAAAATTTGGTGAAAGTGATCTACTCATAATATAGATCATCTCTACAAATTTTCATAAAAAAAACTAATCGATTTACCCCTCTAAATGATCATCCATTCTTTTTGTTAAAGTGAGGGAATCCCTCTTTATAGCCTAACTCTATATAAACTTATCTATATTATAAAACACCATCTTTGACAAAAAAAATTATCTAAAAAGTATAAGAATTTAAGACTCTGTTTGATAGCAACATGGATAATGAAAAGAGAAATAACTAATTTAGGTGAGAAGATGAAAAATAAATTGAGGGATGTGGTGAGATTAACTCTTACTTTTTGCTTTTTTTCATTACAAAATCTTCTTTAGGTGATGGTGGAGAAATTTTTTCTACAAAATATTAAAGGAGGATGGAGGACATATACTCACAAAAATGAGTATGAGATGGAAAGGATCTCACCATATACCTCAACTTATTTTCCATCCTCTCACCTAAATTAGTTGTTTTTATTTTCATTTTCCATGTTGCTATTAAACAAAGCCTAATGGTTAAAAATACACATGTTATGGTGTGCATTAGTTCTACGCCATTGGATGAGTTTTATACACACATTAAGATGTCACATCAAAGTTAAAACACTCATACCAATAATACATACACAATAAACTCTCACATAATAATAATTTTGTCTACATTAAAAATGACATAACTTAAAATAAAAAATTAATATTTAAAATTTACTAATCAAGATCAATTAAACAAGATCCATCATGATTATATAATTATGCAAAAAAAAAATCAAGAAAAATTATTGCGTAACATTTAAGGACGTACGTTATGTGTTCGTACATTATTAGTCATCTCAATATATCATTTTTAGGACGTACGTTACGTGGTTGGATTAAGATTAAAAGACTCTTTAAAAAATTAAAAACAAGTCGGTCCAATCCGGTATACTTTTAATTTTTTCAGCATGAAGATATATTGAACTTACGTTTCAGTTGTTCACAACGTTAGATTAGACTAAACAATGGGCTCAAAATAGACTGATTGATTTTGTCAATTTAAATTCGTTACACATTAATTTTTTTATCCTATTATCAAATTTTTTTTTATTTCACCGTGCCAGATAGCACGAATATACCCTAGTATATATATATAAGAACTCGAGTACGAGTTCGGAGTGGGGACCTAACTATCGTCTCCAAATTGAACCTGTTGACTTTTCAACATTCCCGAATCCAAACCTGTCCCCCTAAATTTTCCCTCCATAACCCCTTTGTCGAGTCGGGTACCTGCCAATATTTTTGCCATCCATATTAAAGTAGCCTTAAAGTGTGCGTGCCCTCTCTATCTCTCTCTCTGCCTTAAATGTGTCCATTTAGAACTCGCATAAGATCCATTTGTGTCTGGTCCTAACAAATATAGGTGATTATTATCTCTACTCGAACATGACCCGATAAATTATCAAGTAATATATTCTAAATTCATATATTATTTGGTTTGTTATCGGGTGACACGAGAGGGTCCGATTACATATGTTAAGGAGATAAATTTTAAAAAATTAAAAAAGAAGAGATAAAAATAATTCTCTAGATTTGTAAGCTTATCAAATGAAAAGATTTATACTTTCCTTTCAAAACATTTCTCTCTCTTTTTTTAACGAGTCTCCCAAATTTGGTTAATGGTCTACCCTTAACATGAGATTTTACACAAAATTTTCCTCTTAAAATAATTTTTTTTAAACAAGTACGTCGTCTAAATTTATTAAGGATAAACCATTAACCGATTGGTTATTATTTTGTCCTAAATCGTGTTAATTTGATAAGTACCCGAATTCATTGTGTTTCATCTATTAATTTTTAATTTCATATCGATTTGTATTATGTTATCACATAAATGTATTATACTAGGTTTAGTCCCCTCTCTCTTTCTCTCTCTAGCTGATCCAAGGAGTGCTAGGCCCATGCTAATTTTTGAAGATTTAAATAGTAATATTATTACTTTGTAATGTATAAACATATTATACCTTATTAATTAAAGAGATCCTTTAAATTTCTTTTATAAGTAAAATTTATTATTTAGGTTTTTTTTAGTTTTTCTCTTAAAAAGAAAAAAAGGAAAAACATATGAATACCACTAAGAACATCATGAACTTCATGATGATTCCGACCACCACTAACCACCCTTTTCACCACCACTAATGCCGCCACCACTATCACGCCACCACCCACCATGGAATCACATGATTCTTCCTCTCTTCCAAAACCTTTCGAGGCTAGAAACAAACTTAATGTCAAGATGGATGAAACAAATTACAAGAAATCTTTACTTTCTTGTGAATATTTGCTTTTGGGTAGACTTTTTCTTCATGGAGGATCTACTCCACTCAAAACTTCTTCTCTTGAAGCTCATCTCTCATCTTCTTTGAAGATTCAAGAAGGGTTGAAGCTTTCCTCTATTGGGATGGGATTTTTGTTAACGTGAGTCTATTTTAGGAGAATATATTATGTACACATTGTATAGGAGATTAGGGTTTATTAGTTTCTTTTATTGTATTTGTTAAATCCTTATATATAACTTTTTATGTATTATGTTACATCATAAGGAAATATAAACTTTCTCTCTCTATAATTCCTTTCTCTCCATTCTCTATCTCCCTAAGATATTTGACTTGGTATCAAAGCAAAGATCTCTGTTGTTTGGATTCATTGAGATCGACTTCATCGTTAAGCGGCCGTTGTTTTTGAATCCTCATCCCCATCATCTCACGAGTTCGGTTCATTCGTGGTTTACTCAAACGATCTCCAAATATCACCAAACCTATACCAAACGATTCCTCTCTTCGAGAAGATCAATCCAGCGTTATAACCACTGATTTTGGCCCAGCCACGCTCCCTCACGTGCCTCCGCTAGCCAGTCGTCCAGATCTAGATCTTGATGCTCCAGATCTTGATCTACATGTATCCGATCCGTAAATTTCTTGGAATAATATCTTCGTCTTGCTAAGACGAGCACATCGCCACCTAAATCACTTTCAAACACTATCTCATGCACGGATAGAAGAAGCAATACTTCCTCAACGCGCTACATGCGCCACTAGCTCTTCTGCCGTCAACTTTAACAGCATCAATTAACGGCGTTAGCCATTACCGTTAAAGTTAACGGCACTAGCCATTACCGTTACCATTAAAGGTGTTAACCAAAAAGTTTTGAGTTTTACATTTTTACCCCCAGAAGTTTCTGTTACTTATGATATGGCCTAAATAAGTTTTTGTTATTTACAATTTGGCCCAGATAAGTTTTTGCCATTTATATTTCGACCCAGAAACCCATAAAAGTTTATGTTACTTACATTTCGACCCAGAAAGTTGCAATTTGGACCAGAAAAGTTTCTGTTATTTAAATTTTAACCCAAAATTTTCTGTTTGACCCCAAAACCCCTAGCTTTTGTAGATTAGTCCAAAAATTTTGAGTTATCATCGGTGATTTAAGTGTACCTCAGGTCCAAAAGGTTGAGGTGTCTGTTCGAAGTAAGGAAGGAGGTTCTTTTGGAGGTACTAAACTCAATGGTACTAATTTTAGTACCTGGAATAAAATCATGAATGTTTTTCTTCATGGGATACATAAGATGGGGCATGTAACTGGAACAATCAAAGCTGCCAGTGAAAAACATACTAAAGTGTTCAATAAATGAGAAGATGATGATGGGTATGTAATGTCAGTTTTGTTCAAGGCAATGACTGATGATGTGTTACAAATGGTCGAAGAGTGTGAATCTACTGAAGCCATATGGCGGACATTAGGGGACCTCTACACCAATAATTTTGACTTCATACAGATTCATGAAATAATGTGCAAAGCTGCCAAAATATGACATAATGGGCAACCAGTGTCAGTGTTTTTCACTAAATTGAAGAACGTGTGGGTAGAGATTGATCAGAAACCTCCTTATAAAATCAAGAATCCACAGGATATTGCATGGCACCAAAAGGAAAAAGAACTTGAGCGAGTTCATGCTTTCTTAGGAGGATTAGATGCTAGACATAGCATTGTTAAAGTAGAATTGCTCAAAATGCTCGAACCTCCTAGCCTGACTACAGTCTTTGCATACATCCGCAAGGATGAATCCCAACATGACAGCCTCCAACAGACACATGTTGAAGTTTCTAGCCTAGCTATTCAGTCTAAGCCATTAGTACCTTACCATCAGCAAGAGGGTTCAAATCTTCTTCATCAGCAACGCCTCCCATCAAGTTCAAACCGTCCAAAATGTACATAATGCAATAATTTGGGACTTGTACAAGAAACATGTTGGGAGTTAAATCCACATCCTAAACCTCAGAGGTAGAGAACCAGATTTCTAGGGAATAACTAGACAGGATCATCACACATCAACAGGAATTGCTCCCACTGCATTTACAGCTGGTCGAGGTAAACTTGGTATGACATTAAAGGTTTTTCATTTTGTTAATTATGATACTTGGATTATTGATTCTGGTGCATCTGATCATATGACTTATGATAAATCTTATTTTACTGAGTTGTCTCCCCCACTAGTGTTTTATGTTACTAATGAAAATGGTGGAGCTTTTCTTATATTAGGAACAGGGTCAGTCCGTATTACCCTGACATTAGAACTTCATCATGTTTTATAAGTTCCTGCCTTGTCCCATCACTTATTGTCTGTTTCCCAATTAAATATTGAATCCCAATGTTCTGTGACTTTTCATCCTATGTATGGCATTTTTCAGGATCTTCTAACCAGAGAAGTAATTTGAAGGGGATATCTGAGGGGTGATGCGGCAAGAAATTGGTATGTTTTATTATATTAATTTGTAATTTAGAGAGCTTATATTGTTACTAATATTTATATTTTTATTATTTTCAGGTACTAGAAAAGAATTTAAAAAGATTGAGAAAAATAGAGAAATTAAATCTTGTGAAGACACCTAAAGTGTTCAATATTTTTTGGACGCATAACTTTTTACTCGGAACTCTGAATAATGCGATTCTTGAGCCTAAATTGAAGAGAATTTCGAGAGATACAACTTTCCGGTTTAACACTTTTTCAAATTCAGCTATCTTTGAGTCCAAAATTGTGACGCAAAGTACAACAATTTAATTAGGCGAAAATTCAATAAATTATGCTCAAATAAATGGGCCAAGCCTATTCAACAGCCAACCCAATTGCATTTAATTAATTAGCAGTCCACTAGCCTTGCAAAGCCCAAAGACCCATTAATTTAGCCCCAAGAATCCCAACGAAAAATAGAATCCTCCACTTTACAAAGGATGCAAGCAACAGCCGTACACAGGAGAGGCCAGCAGCCAGCCGTGCACCTTTCTTCTTCTCTTCAATTTTCTTTTGTTTTCTTCTTTTTACTTTATTCAGGATTTGGAGATTGAAGATTTGTTTTAATTAATTTAATTAATGTCAAGTAAGTTTTTTTTTTAACTTTCTTTGTTATTTAATTTTTATCATGCTAGCGTAAATTTGTGCTAGGGTTAGGATGAATATATTTAATTGATTCCATTGCACGTATTCATACCAATTGACTCTACCAATTTAATGCTTTAATGTTAAATAATTTTTTTCTATTGGATGCCTATTTTAATTGATAAAAATATAAAGTTGGATTATCACTATTTTTTGTTGGATTCACCTTATGATTTGTTGAGAGCGGATATAGGGTGTGTTTTGACGGATATAGTGAGTGTTTTGATTTTATACATTAAATTGGCTATGGAAGAATCACAATTGAATTTTATAAATTACTTGAACTTGAATGATTTTATTTTCCGCATCTAATAGAGTCGAGAGACCAAATTAGTGCGAGATAAGAGTGGAGTTTATGCGCATGAATACTAAGGAAGATGATATTAAGTATATGACTCCGAAACCCTAGTAAATTAATTCATTAATTTTATTATCTTGCTTAGTATTATTTAGTTTAGTTCCATTACTTTAATTTACTTTCTTTGCTTTGCTTTATTTTATTTTATTTGCTTTCTTTTATTTATTTTATTTGCACCAATTATTCTTGGCTAGATTAGGGATTAGTGAAAGATTAACAAGATAAAATTTAAACATACTATTTGAGTCTTTGTAAGATCGATCTCGTTTATACGCTATATTATAAATTGATTCATGCGCTTGCCACTATTAAAATTTATTACAACAAGGGGCAAATTGTTTCATCTAGATCAAATATACGCCGGGGAGAGACCAGGAGTACCATCCCGCGCCACTTTGATTTTGAATTTTGAGAAATTAAGTGAAGCTTGGTTGTGGCATCGCCGTCTAGGGATTCCATTTTTCAGTGTTATGAAAAAAACTATGACTAATGTGTTTATTGGTATTGATGAATCTATTTTATGTTGTGAAACTTGTGTTTTGGCTAAGAGCCATCGTGCTACTTATTCTTTCAGTATTTCTAATAAAAGTATTATTCATTTTGAGTTGATTTATTCTGATGTCTGGGGTCTCTCTAGAGAGTCAACTATTTCTGATATGTGGTACTTTGTGTTATTCATTGATTATTGTATAAGACCGTCATGGATAGTTCTTCTTAAAACTAAAGATGAAGTCTTTCCAGCTTTTCAAGCTTTTCGCAATCTAATTCACACACAATATAATAGCACCATCAAAATTCTTCGGTTTGATAATGGGGGGAGTATGTCAATAATGCCTTCAGTGAATTTCTTCAAACACATGGCATTGTTCACCAAACTACATGTCCACAAACACTAGAACAAAATGGAGTCTCTAAAAGAAAAAATCGTCACTTACTTGATATGACCCGTGCCCTCCTTTTTGGTTCTCACATGCCTAAATATCTTTGGGGTGATGCTGTGCAAGCTTCCTCTTACTTCATTAATCACATTCCTTCCAATGTACTATAGGAAAAACTTCCACTTGAGGTGCTTGCATCTCATGTGTCATTACCTTCAATTAACAATCTTTCAGCTTGTGTCTTTGGCTGCGTTGTGTATGTCCATGTTCTTAAAAATCAAAGGTCCAAGTTAGATGCTCAAGCAATTAAGTGTGTTTTTGTTGGTTATGGGGGATCTCAGAAAGGGTACAAGTGTTATGTCACTATGGATGTCACTTTTTTTGAAGATATGAGTTATTTCTCCTCACCATCTTTTGCTCTTCCAGGGGAGAGTTTATATTTTAAAGAGATGTCTCATAGTGAGGAGGAGGAAAATCCACAAGAAAGGGATATACAGGCAGTTCTAGTTGACATTCAAGAACATACACCAATTTAGACACAAAAAGTTCAAATCACATATGTCCCCTCCACTATTGATCATACCCTCAATCCACAACTCCCTGATACTGAAGATCACTCGTTTGAGGTATGTTCCTCTACTGGTACTAATAGTAACGAGTCTAATGTGTTTCCTAATCGGTCAACCAGGGGCCAGCCACCCAAAAGATATGAACCTACCCTTCATGCAAAATCAAAATGATGAGTCCAAGGATAACACCAGAGCTAGATCATGGAGTGAAGACTATGCAGACCCTATTCGGGTTCCGAGTGGTCCAATCACCCAAGCTAGAGCAAAGAAGACGAATGATGCACTCATGATCATGGTCCAAGAGTTGATGAATAAAGCTAAAGCTTGGAGAAGCGTTCAAGGAGATGATGAACAAGAATGGATGACAATTCTTAGCCAAGAAGATGTGGAACAAAATGTGAAGAAAACAGAAGAGGTGTTTGCGTAAAGCGTGGGCACGTCGAAGCTGGGCAATTGTGACCAAAAGGCAGAAGTGCTATTCTGATAAGGCGTGGGCACAGCTTAAAGTCCGAAATTCAATTTTATTTTTCTAGCGTGTTCTCACGACCAACTAGCAAATAATTTAATTAGTTTTATTATTATTTTGGCAGTTTCTTTCTTTCTTTGATAGGAGATAATATTTAATTAGTTTCCTTTATTTATTCAGGACTCCTATTTTAAATAGGAATTAGTTTCCTTATCTTTTTAGGATTCTATTGTTTTGTTTGCTCCTATTTAAAGGAGGCATATTAATGTTTTTTTAATCAAGTTATTATTAATCAAAATTGAGTGTTCTACACCTTGAGTTCTTGCTAGAACTTGTTGAATTGTTTGAATTAATCATTCAAACTAATTCTTGACTTATCAATCAATTCTCCACTAATTGATTGTGGCGTCTTCAACTTATACCGAGGTTCGATTCTTGCATTCAAGGGTTGGGTTTAGGTTCCGCCTTCCATCTTTTCGACATAATTCCAAGGTTCTTGCACTTTCGTAGTTCAAGGGTTAAGGATCCATTAACCTAGCTAGGAAAAACGATCCGAGATCACATCATTTGGTATCAGAGGATATTTTTCTATTCAGGTTTTATATATCTTTATTTTTTTTCGCCTTTCAATTCGAACCCTAGTGTTAAGATCTGCATCATATCCCCTATCTTGATCAATTAGGGTTTATAAAAAAAACAAAAAAACGTGAACAGTGTCGCGTGAACAGTGCATCCTGAACAGTAAAAAAAAATTAATTTCTTGAAACCCTATAATTGAATTGCTCATTGTTTGGGGTTTTGATATTGCGGCGCCATTGCTCATAATAGAAGTCGAATTCCTTGAATCCTAGAAATTGTTTGTTTTATTGATATTAGGGATTTGATTGTTGCTTATCGTTTGAAAGTCCACTTATGTTTATTCTAGCAATTCTAGTAAATCGTTTGGCTCTTAATATTGCTAGAAATTGGTTTCTTTGGATCCTTGGTAATTTGCCTTGTTGAACACGTCTAAATTAATTGTGGGTGTGCGATTGGTTGTTGGGAATTTGCAATAAAAAGGTTCAAACTTTTCAACTAGTTTACCCAGGTTCTGAAGGTGAATTGTGAGAAATTATATCTATTTGTGAGAAAAAAAAGTTGAGTGATACTATTTGAGCGAAACACGTAAGGGAATGTAGTGAGGAAATTTTATTTCTTTATATTGTGCTAACCTCTGTTTTGCAGCAATATGTCAAGTTTCAATCCTAAGTTATTCCAAGAAGCCATGATAAGTACCTTACAAAAAATGATGAAAGAGGAGTTAGGTGGTTTTAAAGAGCAGGTGGATGAGATAAGTGAGGAATTGAGGCAAATGCGGGTGAAAGTAGATAGAGTTGAGAGCACTCAAAATGAACAATCTGGAAAATCACGTGGTACTCAAAGAAGTGGGAGACTACAGCCTAGAGAAACAAGGGCTGAGAACGATTTTGACAATTTTTACCAAGATAGCTTTGACGATGGGGATAGCGACGTTGATTCAATAATTGCTAACCGACAGAATGGAAAGTGGTTTGGTAGAGGGTCTAATCGAGAGGATGACAACATGAATGGGATCAAAATGAAGATTCTATCATTTCAAGGGAAAAATGACCCCGAGGCCTATCTTGAGTGGGTTAAGAAAGTCGAATTAGTATTTACATGCCATAATTACTCCGAGTCCAAGAAGGTGAAACTAGCGGCTATTGAATTTTTCGATTATGCATTTGTTTGGTGGAATCACTTGATGACAGAGCGAAGACGTAGTGATGAAGGGCCCGTTGAGACTTGGGATGAGATGAAGCGACTGATGAAGAAGCGATTTGTACCCGATCACTATTATCGGGAATTGTACCAAAAGTTACAAGGGCTTACGCAAGGGAATCGTAGTGGTGATGAATATTATAAAGAGATAGAAGTAGCCATGATTCGGGCCAAGGTTGATGAGAATAGAGAAGCTACCATGGCATGGTTCTTGAGCGGGCTAAACCGGGAAATTGCCAATGTGGTTGAATTGCAACCGTATGTTGAGATTAAAGATGTTGTGCACACGGAAATTAAAATAGACAGGCAGCTCAAGAGGAGGGGTAGTTTCAAGCCAAGCCCAAGTTCTTATTCTACTCCAGGAAAACAAAGTCTGTGGAAGAAGGATGACAATGCAACCACTTCGAAACTAAAGGCTGATTCAAAATCAGAAACTCCTAGTGGAAGTCAAGCTAAGGCAGCCCCTAACACCACTAATACTCATACGACTTGAAACCGGGACATTATTTGTTGGAAGTGTCAAGGGAGAGGCAACATTTCCACTCAATGCCCGAACAAGCGAGTATTGATGCTTCTAGATAATGGGGAATATGAGACGGAAGAAGAAGGCATTGAAGCTATGCCACAACTAGAGGATATCGAAGAAGAGGAGAGTGCTATCCAGGGTGAGTTATTAGTTGCAAGAAAAGCCCTTAGCATGCAAGCAAAAGAGGATGAAGAGCAGCGCGAGAATATTTTTCATATTAGGTGCCTAGTGTTAGGCAAGGTGTGTAGCTTGGTGATAGACGGAGGTAGTTGCACTAATGTGGCTAGTACAATAATGGTGGAGAAGCTAGCATTGCACACGACGACACACCCAAAGCCTTTCAAACTGCAGTGGTTGAATGATAGCGGTGAAGTGAGGGTGAACAAGCAGGTTTTGGTGTCCTTTAGCATTGGTAAGTATGAGGACCAAGTGCTTTGTGATGTGGTTCCCATGCAAGCCGACCATATGCTATTGGGAAGACCATGGCAATACGATAGAAGAGTTAAACATGACGGCTTCACCAATAAATATTCATTTGAGATGAACAAGAGAACAATCATTCTTGCACCTTTACCGCCACAACAAGCCTATGCCGATCAGTTGAAGTTGCAAAATGAGGAAGAGCAACGGAGAGCTGAAAAGAAAAAAAGAGGGAGTGGTGAGGAAAAGAAAAGAAGTTGAGAAAAAAGAAAGTAGAGTGAAAAAACTAGTGACTATTGAGAGCAAGTTTGAGAGGAGGCAAAAGAATTTTTATGCGAGAGCTAGTGAAGTGAAAAGAGCGATACGTTGTAATAAACTTCTTGTACTTGTGTACAAAGAAGCGCTTTTGAATACTAATGAACTAAATTCTTCTTTGCCTAGTGTTATTATCTCTTTGTTGCAGGATTTTGGTGACGTCTTTCCAGAGGATACGCCAAGCGGTTTACCACCCATCCGAGGAATAGAGCACCAAATTGATTTCGTACCCGGAGCGTCCATTCCAAACTGACCAGCCTATAGAAGTAACCCGGAGGAAATGAAGGAACTTCAAAGGCAAGTGACGGAGTTGTTGGAGAAAGGGTATGTGAGAAAGAGTATGAGCCCATGTGCGGTGCCAGTTTTGCGAGTGCCGAAGAAGGATGGAACGTGGAGAATTTGCGTGGACTGTCGAACCATAAATAATATCACGGTAAAGTATCGTCACCCTATTCCACGTTTAGATGATATGCTTGATGAGTTGCATGGGTCTAGTATATTCTCTAAGATTGATTTGAAGAGTGGATACCATCAAATTAGAATGAAAGAAGGAGATGAATGGAAAACAACATTTAAAACTAAATATGGGTTATATGAGTGGTTAGTTATGCCTTTTGGTTTGACTAATGCTCCTAGTACCTTTATGCGCTTAATGAACCATGTATTAAGGTCATTCATTGATAAATTTGTTATGGTCTATTTTGATGATATCCTGATTTATAGCAAGAGTCTAGATGGCCATGTTGTGCATTTGAAATCTGTTTTAGATGTCTTGCGTAGGGAGAAGTTATATGCTAACCTGAAAAAGTGCACATTTTGCACGGATAAGCTTGTATTTCTTGATTTTATTGTGAGTGCACAAGGGATTCAGGTTGATAAAGAAAAGGTGAAAGCTATTCAAAAATGGCAAAATCCTACAAGTGTTGGACAAGTGCGGAGTTTTCATGGACTTGCTAGTTTTTATCGGCAGTTTGTGAAGGATTTTAGCACGATCGCGGCACCTTTGACTGAGGTGATCAAGAAGAACGTTGGGTTCAAATGGGGAAAGGAACAAGAGAAAGCGTTCCAATTACTAAAAAGCAAGCTAAGTAACGCCCCCTTGTTATCTTTACCTAACTTTTCAAAGACTTTTGAAATTGAATGCGATGCTTCAGGAAATGGAATTGGTGCTGTTCTTATGCAGGAAGGGAAGCCAATAGCATACTTTAGTGAGAAGCTAGGTGGGGTGACCTTAAATTACCCTACCTACGACAAGGAGCTCTATGCTTTGGTGAGAACATTGGATACATGGCAGCACTATCTTTGGCCGAAGGAATTCGTGATTCACACGGATCATGAATCGTTGAAGCACTTGAGGGGACAACAAAGGTTGAACAAGCGCCATGCCAAATGGGTGGAGTTCATAGAAACTTTTTCGTATGTGATCAAGTACAAGCAAGGCAAAAAGAATGTTGTAGCAGATGCTTTGTCGCACAGGTATGCTTTGATTGCTACTTTAGATGCTAAGTTGCTTGGATTTGAATACATTAAGGATTTATATTGTGATGATGCTGATTTTAGAGATATATTCAATGCATGTGAAGAATTGGCATTTGACAAGTACTTTAGGCATGATGGATTTTTAATGCATGAAAACAAACTTTGTGTGCTTAACTGTTCATTGCGTGAGTTGCTTGTGAAAGAGGCTCATGTGGGAGTTTAATGGGACACTTTGGTATAGCTAAGACTTTAGGTGTATTGCAAGAACACTTCTTTTGGCCTCACATGAAAAGAAATATTGAAAGAATTTGTGAGAGATACGTTACCTGTAAGAAAGCAAAGTCTAAGTTAAACCCCCATGGTTTATATACCCTATTGCCCATTCCTAGTGACCCTTGGGTTGATATTTCTATGGATTTTGTGTTGGGTTTGCCTAGGACTAAACATGGGAATGATTCTGTTTTTATGGTGGTTGATAGATTTTCTAAAATGGCTCATTTCATTGCTTGTCATAAAACTGGTGATGCACCACGAATTGCGAATTTGTTCTTTAAAGAAATTGTGCGTTTGCATGGCATGCCTAGAACCATTGTTTTTGATAGGGATGTAAAGTTTTTAAGCTACTTTTGGAAGACTTTGTGGGGAAAGTTAAATACTAAATTGTTGTTTTTTAGTACATGTCATCCCCAAACTGATGGTCCAAGGATAACACCAGAGCTAGATCATGGAGTGAAGACTATGCAGACCCCATTCGGGTTCCGAGTCGTCCAATCACCCGAGCTAGAGCAAAGAAGACGAATGATGCACTCATGATCATGGTCCAAAAGTTGATGAATAAAGCTGAAGCTTGGAGAAGCGTTCAAGGAGATGATGAACAAGAATGGATGACAATTCTTAGCCAAGAAGATGTGGAACCAAATGTGAAGAAAACAGAAGAGGTGTTTGCGTAAAGCGTGGGCACGTCGAAGCTGGGCAATTGTGACCAAAAGGCAGAAGTGCTATTCTGATAAGGCGTGGGCACGGCTTAAAGTCCGAAATTCAATTTTATTTTTCTAGCGTGTTCTCACGACCAACTAGCAAATGATTTAATTAGTTTTATTATTATTTTGGCAGTTTCTTTCTTTCTTTGATAGGAGATAATATTTAATTAGTTTCCTTTATTTATTTAGGACTCCTATTTTAAATAGGAATTAGTTTCCTTATCTTTTTAGGATTCTATTGTTTTGTTTGCTCCTATTTAAAGGAGGCACATTAATGTTTTTTTAATCAAGTTATTATTAATCAAAATTGAGTGTTCTACACCTTGAGTTCTTGCTAGAACTTGTTGAATTGTTTGAATTAATCATTCAAACTAATTCTTGACTTATCAATCAATTCTCCACTAATTGATTGTGGCGTCTTCGACTTATACCGAGGTTCAATTCTTGCTTTCAAGGGTTGGGTTTAGGTTCCGCCTTCCATCTTTTCGACGTAATTCCAAGGTTCTTGCACTTTCGTAGTTCAAGGGTTGAGGATCCATTAACCTGGCTAGGAAAAACGATCCGAGATCACATCACAAAGTATCCAGTTTTAAATTATATCTCCACTGACAGATTATCTAAGTCATATGAGTCATTTGTGAATCAAATATCTACTGTATCAGTTCCTAAAAAAGTGTAGGATGCCTTGGATGATCCTAAGTGGAAGAGAGAAATGGAGGAAGAGATGGAGGCATTGCAGAAAAATAATACTTGGCAACTTATTTCCCCACCACAAAGCAAAAAAGATGTAAGTTGTCGTTGGGTTTTTGTTGTGAAGCATAATGCGGATGGTTTTGTGAATCGATATAAAGCACGTCTAGTG
This sequence comes from Lonicera japonica, assembly GCA_021464415.1. NCBI lineage: Eukaryota > Viridiplantae > Streptophyta > Magnoliopsida > Dipsacales > Caprifoliaceae > Lonicera > Lonicera japonica. The sequence continues at coordinate 66,911,679 of CM038467.1, read as the reverse complement.
GCTCAGGGATTTACTCAAACGTATGGAGTAGACTACGATGAGACATTTGCACCGGTTGCAAAAATGAATATTATTCGGGTCTTATTATCACTTGTGGCATGTTTTAAATATCCTCTTCAATAGTTTGTTGTCAAGAACGCATTTCTTCATGGAAAGTTAGCTGATGAAGTTTACATGGTTCTCTCACCTGGGTATGTTGCAGCTTCCCCTAGTAATTTTGTCCGTAAATTAGAGAAATCATTATACGGACTCAAACAGTCACCTCGTGCATGGTTTGGAAGGTTCTCACAATTCATGAAGAAGGTGGATTATAGACAGAGTAACTCGGACCATACCTTGTTTCTCAAGCACCAACAAGGAAAGGTAACAGCTTTGATTATTTTTGTTGATGATATGGTAATCACTGGTGATGATACAATTGAGATTAATAGACTGAATAAACAGTTGGCCTCAAAGTTTGAAATGAAGGGTTTGGGTGAACTTAAGTATTTCTTAGGGATTAAGGTAGCAAGGGGGAGTGAAAAATCTATTTGTGTCAAATGAAGTACATTCTTAACCTGCTGCCTGAAACTGGCATGTTGGATTGCAAACCTGTTAACACCCCGATTGAACAGAATCATTCTTTAGCAGAGTATCCAAACCAAATACCGACTGATCGAGCTCACTATTAAAGATTAGTTGGGCGTTTAATCTATTTGGCTCATACAAGACTAAATGTAACTCATGCCGTGAGCGTGGTCAGTCAGTTCATGCATAATCCAAGTGAGAGTCATATGGATGCTATTAACAGAATTTTGAGATACTTTAAGTCATCTCCAAGAAGAGGGGTGATGTTTTCTAAACATAACGACTACCTCGAAGTTTGTGGTTTTACCGATGCGGATTGGGCCGGGAGTATTACTAACAGAAGATCAACGTTAGGGTACTTTTTCTTTGTAGAAGGAAATCTTGTTACATGGAAGAGCAAGAAGCAAAAAATTGTGGCTAGATTTAGTGTCAAGGCTAAGTATAGAAGGATAGCTTATGGAGTATGTGAATTGCTATGGTTGAGAAATTTAATGTGTGAAATGTGTGATTTGGGTTTCGAACTTAAAAATACTATGCAGTTGTACTATGACAATAAGGCAGCTATTGATATATCACAGAGTCCAGTGCAGCATGATAGTATGAAGCATGTGGAGGTTGGTCATCATTTCATAAAAGAGAAACTAGATGCCAACTTTATTAGCTTTCTTTTTTTATCCACTATAGAATAGCTTGTAGATGTTATCACAAAAGGGGTTTCGAGAAAGGCTTTTTACGACTCATTGAGTAAGTTGGGCATGGTTGATGTGTATGCTCCAACTTGAGAGGGAGTGTTAATATGAGTATATTTTAGGAGAATATATTATGTACACATTGTTTATGAGATTAGGGTTTATTAGTTTCTTTTATTCTATTTGTTAAATCTCTATATATAACTTTTTATGTATTATGTAACATCATAAGGAAATATAAACTTTCTCTCTCTACAATTCCTTTCTCTCCATTCTCTATTTCTCTCCATTCTTTATCATCCTAGGAGATTTGATTATTATACTCTCTAAATTTTTCAAGTTTGGATGAGGAAAACAAGATCCTCTCCATGAGTTCATGTAAGCTTTCTTTTGGTTACTTCCAGTTCTTTACTTGGAAATTTGATTTTATACCTTCAACAAAGTTTTATTTCACTCATGTTCGGGTTAGGATAAATGCTCTTCCTTTTAGAGTATTGTCACCCTTAAATCCCTTTTTCCATTGCTAATGAAATTGGTTTCCCCATCTCCATTAGTGTAAACACCCCAATCTGTGACCCCTGTAAGTGTAATGCCCCGCCTTTGGGGGCGATAAGAAATGAATAAATAAGATACAAATTATCCATTAATTACAATAGAGTTCCCAAAATACAATGGAATCAAATTCTACAACCTCTAAACTATAATAATCCCTAAAGTTCTCCCACAAGCTCTTACTGTCCCATCTCGCGTCCTCACCGTGAGCACCTGTAGATGAAAAACATGTATGGGGAAGTAAATCGTATACAGAGGATAAAGATGAATCTGTGGAATCAATAGAACAATAAAAAATACACATACATAAGCCCATCACTATACAAGGCCTCATACCCGGTTTTCTTATGGCTACATGCCAAGTACCACCATACCAATTCATGCCTCACCTCACCCACGTCCTTTCCACGGACGTTGCAAACCGGGCTGTTGGACTTTTGGCAAATCCCCGGTAGGTGTACTTAGACATGTACCAATCAATTACCAAAGCACTTAAGCCAACACATACCACATATAGCAATCAAGGCCAGCCATAACATAATCAAGCCAAGGAACAAGTAATAACAAGATGAATACAAGAATATGGATATCAAAGAATAGCTCTAGAGCTTACGGAATGCATACGAAATACTTCTCATACCTTAACCATAAAAATCAATCCATATCCGAAGCTCTGTTCGGTGAAATCTTAAAGCTCTTGCATCACCACGCTCCTAGCGTGGCAAAATCCTCGAACGAATGATGTATGAACCCTCGTTCCCGTATCCAACGCTCAAACTAGAGCTCCTATGGTGGAGAACAAGGTAGGAGATGATGAATAGTGAAGGAGAGGAAGATTTGGATGGTTTAAAGCTTTAATCCTTAGATTAAGAGGTTAGATGTGTAGAAATCTCCTTCTCTCTCTCCCTAGAGCTCTCTAGAACTCTCTAAGGATGTTTAGGAGTGTTTGGGTCGAAGTTGTGAAAAAAAGGGGTCAAAAGAACACTTAAAAATGCTCAAAACTGACATTGGCCCACTGCCAGACTGGTCTAGAAAAAGGCCATACCGGTCTGCGCATGAGTCTGGACTCCCCAAACCGATCCACGTGTAATTTTGGTGCTCTGATGCACTGTTTTTGTTTCGGCCATAAATTTTCGTTCGGAACTCCGATTGAGGTGATCTTTATGTCCACGAAAAGGTATTTCAAAGTTTTACAACTTTATAGGAGGAATTTTTTCCAAATTATGGATAGAGTTTTCCCAAAAATTCACCGAAGACAGCGCTCTGCCAAAGCGCTACCGAATGACCAGAATTTTGCAATAGGCCTACTTTGTGCCCTATTTTGACCCACGAGGAGTGTGAATTGGACATCGACCAAAACACGAAAGTTTTAGAATGGTACAAATACTAGACGCCATAGTGAGAGGAATCTTAATCAGGTAAACAGTGAAGAAATTACGATAACTCAAAGATAGCTAGAATTAACAAATTGCGAAGGACCAAAACTTCTTATTTACCAACCAAAATCGATTCGGATCACCCGAATCACTAAACGATCACTCACATGAGTGTAAAAAAACCTAATAACAACATACTTAACATTAAAATGAACACGGGATGTTACAGTAAGAACCCTAAAACCATTGTAAAATCATTTTTTTCTTTTTTTAGTCTAAAATCACCCGAAACACTCAGAAGGCTTTGTCATGCGACAAACCAATAGTCAGAGGCCTTTGTCATGCGACAAACCAGATTGTTGCACGACAAACCTTTAGTTGTCGTACGATCACTTCTGACCCAGACCATCCACTCCTTGACATATCAGTCTGTCAGGGACAACCCTTCAGCCGTTTGTCGTGCGACATCTGGAAAGATATCGCGCGATAGTTCCACTTTTCATGGGAATGTCGCGCGACAAACTCCCCCGAGCAGTATAAATAGGCCAACACCCCAAGGGTTTAAAGGCAGCAACTTTGATCCAAAAAAAAGAAGAAGCTGCTATTATCTCATTCTAGAAATCTAATTTTTTAATCTTCAAGATCGGTTTATTGTCATCAAGTTCCCGAGGAATCTCCGAGTTTTCAATACTCGACATCTCATATTTCAAAGTCGAATTCTCGACCGTATCTGGAGAAGAAAAGTCTATATCCACCGAATTATCTTCGGTCATATCATATTTTCTCTCTTTCTTATTTTATTTATCTCGTCGGGAAGGTAAAGAAAGTTTCTTCTAGTATTTAAAGTATATATATATGTGTGTGTGTGTATGTACTTGTTTTTCTTTCTTTATATTATTCTCTCCAATTTCTAATTGAATAAACTTATTGTTAAGTTACAAATAGTCTACAGTTTTCCTCAAAACAAAATCCTAATAAAACCATTTTCGAAAATCAAAAGAAGTAAGTATATTATTATCCGAATAAATTAAGTTTTTAAAACATGAAATGATAAAACTTACTTAAAGGATTAAAATCATGTGTATCTAGTCTCCCTTATAGATTGTGATATACCCGATATACTCTTCTCAAGAGTCCAAATCCATATCAAATAAATTCCAATCGAGAATCCAACCTCTCTTCCAAAAACAATTGAAACAATGATAAAAAATATTGCTATTCGAGTAAACAATATTAGAACATCCTCTCAAATTCCAAAATCACGAACTTTGTCATTTATATTTCATTTTCTTAAAAAAAATATCGGATCACGGAATACAAGATTTTTATCATTTTTCCCAAAAGTCAGGTTCCTTATAAAAACATACTTTGGAAAAGTAGTAGACTTTTTAGTAAAGGCATCCTAGTTTTTCAACATAGAATAAACAAATAAAGCCACTACATACTGAAAAGGCGAAATGGGTGCTTAACAGCTTCCAAAATTGTAACATAGTTCCGAACTTTATAGAATCCCGGTTTTGTAGACAAAACATGTCCCCACAAGGCTTGCTTTGGCCTTTACCCGTACACGGACCTTTTGTATATTTTCTTGTAAAACGTGCTGGCAACTCTGAACGAATCCACTTGTATTTAGAAATAGAAAATAGGATTCATCCTTATAGCGAAGCAAATGAAACAATGAAATTCTTTCCGATGTTTCAGACTCCCAAACACGGGATTGAGACCTGGGGGTCGTATTTGCAGATTCTCACAGTGGCAACTCTGCTGGGGACCTGAGAACTAGGCTCTTATATGTGTACTTCGTTTATTCTGTGATTGTATGCATGCCTTTGCTACTTTCTCTACTTTTGCTTATTTATTATTAATTGATTGTAAAGAAATATTTTTTAATAAAATTGAGGTTTCCAAAATATACATTGAAAGATAAGATATTTGTGAAACAAACCTTTCAAAAGAAATCTTTCACACACATCACTATTCGTGCATGTCTACGAGTGTGATTTTATCTCAAACCCTCGAACGTACTATAAGTGAGTAGGGAGTTGGCTCGCTTTAGCCAACATAAACCGAAAGCATTTACTTCCACTCTCCTTGGCCACGTACGCCCCCAAGGTGTATCGAGTGACGAGAACACTCACGTACCTAGAAAGTATATCAAAAGGCTCTAGCACGTACCCGCCCTTGGGGTATATCGCGAGGCCTTGCCAAATAAGAGAGAGCCTGAAGCCTTAACCATGCATTCACCTGCATTGCATATAAGATCGAGTCCGAGTAAAACACATGTCAAGTCAGCTCTGGGTGATGTACCACCCCACGGCTTAATTTACTCACCATTTCTTATAAAACCCGAGGCCTGTCTCGTGGTCATTTTCAAGTACCTCTTTTGGCAAAAATGAGTCGCTCTGAAGTCTATCTTCATTTTCACCGCGTAGTTTCTCCAAAGAACTCATTCTGGAAGGTTGGGCCGGACGAGATCACACGAAAAGATTAGTGAGACCAAGTAAGCCAGTTATGTCGAACAACTTAAAGATTTGAGATGAGGAACATAGCCTAGTTGAGGCAGCAAGAGCCCAGCCTACTTTGGAAGAAATGCACTTTATGCTTTTGTCGGTTAGTAAAAGTTTGGCGGGTATCACTACTGAGCAGCAAAATACTCGAGTTCGATTGGAAGAAATGTTGGCTGAACGGACTGCACAGCCGAGGTTTGAACGTTTACTTTAGAATTTAGACCAAGGGTAGACTTCGCATCATCAAGCACCGAATCCCCGCCACAGTCAAAAAGTGCCGCCAATCGTCCCCAAAAACACTCTCCAACCCACATGCCCTAATCCCCCAGCACCCAACCAACTCAATAGCAAAGTCCAATGGGCCCCAGATTTTGGCCCCACTTACCAGTAGCAAGAACCATCGATTGTATGGCCTCAACCCTAGGGCCAACTAGGCTTTGAAACCTAATATCAATAGTGGCCACAGATCCCTTTAAGACCTGCCCCACTCACGGCCCCAACAGCCCCACCCAATGAGTTTTCGGATATGAACCGACTCTGAGCAGCTTATGTAGAATCGGTATAGCTTGAGAACAGCCCAAGAAATTGCCAAGAGAAAGCAAATAGTTAAAAAAGTTGAAAGAATATATGAGAATCCTACAGAGAGGAATCTCTTAGATGAAAGGAGCCGATGAGATCACAGATATGAATGCCTTCTCTCTCTACCCCGAGGCTAGATTGCCTCAAGGGTTTAAACTTCCACCGATCACAAACTTCACCGGCACACTCCGAAAACACATCTCCAATCCTACATATGATCCATGCAAGTATCAGGCTGCGGGGAACCTAAGTTGGCCCAAGCTTTTCACATGACTCTCACAAGAGCTGCCCTGAGATGGTTCTTTGATTTAGAGAGGCACCGAATGAAGACATGGGAGGATAATGTTAAAGAATTCATGAGCAAGTACGGGTTGAACGAAGACATGAAAATCACCCGAAAGTATCTAAAGATGAGCAAGCAATGAGAGAAAGAAAGCTTCAGTGACTTCGTTGCTCGCTGAAGAGAAATGGCTTCCCAGATGTTAAAACAACCGAATGAAGAAGAGCAGTTAGAGATAAAACAAAATAATTTTACCCCGACTGTTATGAATTGTATGGAAAAACACGTATTTCTGCACTTCTGAGCTTTGTTGAGCATGGGTTCGCAAGTAAAAGACTAGTTGGCCAGGAAGGCAAAACCCTAAACCAAGAAAGCCACTTACTTAGGGAAGAACACAAGTACCCCGACAGTAAATCAATTGAGCATTTACCAATACCAACATAACCCCTTTCAATCACAACACACGCCATCGATGAATTGGCCTGTTCAAGTAGAATCGTTAAATGCAGAGGCCAAGAAGAAGAGGAATTTTTGTACTCTCCCCATCACTTTAACCAAAAGCCTGGAGTTATTCAGAAACGCCAGGCTCATCACCTCCCTCAACCCTCGCCCCCCACTAAATCCTATCCCAAGTACTTGGAGGATTAACGAAAATTGTTTGTACCATCAAGTTGTCGGCCACGATATTGACAGTTGTTTGGCTCTCAGACACCGCATCCAGGATCTTATTGAAGTCGGAACCATACCCGCACCTGGTGGGCCCAATGTCACTCGTAACTCACTCCCCAACCATGCTCCAGCAGCCGGAATCAATATGTTGACTACAAATGAAGAAGGTTTTGATCTTGAAGGTCTCATTCAAGAAGATCCAGCCTATCTCAAAGTCGAGACAGAATCAAGTATCACCAACCAAGCTGCATCCATCTACATGAAAGGGAAAGATCCGAAGAAAAATTCGATGACCAAGCCCCCGAATACAGCCCAAGTTGCACCGGGCCTTAATCCGATCATTGACTAGTAGATGGCAAAGATGAACTTTTTACCTAGACTTGGCCTCGAAAAGAATAACCAAGGAATGCCACAACCACTTGCATTTACAACTAATCCCGAAAAATTGGGGCTGGGGTGGTCCCAAGGCAAGGCAAAACAACCGTGAAGACCCTGAGGTCTGAAGAATTCGAATAAACAGAAACCTCTCCCACTACCTTCAGCTGATCCATAGAAACAGATCAACCTGCATCCCAAGTCGACCCAGATCCAGTTGCTTCATGGGTCCAACAGATCACCCGATCTGAAAGGGTTTATCAGCCACTGCCCATTTAAACAGAGAAACAAATCCCCCCTAAGGAGATAGGGGATGACCGAGTCTTGGAACAATTAAAGAAAATATAGGCCCATATTACCATCTAGGGACTCTTGGTTGCGTCCAAACCCCATCGAACTGCCTTTATCAAAATGTTGGATGAGGCAGTCATATTTCCCGACTCCATTCCCGAGCAAATACCAAGTATGATGGGGTCACTGTCGGTACAAAAGAGTTTGTCATTTTCAGATGAGGACCTCTCGACATTGGGAAGAAAACACAGCCTGGCATTGCATATCACCCTTCGGACTCGAGGGAAGATCATTCCCCAAGTACTCATTGACAATTGGTCTACCATAAATGTATGCCCTCTCAAAAAGGTCAAGTGCTTGGGCATCATAGAATCTGAGCTCTCTCCATTCGTAGTGACTGTCAGAGCTTATGATAATACAAGGAGGGTTGTCTTAGGATCTGTATGACTCGATCTCTCAGTGGGTCTTGGAAATTTTTTCACCAACATTCAAATTATAGACATACCTTCCAGCTTCAACTTTTTATTGGGGAGGGCTTAGCTTCATGACATCGGAGCACTCCCTTCCTCGTTGCATCAGAAAATCAAAATTTCATTTGGGGAGGAGATAATTACCATACAAGGAGATCCAAAAAGGACCTTGTCAAACCTTGAGCTACCAGTATAGAGGATTGGAAGCCAAAGTATACAATTGGGAGGTTTTTCTTGTGAGCCTCAAATGCAATCACTCACTACACAGAAGATAGAATACTTGCCTCCAGATAATGTCCCTGACCTTAGTGCAAAGATAACAAGCATGCTAAGAATGATGTAATACCTGCACGGGGCCTGTCTGGGTATGGGACAACAAGGCCTCCTCCAAGCCTTAGAGCCAATAGCAAGGCACGAGAAAGAAGGGTTAAGGTATCAATGCACTAATGAAGACAGTTGTGAGGGTAAGGGTACTACAAGAAAAATGATAATTAGTGGCAAATTTTCAGTGGGGGGTATAGTTTTCCCGCCAAAGAGCACTTTTTGTAACTAATTAAGCAATTCCCACTAAAAGATGGTCAATGCGCACACTAGTTGTGGCGAACTTATTTTTCCCCACCAATTTTGCCACCAATAGTATGGTGGGAAAAAAAATGATTTGGCGCCAAATAAATTGTAGAATTGGTAGCAAAATAAGAAATTCCCCATTAAAAGCGATCTTTAGTGGGGACAAACATTTTCCTACTAAAAAGAAAATGTAATTAGTGGGGAAACTTAAAATCGCTACTAATGCGATACAATTGATGAGGAATTGTGTAGTGGGGATAATAATGTCCCCACAAAAAGAACATTTTGTAGCAAATTCAATAATTGCCACAAAAGCTCTAAATTGTATGTACTATTTGTGGGGAAAATAAAATTTGCCACAAATTTTGCAACACTTTTGGCGGAAACGGGAAAAATTTGGCGCTGGCGCCAAAATAAACTGTATTATTAGTAGGGAAATATTAAATTTGCCAATAAAAGTTATGTTTAGTGGGGAACAAAATTTTGTTGCTAAAACATGTTATTTTCTTTTTGATTAATGTAATTAAAAATATATTGATTTTTTAATCCTTTTTTATCATTAAAGAAACACAAAAGTACGAATCTATTACATGTAATAAAAAAAATTGGCTATACAAAAGTAGATAGATGTATATAAACAAAGAATAACCAAATCCAATTTATACATAAATCTGATGACTGATGTCACTTCAATCTAATTTATGTCGAATATTTTAAAGAACTCCTAATTTGTCTATCCAAATTCATTAAGCCTTTTGATTACCAAATTAAATATGAATATATACCAGTCCTTAATTACACATAATTCTTCAATTATCGGATAAGATCGGGTATTTAGATTAATTTAAGAGAAAATAAATAAATTAATATGTATTTGATATATATATATTTGAAATAAATTGATGATGAGATTCAATGGTTCTTTTGCTAAAGTGTTCGAATTTTGGCGACCTGCGTGATAATTCACACTCTCAACAACTAAGTCAAACCCAAATATCCTTTTTTGACACAAATTTAACAAATAAGAATACAACTTATTTTTTATAATGACGAACCTAAATACACTAATTAAGCAATACACTTATTAATCCCTCAAGGGACAATGATGCAAATGGCGAATTCAAACCGAAAGCAAGGATTCGAAAAAAGAACTCAAGGGCGGTAGGATAATGATAGAGGCATAAATCTTGTTAATTATGGGTAGTTTCAAATCCATTGTGGCTATGTTTGGTATATATAGCATATTAGGAGGCTGTACATGATTAAGTATTTTCATCTCGTCTTATGTTTGCGTAACTTTGAATATAATAAAACATTAGATAAATATTTCTATTTGGTGGTTTATCGCACAAAACATTCGAATATAATAATCCCACGTACCTTAAAGGTGAGATTAATTAATGTAGTATTTGATATCTTATCTATCTAGTGAGCCAAATGGAACCTTACGATATAGTTTGGTTGAAGAAGGTTACCAACCTATTACAATTTTTAAATAAGATATTCTTGATTAGAATTGTTATAATAATAATAATAATAATAATAATAAATAAATAAAAAATAATAATAATAATAATAATAATTAAAATTAATAATAACTCTTAAGCTATAATTGTTATACAAATTAAGGTATATCTATGTACGTATATATATATATATATATATTTTTAAGAATATATGTGATATTTAAAGTAAAAAAACACAAAGCAACAATTGCCTCCACCACTTCCCACTAAACCCTCAAAAACCCAATCTCTATATAACTCTCACAAGTACGTTTCTCCCACTCCCCCCCAAAAACCCCAATAGCACATGATCTTCTTTCTCCCCTCCCGCCCGAATCTCACCACCATCGCTCCTCCAATTGCACCTACGTAATCGATCATCTCCCTTGCTCGATCGTAATCATCTCTCTCGCAATTGCACCAACATCTCACTTGTTCGATTCCTCCAAGGTAACTTCTTTATATACTCTGTTTTTGTTTTCTTTATTTGTTTGTTTTGCTGCATAGTTTTATTTTCATTATTCATACACAGGGGATTCTTTGATTTTTTTTTTCCTTTATGTTCATCAATGACTTTAGTTTGTGTATAATGCTTTGAGGTTTGATTAAAAATTGACCTCCATTAATTAGAAAAAAAAAAATTTGCTCCTTGCCTTATATTACTTAGTAAAGCAATTAACCTTTGGCCTTTAACGTGAGAATATATGCACATTTAGACAAATTAAGGGTCAAACAAACTAATGCTTTCTTCCAGCTCCTTTAAAAATTAATTAGTCAATAGAAAAATCAAGATCCAAAATCTCGTTAATCTATCTATATGGTTTATATCAATTCTGATCGACCTTGACTCAATGAATTTTAATAATCATTTTTTTATATATATTTTCAAAGATATTTGAACTTACTACAATTAACACTGAGCAGTACGATTAAAGTGTTTTTTTAATCTTAGTTTTTGTATTTGAAGTAAGTTCTTTGTTAAATAAAATAAATTGGTGAAATAAAATTGTTCTTTAATGGGAAAATCAAAATTGAAAATAGATTGCAAATATAGCTTATAAATTATTCGATAATTATATCGATTTAAGTTCGCTAACTAATATATTAATGAGGACTTTCAAGTCTCGACCATTATATGAGGCTGAGTATGATGCAACATGGTCAAGCCTTTACAATTTCCAAATTCCACCATGTTGGATTAACTAGTTAATACTCCAAAAACAGAACAAGCCAACGAAAAAGCTAATCTAATCTTAGCTAACACCTCTAACGTCTCATTCTATTCTTCTTCTACACTTTTACAATGAAAAACATAACAAGCCAATGATGGGTTTTGTGAGAAGGGAACTGTTTTAGGATAGCTGTGTAGCTTTCTACTTGTGCTTAACTTGTCGTTAATTTCAGTTTCTGCTTGTGCTTAATTTGTCGTTAATTTTAGTTTTTGCTTGTGCTTTGTCGTTAATTTAAGTGACGTGTTGGATTTTGATTTAAGAGGTTGATGGACAAGAAATCCACCAAGTATATTTTTGGGTGTATCACTTGTATTGTTAAATGTTTTCGTCAATAAAAATAATTTGTTTCTAATCGAAAAAATATAGACACATGCAAACACTTGTGGGTATGTTCCTTTTCCATAACAATATGAGCTTTAGGAAAGAAAAGGATTATATGAATTGCGTTATTAATTGAGTATAATTGGTCTTGGTAAGATCAATATAAGGTAAATACCGTAGGCCAAGGGAAAATAGCATGAAATATACCACCCAAAGAGCCGCATGTTCAACTATTCAAGCCCTCGTCTCCTACTATATAAGATCATATATAAGATAATTTTACATCTACAAGAAAAGGTAAGCGTCAAAACAAAAAAGAAATCTAGTCAATATGTTTTTCAAATTATTCACTGCAATCTTATTCACTCTAATCAGGGGATATAACAAGTTTTGTTGCATATTTATAGATGATAGTAATAATTTAAGAGAACTACATGACCTACATAAGTTGTAGAGAGAACTTTCTTAGCAATAAAACATCAAAATATGGGCTATACAATCGAAGTTTAAGTTATAAACTCCCATTAATTATAGATTAACATAATCTCAGAGAAGATTTGGAATCTTAGCTCCACTTTTAGTGCAAATTAAAGTACAATATAATAAAGTAGCTTGAAAGTCTAATCCTTCGACTTCTGCTTTACTCTCTTCATCCTAGTTTCCGAGCTCTCTATTCTAGGCCATCCAAAGAATGATAGCTTATCTAGGTACATAGTCCATGTAAATGAAATTTCACCCCTAAGTTAAAAGAGTGAAAACCAAACAGAACTTACAAGCATGTGATCTTACACTTGTCCCAAAGAAATAAAGTCCAATCATGTTAGAGAGAATATGTTCCATTTCAATATGATTGAAAGCCAAAGTTATAATTGTGTGCACCTGTCCACTTCTAAAATTGTCTAATGAAATCTGCTCAGGAAAAAAAAATAGTTTTTATGAACTTCTTGTGTGTCTAATATATATATATATTTGTTTTTTTATTTCCCCAAATCCTAAACTTCTTGCGTGTTATGAATATTGTTTTTTTAATCGTTTTAAAAACTGTTTTTTTAATTGTTTTAAAACCCGCTTTTTAAAATTTAAAACAGTTTTTTGTTTTGAAAAACTTAAAACTGTTTTAGAAAACATTTTTTTATAAAAACAATTTATTTTTTAAGTTTTTTTTAGTAAAACAGTTTTTTATAAAAACAGTTTTTTGTTTTAAAAAACTTAAAACTGTTTTCTAAAACAGTTTTTTTTATAAAAACAGTTTATTTTTTAAAACAATAAACTGTTTTAGAGAAAACAGTTTTTTATAAAAACAGACTTTTATAAAAAGGAAAAAAAATAGTTTTTATGAACTTCTTGTGTGTCATATATATATTTGTTTTTTTATTTCCCCAAATCATAAACTTCTTTTGTGTTATGAATATTGTTTTTTTAAACTGTTTTTTTTATTGTTTTAAAAACTGTTTTTTTTAATTGTTTTAAAACCCGCTTTTTAAAATTTAAAACAGTTTTTTGTTTTGAAAAACTTAAAACTGTTTTAGAAAACATTTTTTTATAAAAAAAACTGTTTTCTAAAGTAGGTTTTTTTTTTATAAAAACTGTTTATTTTTTAAGTTTTTTTTAGATAAAACAGCTTTTTATAAAAACAGTTTTAGTAGATCAAGAAGATGAGTAAAAATATAAGAAGAGTGCGCGGATATATCACAATAAATAAAATATTTGAAAGAAATTGTTTACTTTGAAACAATTATAATTATTACATGACATATTATAAATAAGATGTTTACTTTGAAACAAAATATAAAATAACTTACAGTTGGATGAACCGGAATCAACTTTGTGATAAAGCTCTAAACAAATGTAAGGATGACTAAATTACAAGTATTTAATTGAAATACAGAATAATTCAAGATGTAAAAAACTCTGCCGCTTCCTTCTTCCTTTGCTTCTTTTATAGATGAGAAACTGGAGTAGGTGGGAGCGTAGCGGAAATCATGGGCTTCGAATCTTTTGCTTTTACTTTAATTATTTTCTTTTGAATTGATTTGGCCGAAAGCAGCAACTTTGTACTAGAGTGGGGCCACATGTTTTGTCCTTGAGATTTCTTCTGTTTGACTTTGCTAGCGAGGATGGAGGACACGCTTAAATTAGATGATTATTTTTTATTTCAAAGATGAGAACCTTAAAGAAATAACAGTGCTAGCTTTTCTTGGAAAATTGCCAGGTAGTGAGTGAAAGCACTTATATTTCGTAAGGGTTCTGGGCATCTTGAAATAATGTAGAATCATACCAATTTTTTATTCTTTCAGCACCTGTGACTGACCGGTTGTCCGAAGGTTCTGGCTTTATGACCTCTTCTTCTTCTGGATCAGAATCACTTGCGGCTTCAGATAACTTCGAACTGATTGCCTGTGCTAACAGTAATTTCAATTGGGCTTTAGAACATTTATTAATATTTAGTGTTTCATTGGATTTGACTGACTGGGTAGGACTTGGCCTTTTGGCTTTGGGCTTCTCTGGTTTAGGCTCACTTGGGCTTTCTACCTTCTGTTTGAGTTTAGCCTGGGAAGCTTGGGTTTGTGTTTGGGTTTTTGTCGGATGTGGAACCGTGAGGCTACTGGAAGGTGGAGTAGGAACACGGGTTAACTTGGGATTTTCTGGAAACTCTTTTTTGACTTGGTTAACTATCCTGACTAAATCAAATTTATCCCACCACTTCACAAAAACCTGTCTGGCAAGCATATCAAACGGGGCATGGTGTTTAATTAATGCTTGAGAGGTTCCTGATGTTTGAACCCATTGTTCTATAACTGGGTTTTTGACTAGGTGGAAATCCCATTTGACTATCCAAGGGACTTTATATTTACTTGCAAAAAGGGTTAAGATTGGCATGTAAGTATTACCAATCTCAGGGTTAACTTTCTCGAACCAGGTTACTTGGTCTCTAATTAGAGGGGGAAGGATGTCCATATTTAAACCGAACATGTCCCACCACCTAATGAACCAACATGGGAAGGACCATTGGAAATTATGATCAAATTGTACAAACCAAGAGTGGGAGAATGAATCATTTTGAAATAAAAGAATTTTCATCCATGCTTCCACATAATCATGGTAAGAAAAGAATTCATCAGTTCCTTCCAAAGGAACCAACTCAGCTGGGTGTTTGCCCCATTCTTCCATGAGTATGATTTTCTTGATGTACAATGAATGGTAAATAACTACTGAAGGGTCATTTCTATCAAGTATTGGTTTAATGAAAATGGATTCAGTATTTACTAGGATGCGGTTATAATATTTCAAGGTTTTACTTGGATGGAATAGGGTGAAATGCCATCCAGGAGGGTAGAATTGACTGGCTAACTGGGTAGGGTCGTGGGGCTCAACGTAAAATAGATTTTGGATATATTTTTGAATGTAAGGACTTCGTGGTTGGCCAAAACTTTGTTGGCTTGGTCTTATTGGAATGGGCTTCGTCTCAATGTCATAAGGATCGTTGGACTTGGGCTTACTTGCTAGGACTTGGTTGTATTGTTTAGGCTGGGGAATTTGGCCTAAGACTTGGTTTTGGTTTACTGAAATAGGAGTTGGGTTTACTTGGTAAGGAACAAGAGTTCCTTTGGGTTTACTAGACTTATAAATATCAAACGGGGGAATGCACGGCCCCAAAGCCGGTTTACTATTACCTCTCCCTCTCTCGTGGCCTCTGCCGCCTGTAGTACTCTTTTTATTTTTCTCCATTTAACAAAAATTCTCTTGTGAGAAAATATGGTATAGAGTTTTCACTACCTTTTATATATTCTATATCAAAATCAAAAATACTTAGTAAAGAATGCCACCTAGCAAAAAATTGTTTTGAAGCAATATTTTCAAGATCTTTTTCCAAAACATATTTGGTAGATTTGCAATCGATTCTTATTAATCGGGGACCTTTTTGACATTATGAACCTAGAAGATGATGTACCATGGGATGATCTTATCTACCTAATCCACACTGATCCTAAGGGCAGGATAGAGAGGGGGAAAGAGGGAAATTGTAAAGGATAATAATAGAAGAGAGAATGGGAGGAAAAGTAGGGATGAGTTGCTCCTATATGTACTTTTTGAAAGTCGTACCTGTATGTAATGTAATTAATGAAGAAAATCCAACTTTTCAATACTTCGATGTTGTTAATTAATGATTGCCTTAGCCGATATAGAAAGTATGAATGAGCACCCAGAAGAGAATGAGATACGCATACAGAGTGATGAATGGGATACTCTGACAATCAACCTAGGTACCGAGGAAGAGAAGTTTGTATTAGGGCTAACTTAACCAAAGTAGAAAAAGAAGAATTCACACAAACTCTGAAAGGGTACGTGGATGTCTTTGCCTGGTCCTACGCCGACATGCCTGGACTAAATTGTGAGATAATTATGCACGAGATCCACACCAGACTATAATTCAAGCCTGTCAAATAGAAGCTGAGGAAACTTACGCCAGAATGGTCGTTGAAAGTTAAGGAAGAAGTTATGAAGCAGTTAGATGTGGGATTTCTGCACGTAATTGATTACCCCACTTGGCTAGCCAACATCGTGCCTATCCCAAAGGCAAAAGGGAAGGTTCGTATGTGTGTAGATTATCGTGACCTCAATAGGGCTTGTCCAAAAGACGATTTTCCTTTACATAACATATACCTGATAGTAGACAATACGGCCAATCATGCCTTGAAATCATTTGTAGACTGTTTTACGGGGTACAACCAGATCAAGATGCGCTCAGATCACTAAGAGAAAATAACTTTCATCACTCTGTGGGGGACTTATTGTTATACAGTTATGCCTTTTGGTCTAAAAAACACCGGGACAACTTACCAGAGAGCTGCTACAGCCATATTTCACAACATGATTCACAAAAAAGTTGAGGTATATATGGACGACATGATCATCAAGTCGAAAGAAAGGGGGGCCACATCCTTACCCTATGGGTTTTCTTTGATAGACTTCGCCAGTATCAAATGAGGCTTAATCCCCAAACATGTGTATTTGGGGTAACAAAGGGAAAACTGTTATGATATGTTGTCAGTAAGAAAGGAATCGAGGTAGATCTTGCTAAGGTCAAAGCCATTTGAGATATGCCCGAGCCTCGCACCGAGAAAGAAGTCTGTGGGTTTTTGGGCAACTTACAGTACATCCGCAGGTTCATCTCCCAGCTTACCCAAACATGTGAACCCGTCTTCAAACTCTTGAGGAGATCATCACCAGGAGAATGGGACAAGCAGTGCCAAGAAGCATTCGATAAGATCAAAAGCTACTTCTCCAGTCCTCCGATACTAGCACTGCCCCAACCGGGATTACCATTAATATTGTACCTGACAGTCACGGATACTGCTGCGAGATCCATGTTGGCCCAACACCTGGCTGCCACCCGAAAAGAACAAGCTATTTACTATGTAAGCAAGAAGCTGTCACTGTTTGAGTTAAACTACACACCGTTGGAAAAATCTTGCACCGCTCTCGTCTGGGTAACGCAGAAATTCCTTCATTACATGTTAATCTTCTCAGTCATCTTAGCATCTTATATCGACCCGCTAAAGTATCTCTTTGAAAAACCGGCCCCTTCAAACCGTATGGCAAAATGGTTGTTCTTGCTCTTCGAATTTGACATCACCTACATGACTAAGAAATCAGTGAAATAAGTAGAGGGCAAGATCATCGCTGATTATCTAGCTAACAACCCAATGCTGGGCGACATGGTAGAGGAAGTCGAATTTTCAAATGAAACTATTATGAACCTTGAGGCCGATGAAGATTGGAAAATGTATTTTGATGGGGCAGCTAATCGTAACGGGAACGGAATAGCTGTCTTGCTAGTCTCGCAAGATCAAACTCACTCACCCATTTCATATCGCTTGGATTTCTGTTGCACCAACAACATATCCGAATATGAAGCTTGCATAGTTGGGTTAGAAATCGCATTTCAGAAAGGAATAAAAAGAATACAGGTTTACGGGAACTCAGCATTAATGGTACATTAGATTCTAAAAGAATGGAAGACTAGAGATGAGAAGTTGGTCCCATACCTCACTAGATTGGAAGACGTCGCAGAGAACGTCAAGCACTCAAAATTATACTATATTCCCCAATCACAAAACAGTTTCGCCAACGCACTGGCCATGTTAGCATCGATGATTGACATCCCGGAGGGGATAGAAAAGATTACACTAACAGTAGAAAAAAGATCCAGCCCAGCTCACTGCATGGTTATCGAGTTTAAAAATGAAGAAACCGTGAACTCATCCACCTGGTTTTATGATATATGGAATTTGCTGAAAAACAATCGATGTCCCAAACAAACAGATAAGAAGATACGCGTTACACTCAGAAGACTCGCGTCAAGATTCATACTCTACGATGGGAGGCTGTACAAAAGAAACTATGACGGGACTCATCTCCAATGTCTCACAAAAGAAAAATCCATTAGAATGATGGACCAAATACATGGCAGAGACTGTGGACCCTACATGAGCGGTCATATGTTAACCGGTAAAATCATCAGACAAGGGTATTATTGGTCAACTTTACAGAGCAATTGTAACGACCATGTGCGTCACTGCCTTAAGTGCCAAATCTATGCCAAGTCTCATAAATTTCTCCCAAAAGAATTGTACAACATTATCACTCCCTAACCTTTCGCAACTTGGGGAATTAACATCATCTGAAAAGTCTCACCAAAAGCAAGCAACTACCATGAATTTATCTTGGTAGCCATAGATTATTTTACCAAATGGGTGAAGGCAGAATCCTATAAAGTTCTTGAGGCTAGAAGGGTAGCTCAGTTTATTCGAAGGAACATCATTTGTTGATATGGGGTCCCACACGAGATAATATCTGACAACATAACTTATTTTGAATGAGAGGCTAACGCCATTATGGAGGAATATGGCATTACCAGGCATAAATCCTCTGCGTATCGACCACAAAGCAATAGGGCAATTGAAGCCGCCAACAAGAATTTAAAGAATATCTTGAGTAAGATGACCGATGCTTATTGAGACTGGCCAAAAAATCTTTCGTATGCACTATGGGGTTACAGCACCACCGAAAGAGTCTCCACAGGAGCCACCCCTTTCTCTTTCACTTATGGGATGTAAGCCATCCTCCCAGTGCAGTTAGAGATCCCTTCCCTCAGAGTGGTATTGGAAAATCAGATCAATGAAGTCGAGTGAGTCCAAGCCCGGTACAATGAGTTAGCCTTGCTAGACAATAAGTGACTAAAAGTCGCATATCACCATTAAGGGTATCATAATAGAATCGCTCAAGCCTTAAACCAAAGGTTGAAGAACCGGGGAATCAGTAAGAATGACATCATTCTAAAAGAGATTCGAGAGCTAGCCAGAAACCCGAGAGGGAAATTCTGACAGAAGTGGACTGGACCGTATATCGTAAATGAAATCAACATGGGAGGAGCCGAAATACTTGCAGATCTAGATGGATAATTACTTCATTCATCTGTCAATATAGATCGTTTAAAAAGGTATATATTACCAATAGAACACACCATATATAATTAAGAACTACAAAAACCTGAGCCCCAACTCAACTTGTGTATTTGAAAAATTAACACGAGAAACGTAGGCAACCTGAGAAGTGACTTCAGGCCCGGTTTAAACATTATAATAATAAAAAATTCATCCAGAACAAATCAGTCCCTCATATATTATTTAGGGGTGGTTTAGAACACCGAAGGTTACAGATAAGACTGCTAGTACAAGATAGAGAAAAGCCTAAACTCTTGGGGCTGGCTAGGTAGGATCCTCAGTAGCCAAGTCAATTCGAGCCTCATCCATGATTTGATACGCTAAGACAATATTGTCCTCAGTAGGCTCAGAATCCATGAATCGAAACCACTCTATCTAATAAGGGTCGTCGACAAATTCTTCTTCCAAAGACTGCCAAAGAGAACGAATAATGTCTGCTCATAGGGGCTGGGAGATACCGAAGCTAGTATGGTTGAATTAACGAGTCAAACGACTACGCCACATCCGTTCCATAGACAAGAAAACATGCGGAGTAACAAACTTAAGTTCAGAAGAAAAGTTGTTTAGACCAAGAGGAATATTCTGAGGAATGTTGAACTGCCATAGAAGATGCTCGGGAAGATAAAATGAGGTGAACCATAGACCTCTAAGACGAACGTAATTTTTTCCACCCACGTCGACCACCATTTCCCTAAGTTTTCACCATGGAATATGCCATCTAATTGCACGAAAGTTCTCATAAAACCACCCGGTCCAGTCAAAAGAAGACATGGTCAGAGCACCAAAAAGGGGAAGACAGAAGAAATGTGTTGGATTATCCAACTGCATTCTGTTGAACCCTACTAACCGAAAAGGTTCCAGCCACATGTATAAGAGGCATGGGCTCCCCCTAAGAAATGTCGAAGACCCCCTTTTAAGATCATCCAAGCCATTCAGAGTCTCAGCAAGGATAATGGATACTATAGATTCCCCATTTCGGGCTTATTATATCAGACTCAGAATAGTAAGATCAACCAGAGTAGAGCCCATTACCAACAGCATATCTAAAACCAGATAATTCAGAGCTGTGGCGGTACGACCAGAACTGAATGAGGGATCGTCCTCATAACAATGAAAAAATTTGACCATCCGATGAAGATCCAGCAAATCCCTAATAATTAATAAAATGATCACAGGTCGCTTGAGGAATCGATAGCAAGGCGATGAGCATATCCCAAGGACTAATATCCTCAATCGGAATAGCCATAGGAAACCACGTATCGAAACGTAAGAGCCATGAGAACTCCTCGAAAGTCGAACAGAGCTCGTCTAGACCAAAACAGAAAAGGTGTTCATCCGAATTCCAGAAGGCCAAGGCACCTATTAGAAAATAAAAATCTACGAGACAGAAACCCCACGCCGCCAAAGGGCTAAAGACACCAAAGATTAGACCATTTTCGAAAATACTAAGGCATCCTGCGCTTTGATATATAGAAAGTCAGATTTTGAACGTAAGGAAGACATTTCTGTCTGAAAGAGAAAAAAAGAACAGAATGGTGTGAGAATGAAGGAAGGAACATGGAGTATTTATAAGAAAAGATAGTCATGTACCTATTTGTCATGCGAAAAAACAATCTCAAAAGGGATTGTTGCACGACAAACATTTATTCAGGAGGGTTTATCGTGCGACAAACTCTGTAAAACTCACCTCTTGACAATTTTTGCCAAAAAGAATTACTTCTGTGTGTACATCATACTTACTATTTTCTTTTTTGCAAGCTTTAGGACTCCTTTAAACCAAGGTATGATGTTTCAAAAAATACGTTTCGATACAGTCAATATATATACTAGTCACAAACACACAGAGAAAAACATTTATTTAAATAAACTATTTCATCAAGTATCTCCCACAAAAAAAAATTTAAAGAACAAAATAAAGATAAGAAAACTGAACTAACAACTAACATTTTATCCAAAAGAAACCTAAAGCTATGCAGGAAGATAAAAACTAATCTACTCGAGCGCGCTTCAATACGCTCTCACTATCACCCGAAGCCTCCTCGGGAGTAAGGTCAACTACTGGAGCCGTCTAGGAGGGCCCAGCAACCTGAGAGGATGGAGTAAGATCTGCTGTCTAAATAGGAGCCATGGGTCGGATCACAGAAAATTGAGAACGCCTAAAAGTCCGACTATTGTTCCTCCGAGACTCAGTCCGCATCCGAGAAGAGATCATAGGATCATCCGCGTGCAAGGAAATCTCGATCGCCCTCCGATAATCGTGCATGTAAAAGGTGGGATCCCATCTTACAAACTGTAATAGGTTCCAGTTGTATAAGGAACGGGTATACAAAGCTTGTAAATCACCCACGCAGACTAAAACCACCTATTACAACAAAAATAGATTGAATCAATACTGGAATAATATGAATGCATAAATAAAGAAAGGAAATAATGGAAAAGAAATAAAAAGTACCTCGTCATCAGCACGACCGCCCAAGAAACTCAAAGAATCATCTGGGAAGGGGATCTCCGGCACTGTATACCTACGAAGACTTGCTCCAACGTACACTATGTCCTGAGGGAGTGGAAAAATATCCACTAAAGGACTAGCGAGACCCGCCACAGCTGCAGTAGAACCCCCTCCTCCCGTTTCGGATACAAAGGAGGACGAGAAGATGAAGTATCCACACCAGGGGATCGGGCCGGAGGGCCCATGGTAGTCGGGCGAATCGAGGTCAGTGTAGCATAAGTCCAAACACCGGGAGGATCGATGACTGTTGTCTCTCTCAGATGAAGGGTCCCCCTAGAAAGAGTAGCCACAGTAGTAAGAGGGGTTCGCCCAAACTGCTCATAATCAAAGCCGAAGTCAGCTGGCTCCCACGATCTCTCCGAAGTAGGGTCCTCGCTTTTTTGTGCGGCCTCCGCCTCCTAAAGATATGGAAGGACTAGTGGGGAACTGAAAATCATAATGCTCAATCTGCCCCTCCTCTCTAGGAACAGCCTGTGGCTTCGACTCGGGCACCGTAGCTTCCCCTCCTCCTCCATCATCCCCCTCGGGTCCATCATTTCCGTCACCCTCTGCAGCAAGAACATCCCTCTCGCCCTCGGGATCATCTGAATCTGAATCTGGAACCGCCTCCCTTTGGTTGGGGACGGGCGGTAGATGCCCCGCAACAGTCCTCGACAAATGGTACTGCCCTCGTATGTAGTTAGGATTGCCACCCAACGCTATGTACCGCTCATAATAAATCCGGCCTTGAGTCCCTTTCAGCTCTCTCATCAAGAACCAAGTAGCAAAAGCAGCATAGTCACCCTCCTTGGTGAAAGCCTAAAATTTTAGCCCATCTACTAAGGCTAACACCATTACCAGATCGATCTCGCCGGTCGGTCTCATCAAAATCGGTGGAAACACTCGCTCTCCCAGATAGAAGTGAAGACCGTACTCACCTAAATCAATCGTCTGGTCCTCGAGGCTGTAAGAGCTCAAGCATATCCAAAATGAAGGCCCAAATCACCCTATGGGGCCCACTCAATTTGAAAAAAAGAAAAAATGAATCATTTTAGTCACCTATTTTGATATATATATATATATATATGTGTGTGTGTAAATATAATGATATTTAAATACTTATGTGCTCCTCCAACAGGTCAGAGATCATGGTGGCCTCAATCTCCCGGGTCCGATATACATAAGGAGTCCTATAGTTCCCCGCTATGAACCGGCGGAAAAACGGGAACTAATCCTCATTCTCAACGAGGAGATCTACTTGGGCGAGACCCTGGCGGGCATATGCAACGAACCAACTCTAAAAAAGGAAGATACAAGGTCATTAGCAACCATTATCAGATAAAAGTACATATATAAAACAAATAGAGAAAGTCAGAGATTTATACCTCCCACGGTAAAGAAAAGCACTTAAGGTTAAGGGCCAAATGACGCGAAACCTAATACATGGCATCATAAAGAACGACCAAGATAAAACTGCCCTAATCATAGTCGAACATAGTGCTAAAATCTGAATGAAAGGCAGCCCCCAGAGATGAACCGTATCTCCCCCCACGGGCCTCGAATAGATCATGGAGTGTCAACAACAAGAAGACACGGGCATACTGGAGCGCCTCCTATCTGGTCATCTGCTCTCCGGTAGCAGTCGATCTGACTCTCTCCGTCGCCAAGCGCGTGATCAAGACGGCCCGAGTAATGGTATCACACGAACTCCGTCGCTCTGGGAACCACCCCAAAGCACCAACTATACCCTTAGGAGTGAGACGTAAAGGGACATCGACCTGAATAGAGACACCTCCCGACGGTATCCCGATCAAAGCAAACAGATCCAGCGCTGTCATCATCATCTCTCTCCAACTTTAGTGGAACGTATGAGTAGTATCCCACCAATGGGTCGCCAAAGTTGTCACCATGACCACCGCCATCGACAACCTCTCCGGTAATGCATCGAGAAAAGAATCGAAAGGGTCACGAAAAATAACTCCTATAACGGGGCCGGAGCCTGTCGCCACTGAGCAGAAATAGTGTTGAGAGAACCCCAACCTCGAACAACCCACTACACACACAATGGACATATATATATATATTAGTGATAGTTATAGGGGTTATAAGGGTAAATTATGTAATCTTTAAAACCTAAGGGTATTTTTGCATAATTATTAGAGTTATAGGGGTTATAAGGGTAAAATTATGTAATTTTTAAAACCTAATGGTACTTTTGCGTAATAGGTGCTATGACGGTAAAACATGTAATTTCAAAATTTAAGGGTACATTTGTGTAATTATGAAAGTAATAGGGGTTATGACGGTAAAATATGTATTTTTTTAAAAAAAACCTGAAGGTACTTTTGTATAATTATGAGAGTTATAGGGTTATAAAGGTAAAATATGTAATTTTTAAAAAAACATGAGGCTACTTTGGTGTAATTATGAGAGTTATAGTGTTATAAAGGTAAATTATGTAATTTTCAAAACCTAAGGGTACTTTTGCATAATTATGAGAGTTATAGGGGTTATAAGGGTAAAATTATGTAATTTTCAAAACCTAAGGGTACTTTTGTGTAATAGAGGTTATGAGGGTAAAATATATAATTTCAAAATCTGAGGGTACCTTTGTGTAATTATGAGAGTAATAGGGGTTATGAGGGTAAAATATATAATTTTTTAAAAAAACCTAAGGGAACTTTCGTTTAATTATGAGAATTATAGGGTTATAAAGGTAAATTATGTAATTTTCAAAACCTAAGGGTACTTTGGTGTAACTATGAGTTATAGGGGTTATAAGGGTAAAATTATGTAATTTTTTAAACCTGAGGGTACTTTTGTGTAATTATGAGTTATAGGGGTTACGAGGGTAAATTATGTAATTTTCAAAACCGAGGGTACTTTTATGTATTATAAGGGTAAATTATGTAAATTTTAAAACCTAAGGGTACTTTTGTGTAATTATGAGTTATAGGGGTTATAAGGGTAAAATTATGTAATTTCAAAACTTGAGGGTACTTTTGTGTAATTATGAGTTATAGGGGTTATAAGGGTAAAAATATGTAATTTTAAAATTTGAGGGTACCTTTGTGTAATTATGAGAGTTTTAGGGGTTATAAGGGTAAAAATATGTAATTTCAAAATATGAGGGTACATTTGGGTAATTATGAGAGTTATAGGGGTTATGAGGGTAAATTATGTAATTTTTAAAACTTGAGGGTACTTTGGTGTAATTATGAGAGTTATAGGGTTATAAAGGTAAATTATATAATTTTCTAAAACCTAAGGGTACTTTGGATAATTATGAAAAGTTATAAGTACTTCAGTTCGAGTATGAAAAGGTGAAAGTATGTAATTCCTAAATCAGATATCATTATCAAGGAGAAACGCAAAGAAACTAAGTAAGTACGTTTAACTTGCAGGGAAACAAACAGTATCCATACATGGAAAACATTGCCTAAAAATATATCATGCATTACGGTATACGTACGTACATAATAAGAAATTCATAAAACATACCAGGGTCTGGCGACAAATCTCGTGGGAAGCAGGCTCCATAAGTAGCCAAGGGATCTCGGGGACCAGAGTAGCTCGGGTCACATCCCGATACACCACCGAGCGGCCACGGTCCACCCTGTCATCATCATACCAATCGATGCCATCCCAGTCATCGTGGTGAGGGCTACAGCGTAGGACGCCCTGGGCATCAGTGAAGGTGACATCCTCCTGGTCACCCTCCAATCGGTCTGGCTAACCTCCTTAAGCAGGATCCATAAATGATAAGGGGAATGCGGTAGAAAATAATAAAAGTGTCTGAAAGTCGGAAAAACCCTCAATTGGTAGAGCTCCCGTGAAAGAAAAGAGAGAAAAAGAAAGCTAGAGAGAGGAAGAGAAAGAGAGGAATGAGGTGGAATGAGCTCAGCAGAGGGATTATATACCTGATCCCTTTGTCGCGCGACAACTTTGTCGCGGGACAAAAGTCCTCAAACCGAAGTGTCGCGCGACATATCTATTTCCCCCAAATTTTTGACTTTTCTTTTTACTTTTGTTTTATGCAAGAATACCTCCAAAAAGAGTTTTCTGAATATCTTTCCACAAAAAATGCATACGAGGAGAAAAAGGAGTGCAAATTTCCGAAGTCATCTCTTCAAATCGAGAAAACAAAACAGCTTACAAAGGAATCTCTGATCTCTAGAGAATTAATAAATCCAGCAATGAGAATGAGAAAAACATTGAAATAGAACGGGAATATAAAAAATATAAAAGAGTAGAAAATAGAAGAATCCTGCATAAGTGCTTAGAGCGAGCGAAAGAAATAGAAAGGTGTAGAGTGACAGGGAGAGCCACACCAAGAGTGACAGTTAGGCCGAACCAGCTCAGGGCTCCGTCTTAGGTGAGTAAGGCTCCTGATCATGCCAAAACGGGGCAAAAGACTCTTGGTCAAAAATAGAAAAGACCAGGAAAAGCTTTTCCGAACAAGGGAGAAATCAGGACATTGAAAAACAAAAAACGATGTAGGCCCACGAATTCCTCAAAAATAAATGGATAAGGACCAAAAGGATCAAAGATTCCTTTCAAACAAATTTTCTTTTCAGCACGATATAGAAGAGATGACTAGGAAATAAGTCTTCGAATCATCACTCTTCGAAGTCAATGAAATCCAAAAAATTGTTTATTCGAAGGGAATGTTCTTTTCAGAAACAAAGTGAGTGCATAAAAATTCAAAGAATTTCCAGAAGGTGAAAAACATCTTAGTATAAATAAACTCATGACGAGTTCCTTCACCTCCTAAAATTTTCTCTCTCTTACTCTAGCAACGGGATAAGATACAAAAATCATGATTCCTTAAAAATCACAAACACAAGCCCTCTCCGAAGGCAAATCGCCAACACAAGCCCTCTCCGAAGGCAATTATCGTTCATTTTTCTTATACACAGGCAAAGAAGTCCTCCCAGAGAGGCAGTGGAGCAAACAAAGTCCTCCTAGAGAGGCAGTAGAGCAAATAAAGTCCTCCCTGGAGGCAGTCAAGTAAGGGAAGCCCTCTCCGGAGGCATACACCATCACAAAAATCTCTCCAGATGCATTCACAGTCACTTATGCATACACTCTTTTAGAGTTCTTATAGGTGTCATGGATCATGGTCTCTTCTAGTCGCCTCAATTACTTGCAAGTAAGGAGCTTGAGTCAAGAGGGTCTATAGACATCCCAATCTGTGACCCCCACAAGAACCCTAAAACCATCAAAAAAGTACTTTTTCTTTTTTGAGTCTAGAATCACCCGAAACACTAGAAACTGCTTCGGAAAGTTTGTAGTCTAATAAACCTGTTCTCATAAGGCTTTGTCGTGCGACAAACCAATATTTAGAGGCCTTTGTCATGCGACAAACTAGATTGTCGCATGGCAAACCTTCAGATGTCGCACGACAAACCCCTCTGACCCAGACCATCCACTCCATGACACATCAGTCTGTCAGGAACAACCTTTGGCCATTTGTCGCGCGATATCTAGTAAGATGTCGCGCGACAGTTCTACTTTTCAAGGGAATGTCGCGCGACAAACTCCTCCGAGCAGTATAAATAGACCAACACCCCAAGGGTTTGAAGGCAGCAACTTTGATCCAAAAAATGAAGAAGAGGCTATTATCTCTTTCTAGAAATCTGATTTTTTAGGTGATGTTTGGGTGATGTTTTGAGTTGAGTTTTTAAAATATGGTGTTTGGTAGAATTTGGAAGTATGTTGAAAAGTGAATTTGGTTTTTGTTTGAGTTTTTTTCAACCAACTAAAAAATCTCATAAAAAATTTCAAAAAATAGTCACAATTGATCTTATTTTATAGATTTCGACAAGTATATTTTAAATATATATTTTTTATTTAATTTTGATTTTTGAATTTAAAGTTATGGTGTTTTAAAAGTTTTTTTTAAAGAGAGAAAGTAAAGTGAAATAAATTTTGGGAGGTGTAAAAGTAGAGTTAATTTTGAGTTGAGTTTTTAAAATTTGGAAAAAAAAACAAAAAAAATCACTTACCAAACAGGCCCTTAATCTTTAAAATCGGTTTATTGTCATCAAGTTCTCGAGGAATCTCCGAATTTTCAATACTTGACATCTCATATTTCAAAGTCGAATTCTCGACTGTATCTGGAGAAGAAAAGTCTATATTCGCTGGATTATCTTCGGTCATATTATATTTTCTCTTTTTCTTATTTTATTCATCTCGTTGGGAAGGTAAATAAAGTTTCTTCTAGTATTTAAAGTTTATATATTTGTGAACTTGTTTTCCTTTGTTTATATTGTTCTTTCCAATTTCTAATTGAATAAACTTATTGTTAAGTTACAAATAGTCTACAGTTTTCTTCAAAATAAAATCCTGATAAAACCATTTTCAAAAATCAGAAGAAGTAAGTATATTATTATCCGGATAAATTAAGTTTTCAAAACCAAGAATGATAAAACTTACTTAAAGGATTAAAATCGGTTGTATCCAGTCTCCTTTATAGATTGTGATATACCCAATATACTTTTCTCAAGAGTCCAAATTCATATCAAATCAATTCCAATGGAGAATCCGACCTCTCTTCCAAAAACAACCGAAACAATGATAAAACTAATATTGCTATTCGAGTAAACAATATTAGAACATCCTCTCTAATTCCAAAATCACGAACTTTGTCGTTTATATTTCATTTTCTTAAAAAAAGCAAAATATCGGATCACAGAATACAAGGTTTTTATTCCTTTTCCCATTTTCCCCAAAAGTCAGGTTCCTTACAAAAACATACTTTGGAAAAGTAGTAGACTTTTTAGTAAAGGGATCCAAGTTTTTCAACATAGAATAAACATATAAAGCCACTAGAGACTGAAAAGGCGGAATGGGTGCTTAACACCTTCCCAAACTGTAACATAGTTTCCGAACCCTATAGAATCCCGATTTCGTAGACAAAACGTGTGGGGATAAGGCTTGCTTTGGCCTTTACCCCTACACGGACCTTTTGTATGTTTTCTCGTAAGACGTGCTGGTGACTCTGAACGAACCAACTTGTATTTAGAAATAGAAAATAGGATTCATCCCTATATCAAAGAAAATAAAACAACGGAATTCTTTCCAATGTTCCAAACTCCCAAACACGGGATCGGGACCCGGGGGTCGCATTTGCAAATTCTAGCCGCGTAACCAATACCGTCCAGGGAATTGTATCACTAGAACTCCGTCACTCTGGGAACCATCCGAGTGCGCCAATAATGCCCTCTACTGTCAGACGCAAAGAGACATCGATTTGTACGGGGACTCCCCCTAAAAGAATCCCGGTCAAAGCAAAAAAGTCGAGGGGGGTCATTGTCATCTCTCCCCAGCTCTAGTGGAAGGTATGAGTGGTGTCCCACTAGTGACAGGCCAGAGCCGATACCAACACAGCCGCCCTAAATACCCGCTCCGGGAGGGCATCAAAAAGAGAACCAAAGGGAGTCGCAAGGAGCAACTCCTGAACGGGGGCCGGTGCCTGTCGCCACTCTAAGGAAATAGTGTTGGGAGAACCCCAACCTCGACCGACCTACTGCAGGCAAAACGAAGATAGACATAAGTAACCTGAGGGTACTTTGGTGTAATTATGAGAGTTATAGGATTATAAGGGTAAATTATGTAATTTTCCAAACCTGAGGGTACTTTGGTGTAATTATGAGAGTTATAGGGTTATAAGGGTAAATTATGTAATTTTCCAAACTTGAGGGTACTTTGGTGTAATTATGAGAGTTATAGGGTTATAAGGGTAAATTATGTAATTTTCCAAACCTGAGGGTACTTTGGTGTAATTATGAGAGTTATAGGGTTATAAGGGTAAATTATGTAATTTTCCAAACTTGAGGGTACTTTGGTGTAATTATGAGAGTTATAGGGTTATAAGGATAAAATTATGTAATTTTCCAAACCTGAGGGTACTTTGGTGTGATTATGAGAGTTATAGGGTTATAAGGGTAAATTATGTAATTTTCCAAACCTGAGGGTACTTTGGTGTCATTATGAGGGATATAGGGTTATAGGGGTAAAATATATAATTTTTCAAACCTGAGAGTACTTTGGTGTAATTATGAGAGTTATAGGGTTATAAGGGTAAATTATGTAATTTTCCAAACCTGAGGGTACTTTGGTGTAATTATGAGGGATATAGGGTTATAGGGGTAAAATATCTAATTTTCCAAACCTTAGGGTACTTTGGTGTAATTATGAGAGTTATAGGGTTATAAGGGTAAATTATGTAATTTTCCAAACCAGAGGGTACTTTGGTGTAATTATGAGAGTTATAGGGTTATAAGGGTAAATTATGTAATTTTCCAAACCTGAGGGTACTTTGGTGTCATTATGAGAGTTATAGGGTTATAAGGGTAAATTATGTAATTTTCCAAACCTAAGGGTACTTTGGTGTAATTATGAGAGCTATAGGGTTATAAGGGCAAATTATGTAATTTTCCAAATCCTAAAAGGGTATCACAGGTAAAAGTATGTGTTCGCTAAATCGGACGTTATTTCTAGGCAAACATGCATACTAACATTGTTTAAAAATACATGCTGGAAACAACAGAAATAAAAGAACGAATAAATACACGAAGGAAAGGAATTTCAAGAGAACATACCAGAGACCGTCGACGGATCTCATGAGAAACAGGCTCCATCAAGAGCCATGGAACATCCGGGACTGGAGCAGCCCGGGTAACATCCCGGTAGACCACCGCCCGACCGCGATCCACCCCATCCTCGCCATACCAGTCAAGGTCCTCCCAGTCATCATGGTGAGGGCTGCACCGCAAAACGCCCTGAGCGTCGGTAAAGGCGACCTCCTCCTGATCACCCTCCAGTCTATCAGGCTGAGCAGGGTCCATCTGTGTATATAGAGAGTAGTGAGAAAGTCGAAAAATCAGAAAAGCGGCAGGGCTTCTGCGCTTGAGAGAAGAGAGAAAGAGAGCTAGAGAGAGAAAGAGAGAAGAGAGAAGAGAGAATGAGGTGGAATGAGCTCAGCAAAGGGCATATATAATACACCAGTTTGTCGCGCAACAAACAGACTCATTGTCGCGCGACAATGAGCTCTGTACTGAAATGTCGCGCGACATACTGGTCCCCTCCCCTGATTTTTTGACCTTTGTCTCATTTTAACTCCTACAGGGGTACTTCAGAGAAACAGTTTTCAAAAAACTTGCTAAATACCGCACACCTAGGATGAAAATTCGAGGAAAAGACTTCCAAATCATCTCTCCGAAAAAATGCGAGGAAGAAATACAACGGCTAAAAGTAATCTCTGATCTCCCAAAAGGACCAAGACCATCAATGAAAGAAAAGCAAAATATCAAGACAAGACGGGAATAGAAAAAATTGAAAGAGTAGAAAAGAGAAAACCCGCATGAGCGCCCAGAGCGAGCGAGAGAAATAGAAATGCAGAGTGACAGGAAGAGCCACACCAAAAGTGACAGCTAGGCCAAAACCGGCTCAGTGCTTCGTTTTGGGTGAGTAAGGCTCCTGATCACGACAAAAGGATAAAAAGACTCCTGGTCAAAAATAGAGAAGGCCAAGAAAAGTCTCTCCCAAAAGAGGGAGAAATAAGGGCATCAAAAAACAGAATACGATGTGGGCCCACCAAAACAGAAAACTAAAAAGAGAACAGAGGTCGGAGATTGAACTTTCAAACAAATTTTCTTTTCAGCACGATACAGAAGAGATGGTTTGGAAAACCTCGAATCATCACTCTGCAGAGAGCAAAAGAAATCCAAAAATTGCCTTCTGAGAGAAGTATCCTCACTCGAGGAAAATATGAGAGTAAAGTTCAGAAAAATACAGGAAAACGAACATCCGGATAAAATTTAGACCCCGAGAAGCTCTTTTCACCCTCGCTAAATTTCTCTCTCACCCTAGCAGTCTAAGAGAGACATCAAATTTACCAGAATACAACACAAGCCCTCGCCAAAGGCAAATCACAAACACAAGCCCTCACCAGAGGCAAAAATACTCATGAAAAGCTCTCCCAAAGGCAATTTTCGTTCTTCTAACAGATCAAAAGCCCTCCCAGAGAGGCACAGTGTAGCAATGGTAGTCCTCCCACCTAAGGCGAGAAGAACAAATCCCTCCTAAAGAGGCACAGTGTAGCAATGGTAGTCCTCCCACCTGAGGCGAGAAGATCAAAGCCCTCCCAGAGAGGCACAGTGTAGCAAAGGTAGTCCTCCCACCTGAGGCGAGTGTATTAGTGGTAGTCCTCCCATCTGAGGAAAGTGGAGCAAATGAAAGTCCTCGAAAGAGGCAAGGAGGTAATACAAGCCCTCTCTGGAGGCAAAACCAAACACAAAGCCCTCTTCGGAGGCACTCACGAACACTTTTTACATGCGCACACTTCCTTATAGCTATTGCGGGAGCCATGGATCATGGTCTCTTCCAGTCGCCTCAATTCCTTGCAAGCAAGGAGCTTGAGTCGAGAGGGTTTGTAGACACCCCGATCCGTGACCCCCGCAAGAACCCTAACGACCTACAAGAGCTACTGTTTTTGGAGTCCAAGACCCACCCGAGCACCCAAAACTACCCCATAAAGGGTTTGTTGGCCAGCAAACTTGTTTTAAAGTAGCATTGCCGCACGACATATTAGTATGTCGCGCGACAATCACTGATATGTCGCGCGACAATCACTCCTATGTCGCACGACAAACCCCTCTGACCCCGACCATCCACTCTCTGACAAATTAGTCTGTCAGAGACATCACTTTAGCCGTTTGTCGCGCGACATTGGACACATTGTCGCACGACATATGCCCCTTTTGGAGAAGTGTCGCGCGACATACTCTTCCCACCACTATAAATAGGCCAACACCCCCAAAGGTTCAAGGACGGCAACTTGGAATTGGAGAATCATTGGCTTATATCTGATTTTCTAGTCTTTCATCAAGTATTTTCTGTTATAATCTTATTTCTGAGGAATTATCGAATCTATTCACGACACTCGACATGTCCCGTTTCTGGAATCGAATTCTCGAAAATATCTGAAGAAAGAAAAGATCATTATCGTCGGAGATCTCTCTGCCGCATTATATTTTCTTTCTTATTATTATTCTCGTCGGGAAGGTAAAGAAAGTCTCTTCTAGTATTTAAATTGTATATCTGTGTACTTGTTTTACTCCTGTTGTTCTGTCCACGTTTTATTTGAATAAATTCATTGCCAAGTTACAAAGTAGTCTACCGTTTTCAAAACAAAAGACCCTAATAAAACTATTTCCAAAATCAGAAGAATAAGTACATTATCGTCCGGACAAAATCCTGTTTTCAAAACCCGGACTGATAAAACTTATCTAGGAATTAAAATCAACATATCCTGTCTTTTTAGACTGCAACGTGTCTGATAAAACTCCCCTTAAGAGTTCTAATTCTATATTAAATTAGTCCCGATACAAGATCTAAGCTTTCTCCAAAATAAGTCAAAACCCGAGAAAAACCGTCATTATCCGAGAAATAATACGGAAAACTCTCTCTCTCAAAATAAAACAACTTTTGTCACTTGTATCTACATCTTCCAAAAACAAAACATTGGATCTCGGAACACAAAGGTTTATATCCCTTTCTCCGTTTTTCCTAAGAATTAGGATTTTTCACTTGGAAAGTAGTAGACTGTCAGTAAAAGCATCCAAGTTTTTCAACATAAAATAAACATATAAGACCACTAGAGACCGAAAGGGCGGAATGGGTGCTTAACACCTTCCCAAACCGTAATATAGTTCCCGAACGCTATAGAATCCTGGTTTCGTAGACAAACGTGTAAGAAAGGCTTATCTGTAGCCTTTTCTCTTACACAATTATTTTGTCCATTTTTCTCGTAAAACGTACTAGCGACTCTAAACGAACCCTCTTGCATCTAAAAATAGAACATAGGGACACTTGATATGAATTATCGAACCAATAGAAGCAAATGGAACGACGAAATCCGCTCCGACGTTTCAGACGCCCAAGGACGGGAATGAGACCCGGGGGTCGCATTTGCGGATTCTCACAATAATGCCTCGATTTCACCCAGCAGTAGCCTAGGCCCATAACAACGGATCCCAAAAGGTCCAAAGCTCTTGTCCATGTCTCCTCTAAGTGAGGGGTGGCTCAGGGACTTGGTTCTCCAAGTAAGTCATTTGGAGATAATTCTTAAGACGTTTTTCCAGGAATAACATTTCGAATAGTTAACGAGGAGAACAACTCATACAAGCCACGTCGACACTCGGAAAGAACTACACTAGAAGACCCCTTAGCAAGGTGGTGTCCAATATTAGTCCAACTACTTTTCGAAAAGCTCGCCAATTGGATAGTAGCCATACACGGGACCTACGCCGCTGTCAGGGAAACTCTATAACCTGGGGACACATAGTTAGCCGGAAAGCAAAATGCATAGAGTGGGCTCTCTTTTCGTGGGATTTTAACCACTCGGTGGAATACACCAATCATCTTTTCTTGTGCACAATTTAGGGAATTTCACTCAGGGGCAGCAATTAGGCGCCCCATCTTCGAGCTACGCGGGAACTACCTAGTGCTCGGTCCATCAATCCAGCCTATATGTGTGATCGAATAACCAGGAATGTATCCGTTCATTCCTCGACAATGTATATATAAATCATTCATCACATCATCCATCACACATATGGCAACCCATATATATATAAACACAATAATACAATCACTCATCATTTATATATCGTCATTATAATCATCGTGATCGAGCCATTTATCCAAGACCTCATCGTCTTGTTGTTATTCCCAATTTTATAACCAATTGGTGTATTATAGATACTTCACAATATATAACGTGTCAAGTATGTAAAACTAATGCCGTAAGATTCGTATCAATGTCCTCGTGTTATTTTACCCAACCAAACATTAGTTATTCGTATAAAATTGCCAACCGGTTCATTATCATCGTCTAATGTCTTGTAGTGCTTTATATGTGCAAGATTAAAGCCATGTAAGTATTGTCAATATTCTCAAGCTATTCTATCAAGCCCAACATTCGGTTCAAGGTTTCTTGCCTAGTTGGGATAACTACGATATGCTAGTCTCTTATAATTATGGCTAAGGCAACCAATAATGGACCCAAATCAAGTGTATAGCATTCTGAGAACGTATCAAGGTTGTTTTATCATCACTAATATTAATAATAGTCTATATCGGGCATAAGACGCACAAGTTGCCATACGCGACTCCGCCTTAGTGGATTTTTGGTACAATTCTCATAAACAATGCTTCATACTTGTAATCAATGTCTTATATATGTATAACTACCACTTATCACCCATAACCAATCATTTATTATGCATTAATCCCGAAATCCCCAATTTTCTAATTTATACACCTAGCTACCAAATGGGTATGATGTATAGATGCAAGTATATGGCTCATAGCATGATGAGAATTAATAATACATGATATTTGTGTGTTAATATACCCTTATGCACCATTACTTGAGCCTTAAACCAACCCAACCTACATGCACATCACAAACCTAGGGTTTTTCATAAAAAATCCTTATTTTTTTTTTTATCAAAAATCGCTATTTTTTGTATGAAATCTCTAGTGCAACACATAATAGTTTGAAAAACAAGTTTAATATTAGTGTTCCCACCTTAAAGAAGCAGAATCCACGAGTTGATAAAGCGTAGAGGCCATATTGCGAAACCCTAGCTTTCCTCAAGCTCCTATGGAAGTGGAGGAAGGTTGAAGAAGATGAATAGTGGAAGGAAGGGAGGTTTAGAGCTCAAATCTTGGATGGAAGATGAAAGATGTGTGGAATCTCATTTCTTTCTCTCTCTAGAGCTCTCTTAGAGAGTGTTGAAGGTGTGGCTCGAAAATGGGTAGAGGTGAAGGTTTGGTTGTATAAAAAAGGAGTCAAAGCTCTAGAAAACTCAAATTTTGATCTTTTAGGAGTTTATCGTTTGACTGAGCAGTCCATCAGTCGACTAATGCGCTATGATGCTTACTGATGCTATTTTTTGGCAGTTTGGCTGTTTCACGCTCAGTTTTGACCACCAAGGAGTGAGAACTGAGTCTCAGCCAAAATACAAAAGTTTTAGATAATTGAATTACCTTTCCAATGGCATAAACAGGGACTCATTTGGAGTTCAGATAAAAAAGTTATGAATTTTTAAAGAAAGGAACGTCGATTTGTCGGTAAAGTAAAAATAGGCGATTTAGGAACCGATTCTCATTCGGACCACTTGAATCGACTTGTGGCCATGCAAGGGAGTTATATAACACTAGTACAACATATATGAACTCTCCAAGCTACACCTACCCTTACGGTAGATAATTTCACTATCTGAAACTCGAATTAGCCTTAATAGCGATTAAGAATCGTGATTAGCGTGAAATGATGGAACGGGGTATTACACCTCCTATTTACCCACCACTTCTCTCTCATCACCACGTGATTTCCTCTCCCAAGACTTCCCATTTACTATTCAAAGTGGTACCCACCCTTTAAAAGTTGTCCTCTTCGACACAATTTTTTCACATGGGTGTACTTTTAAAAGTATACTATTTTTTATTTTTTCAAAGCATTTTTTCATCTAGAAAATATGTAGTCCACACATCCAACTTTCTCTTTCGTTCACATGGGTATCCTTAGAGTATGTCCAATGATATAATTGAAATAACAATCATAATTAAATTTAACAATGTTAGCTAAAAATATTATTCCAATGGCATAATCAAATTTTAGCAACCTTTTAACCAATAACTAAATCTACTCTATTTATAATCAAAGTTAACAATCTTTTTCAATAACTAAAATGAGAGACCCACCAATTCTATTGGATAAAAGAGAATCTTTTCAAAATTTCCTCATTTTTTTTGAAACAAAATTTAAATTGATTAATTTGTGGCCAATTAATATAATGAACCCCACAAATTTAATTATTAAGAAAAAATAGCCATCGAAAATGATTATATTATTAATTTTAACAATTTACTAAATAAATAATTAAAATTTATTTTAATTATTTCATTAAAGATGCTCTTATGTCCAAAAAACTTATTTCTTTTATCAAAAGACTATATTTAGGCCTCGTTTGGTTCACGGATTTGAGGATTTAGAAAAGAAAAATCTTTATTTTTCTTTGTTTGGTAAGCACAAATTCCGAAAATACTTTCCCAACATAGGGAAAAGTAGGAGGTAAAACCATTCATCTCAAAATACATGGTATTGATTTTTTCATGTGATTTCTAAGCATTTATTACAAAAAATTTGAACAACAATACCCTTATATAAATACTCTCCATGCTTTACCAAATATAAGAAAAGAAACTTGATAGAAAATTTAGTTTCTCACCTCTACAAAATTAAAAAAAATATCTTTTTTTCTGTAAATCAAATGAGGTCTTAGTATAATCCTTCTAAAATTATTTCACATGCTTTAATAGACATATCTTTTCACTTTAATAATTTTCCCTCTCATAAAATAGTGGGCCCTCGTGACTCCCCCATGAAGGTTGTCCAAATATTTTTTCTATTTGAGAAAAAATCATTTATCTCTCATGATGTGGTCCCCGCCTATCAAAAATTCCAAAATGTTGTCTCATGATGTTTCACTAAATCATGGTCCTCCTTGTACTTGTACTTGTACTTGTAATCATGTGCAAGTTTTAAATGAGATGGTCTCCGCTCCACATGTGCAAGTCCACAAAGAATAATTGGATTCCAAACTTTTTAGTTGGGATTTCTAAAAATAGTTAAAATCTCACAAAAAAAAATTAAATAAATAAAAAATTGTGGTCCCCACTTAGGAGTCCATGAAAAAAACATTTTCAAATCCAGTTGACATTTATAAATTTAAAATTTAAAATTTCTAATATAAAAAGTCAATTTTATTTTTATATTTTTCAAAATTTATTGAAGTTTATTTTTTTTAATTTTTTTTGAAACAACATAATTTTAAATTCAAAAATTAAAATTAAATAAAAAATATATATTTGAAATTTACTTATCGAGATCTATAAAATAAGATTCATTGTGACTATTTTATGAAAAAAATTTATGAGTTTTTTAATTAATTGAAAAAAAACTAAAAAAAAAAAACCGAATTCACTTTTTAATATATTTTTAATTTTTATCAAACGCTTAACTTAAAAACCCAACTCAAAACTTTCAGCAAATGCGCGCTTTAGTCTTGTTTTCCCAAAGTAGGTTTTGACCCCACCATTTTTTACCCATTGACTCACGTGGGTACCCCTTCTCCTTTGTGTGAGCCTAATCCTCTTGATCCTAGGCCAAATTTTCAAGAACCCCACCTCTCTTTGCATGGCAAGCCCGATGTTTAAAACGGAGCCTTCCCTTTTAAATTTAAACCAACCCTCTAATGAACCTCCCATGCAACCCACCTTTCCTCTTTTGCAGTACGGGTCTTCTAACCTTGACCAGCTCATTTCTTCTGGCACCATTTGCCAACATCCTAATCTCCATGAAAATCCCACCATTTACAATTGTTCTCTTAATTTACCTAATGATAAATTAATAGACTTATTTTTTTCTAATGATTTTTCTCCTAAAACTTTGGCTCTCCATCATGAGCAATTCAAAGATCATTTCTATACTTGGGAAGATTGCATAGAAGATGAAGATGAGGGTCCTCTTTTTAACCCTCGCTCCTCGCATTCAAGGCAAGAAAGAAGAAAACTTGTCCGAGACAAGGACATATCTTTTAAAAAAGCACGGAAAGTCTAAGGATTTTTAGTTGCTTCTTCTTGATGCATTCCGATGTTGGTCGTTGGTTTTCTATTCGGCCTTGTATTGCGGCCTTTTTATTGCTTTTCTGCCTTGTATTTTGGCATTTTTTGCTTTTCTTGAGTAGTGAACTTTGTTGTATAGGTTTAGTTCATTTTTCAAGTTATGTTGATTTACTTTCTTTGTCCTTTCGAAGGACTTTTGTAAGCCTTTGGGGTGGGCCTTTTGTAACCCCCACCTTTCTTTTTTTGTTATTTATGCCATTACTCTAATGCCCTAACTTGGACTTAGAGGATTTAATAAAAAAAACCTCTAATCTTGTAAACAATATTTATTGATATAATAAAGAGAAAACAACATGTGACAAATATGAGTGTTCTTCAATTAGCTTATTTTGATTTTAATTATGTTTATATCAAAAAAAGGGATTATATTTCTATCTTATCCTGCCAAATTAAAAATTATAGATCAAGCACAACTTTATTAGTCCTTTTCGAACTTGGCTCATCTACATTATCCTTCCTTTCAATTCCGTTCAATAGGGTCTAGTTCGAGACTTAGACAGACGAAGTTTTTCATGAAACTTTGTGGAGATAATCTCTATAATGAGTATATCATTTCCAAAAATTTAATCAGAATATTCAATCTAGAAGTAGGTGAGATCATTATCTAAAATTTGAATGATCAAAAATGAATATATAATATTTATTACACCCACTTCTAGTTTGAATTTTTGAATGAAATTTTGGTGGAGATGATGATCTACTCATTATAAAGATCATTTCTACCAAATTTCTTGAAAAAAATCATCCGTTTAGTCCTTAAATTTGACCACATTGAATGGAATTGGACCGAAAGAATAATAGAGAGGAGCCAAATCCGTCTTTTTCTATTTTCCTTTTTTCGTTGTGCCAACTAGTGTTAACAGACCCAGCCTGTCGCAGCAAGTTGACCTGGTACAAACCAGATTGAACCGACTGGGAAACCATACAAGTTAAGTGAACCGGGAGGTCAATCAAATTAATTCGAAAATCAAAACTCAAAAGATTTGGTGGCCAATAAGGACTCTTATCTCTTTAAAGATATTACTAAATTTTAAACTCCTAACTTTATTTACTAATAATTAAATTAATAATGAATCATTTAGGTTTTAAATTGAAATTAAAAAGTTCATAATTGTATTGTTTGAGCAAGGCAAAAAAGAAAAGCACAACCTGCACCTCTCTGAACTGATCAATTACACTATGAAAAAACTAGGTTTTAATGGCATTTATTTAGTCGCACTATAAATAAATGCCGAGAAAAAAGTTTTTCCGGCATTTTGTACAAAATATCGGGAATTTATGGCATTTCATAACAAATGCCACGAATTTGTGGCATTCTCCAATAAGTGCTGACAACATTAATACTTTTTTCGAAATTTTGTCCATAATGCCGATATTTTATGGTATTTCAAAACAAATGCCGCAAATTTGCGGGGCTCTTCAATAAGTGCGGACAATAATAATATTTTTCTCTGCATTTTGTACAAAACGTTTGGAGTTTATGCCATTCTATACAAGATGTAGTAAATTTTCAGCATTTTTTAACAAAAGTTAGCAATGTTAATTATTTTTTTTTACATTTTGTATCAAATGCAAAAAAGTCGGTTTATTATATCAAATGATAGAAGTTCATGATACTTTCGGACAAGCATTAAAAAGTTATTCCAAAATTTTAAGTTAGGAGATCTTCTTAATTTGATAATACTTACCAAAATAATACAAGAGATTTATTATAATGCAATATTTTTTATATAGTTTTTTATTTTATGATTAGAATATTGATGTAATTATGTGAAACCATTGTAAATAATTTTATTTGATGAATTTTAATTCTTTTAGCATGAACAAAATAAAATTTTATTATATATGTGTGTATATCTTTGCATAGCTTGTGCATCAGTTACGTCAAAAAAGAAAAATAGTTCAACATATTAATAATCTTGTTTATTTAAATCAAATTTTCAATTATATGTTTTTGAATTAAATTGAAGTATAAATAATACAAAATGAAATGAAAACTTTCGTCAATTGAAATAATTAAAAAAAATCTAAAAAAACTTAATCAACGAAGAACTTTATTTAAATTTCGGTATTTCTTTTTATGTAATAGTACTAGTGGTTCATATTTCTATGTGGATATATATTGTATGTATATATATAAAGAAATAAGTTATTAAAAGAAGGATTTTACAATTTAGTAATTATTAACTATTTTGGCGTAATGGTTAATGAGTAAGGGATAAAGGGTGTTTATGGCGAAAAATGGCGTAGGTTTTATTATTGTAGAGTTTCCCAGCATTAATATAAATGCCACAAAAGAAGTTGTGTCGGCATTTTTACACAATTTCGGTATTTGTAAAAATACCAAAAATCTTTTACGAGTAAAAATGCCAAAAATCTTTCACGACATTGACTTAAGGTACTTAAACAAATATCGAGAAAAATGCTGTTAAAAGTTTTAACGGTATTTATACTACTTATAACGGCATTATGTTAATGTCGAGAAAACCCACTTTTTTTGTGGTGTTAGGAAATGATATTTTGATTAATTTTAATTGCTTGACTTGATTTTTTGATTCTAGACTCTGTAAATTATAATTTATGTCTTAGTATTTTATGTTCCATATATTAGTTGTAAAAAATATATTTATTTTATAATTTTGAATATAATATTAATTATTAATTATTAATTAAATATATTTTTATTCAATCCAGCCTGTCATCCATTAGTTATACCAGTGACTCGCCAACGCGGTCTCTTTGTCAAGTTGGTATCCAAGCCAGATCTAATAACTACGGTGCCAATATCCTTCTCTGTTACAATTACACTTATTTTTCTAGTTACAAGTGTTTTTTTTTTTTTAAAAAAAGAATTCTTTTCTTTCTCTTTTGGTAGTATTATGTTTCCTCCACTTTTATGTTTTAGACTCAGATTGATAATAGTATGAAAAATAAAAAGAAAGACACTTGATTTACGTGAGAAATAAAAAAATAAATTGAGACATGTAGTAATGTATCTTATTATTTTTTTTTTACTTTTTCCATAAAAATAAATAAATTTTGGGGTTAAGAAAGAATTTTTTTTCAAAAAAGATAAATTATGAATGATGGATAACATCTGCTAAAAATAATGACTATGAGTTGGAGAGTATTTCATCACATGTCTCAACTTATTTTCCAACTTCTCATACAAATCAAACGTTTTTTCTTTTTATTTTCCATAGTGTTATCAAATGGAGTCTTAGTGTATCATAATTTTTGAATGCTTTGTTTAATTTTGTACACTCGATATATCGTATGGTTTGTTTAAAATGTAAGTTTAGTAATTTTATTGTGAAGAATTTTTAATTTGGATACAGTGTTTTAATTAATTTCAACTCTTAATATTGTGTATTTATTAAACTAAATCTGTGAACACACGCGATGCATGTGCAATGAAAATATAACTAATTTAAAGAAAAAAAAGTTAAGAGGCAATGAGTGACTTCTTAATGATTTTATAAGTACAAGAGTTCGAACCTTATTACACACATTTAAATAACAAAAAATTTATGAACTTAAAACTCTAAAGGCAAAATTGGTCACAGTTTTAAATTGACGAATTACCTTCCAATTTTATATAATATAATAGATAAAAAGAATAAATATTGTATACTCTATGGTTTAATATATATTTTTTAGTTAAATTAAAAGAAATTGTAGTTTAAAAAGAATTTGTAGTAAAATTTGTTCAGTCCACCCCACAGAATGATTCAGGTCCGCCCACCAGGTTTAGTCAGCATGACGCCGTGGACCCGGAACATACCAACATAAAATATTAGTATATTTTCAACAAAATGCACATCTAGTCAAATGTGTTTCCCTATCTTGTAAAATGCTATTTTTTTATTCTTTCTCTAAGTTGTCTTTTACTCTACATCAGATATAAAATTTATTTTTGGTCGAAAAATTAAGGGAAAGTTTGTTAGACAGATTCTTTTTCTGAAATATTTTAACATGCCGTTCACATATTTTTTATTCTTAAAGCTTGCTATTATATTATCTTTCAGGTTACTGAATTATCTTTGACTAAAACTTACATCGGTAAATATTGTAGTTGAGTAACTAGAAAAATACGGGTTATTATAAATGAATAACTTTAAAAAATGTCGAGAAATATTGATTATTGTTGTTGGATAACTTGAGTTAGTTAACCGATTATTATACTTAAGTAACTGGTCACCATGATTACCTGAGACCACAAGCTACTAAAAAAATTGTAAATCACAAGTTAAAAGTCCAAAAAAAGATTGGACCCTAATTTTTTCGAAATATAAGTTTGGAACTGGCCGAAAAAAATTTATATGGGAGAATTCGAATTTTTTTGACAACTATGCTTATTTTATAACTTATTTAGCAAAATGGGGTTGTTTTTAACATATTTGTGCAAAAGGGGTAGTTTTAAAATCGCGCTTCAACATATTTATTTTTGGTCAAAAAACGCTAGTTGAGATCACTGTTTTTAAGGGAAAAAAATTTTCAAAGATAAAACCGAGATAGATAGTATCGATTTTATCAATAAAATCGATTTCATTGATATTTATTTTATGGGTAAAATTGAGAACACAAATCGCGTTTTTACAACTTTTTTCAAATTACATCACTTTCGTCGTCCATCATCCCATTCACCGCTGCTTCCTCCGCACTCCGTCGTCCATCATCCCATTCACTGCTCCGCCTCTCCTTCCTCCTTCCTCCTCCTCCGCACTCCATCGGCGCTGTCCTCTGTTTGCTGGTGATTCTTCCTCTTCTTCGTCGGGTCTTTCTCCAAGTACATAATATTCTCCCCTCTTCATTGGATGATGTGCTTGTCTGTATGTATATATGATGGTTGAATATTGAAATAGAAATGTGCTTGTATGTATGTATATATGTGATTAGGGGTTTCGAGGTTGTGGTGGTGGGTTGGGGGTTGCGATGGCACTACACCAAAAAGCGCAAACTAGCACGCTAATTTGGAACGGTGTTTTGCCGTGCCAAATATATGTAGCCATTACCACGTTTTTAGCACGGCTAAAAGCCCTTCTAAAATTGACACGGTGTACGTCCGTGCCCATACCCTGCCAGCGTGTTTTTCCCTTCTCCCACCCTTTGACCAATATTTTCAATGCTTCCCGCCCACCCAAAATTTTCTTTTTCATCATTCCCTCCCATTTTGAGCTTCCAATTTATGTTTTTTACAAAAGAAATTTCTAAATTTTGAATATAAATTAATTTTAATTTTAATTTTAATTTATCTTCCTAAAGTTAGAAATTTATTGTCTCTTAAGAATTGGCCATCTTTGGCACTTAGTTAACTTTCTTTAAGCGAATCCACTGGGTTTAGAAATTCATATTATTTTTTATTATTATAAATGTATGTATGAAATCACAAATTTACCATTATTTAATTTTAAAAAATATACTACTTGAAACTACAAATCTAACCGCTCAACATACTGTACAAC
Organism: Lonicera japonica; assembly: GCA_021464415.1. NCBI lineage: Eukaryota > Viridiplantae > Streptophyta > Magnoliopsida > Dipsacales > Caprifoliaceae > Lonicera > Lonicera japonica. The sequence goes on along the minus strand of CM038467.1, from coordinate 66,867,477 downwards.
ATAACATTAAATATACTAAAAATCTAGATAGTATGATATACTATTAACACGCATATAGCGTGTGACGAGATCAAATATTTATGTTTTATCCAAATTTAGTGATCCAGTATTGGTCAAAATTAACTATAATACAAAATTAACGTATACAAAACTTTGCAGTATCTTTAAAACCTGTTTCACAATAATAGTATCAGTTATTGTAATAATATCTATAATGATAAATTATACTAAGAGTGCCCGTGTATTATAGTAAGAATAACTATATGGGATTATATTAGGAGTATATGTAAACTAAACTAAGAGTATCTATTGATATATATATATATATATATATATGATTATGAATTATATTAAGAGTATTTTTGGATTAAATTAAGAATATTACTATATATGAATTATATTTAAAATAGCTGTGAATTACACTAACATCATCTGTGAATTTGATGTAGAACAGGTAGCGGACCTGTATTTAACAGCACTGGATCGTCGTAAGCCTGCCTGGCCCAAAAAGTGACGAGACCAGAATTGCGTGGGGCCTGGCTAGTTTGACCCGAAACGGCCCAGAGAAATGAAGTCACTGCCTTTGGCGGTGATGCACGTCGTTTTTTGGCCAAAATCCTTCATTTAGGCCTCCGAATAAGCGTATTTGCTATTTAAGGCAGGTCTTAATTACGCAATAAGTTGAGTTTGGTAAGTCAGATTTGACTTCTGTCAAATCCCGCGCGATCCTTGACATCACCACTGCAGAATCCCATAATTTCTGCAATTTTCTATTTTTGGCAGTTTTTTGAATTATTTCGAATTTGTTTCCTTTTTTACATTTTGTAATTTCTTATAAGAGAATCTTCTTGTAATCGTTTAGGCAGTTCATCTTTAATAAAATTTTGACTGTTTTTCTCTATATTGCGAGTTTAAATCCCATTTCATAGCTTTCCGCTACGTCAGAATTACACTAACATCTCTTATATATTATTTAATTAAAACTTTAAAATCTTGTAAACTTAATAATTAAACTTAATAAAATAAGATCCATTAATCTGGTTTTGTTTCTCAAATTAAATCATCACTCGACCCTATCAAAGATGGGATATATTTAAGTGGATCGAATTCGAGTTTGGCTAAACGTGTCTAACCTAACTAGTTGCCCCCATAAATAAATAAATAAAAATTATTGTGATTGGGACTATATTTAATCCATTGCAAAATCTGTAGTTTACAATTTTGGTTATTGCAAGAAGGATCAAATAAGTTAAATTATACTAAAAAACCACATAATATCATTTTTTTATTAGTTTTATCGTACCGGGCTCCAAATGGTGCAGCTTAGTAATTATATATACAGCGTGCTTCATCGCCAAAGGTAGTGACATGAATTCTTTCCTAACTCAACTTATTAACAAATCTAAACCTGCCAGAAATAGTAAATTCGCCAATTCAGAGGCTTAAACGAAGGAATTTGCCCAAAAAACAGCGTGCAATGACATGAATTCTTTGGGCCGTTACGGATCAAACTAGCCAGGCCCCATGAGAATTTAATGATTTTACTTTTTGGACCTGGTGAGCTTGCAACGGTATAATGTGCGCAAATAGGCTTTGGTGGCCTGTTCTACATTAATTACAAATAATTGATTAATTAAAAAAATTTATATTTGATAAACACAATAAAAATAATTTATATTAAAATAAAATCGATGAATATATAAAAAATTATGAACGGGTTTGATAAATAATAGCAAAAACATAATTTTTATAATTAATTAAAAAAATGAGTTGAGACTTTTTAACTCGGGAATCAATAAGTAGCAAGTATCGAAACGATCGTTAAACTAAGATAATTTGGTTAATTAAATTGAACCAAAAAAACGCCCAAATTGATTGCAGTACACATATATCGACTGCAGTACACTTTGGAAAAAAAAAACGCCCAAATTGATTTTGTTTGCTCAGTATCACTCTCATCTCGAAATCCCATTTTCTCCTCACTGAACTCTCACTCTCGAAATCACTCTCATCTATGTAGCCGCCCTAGTTTTACACCACCACAGCCATCCATCACTCACACAGTCGCGCAATCACACCTCCATAGCCAATCCACCATCCCGGCACCTCTTCTCTCAGTTCTAATCAAGCCCTAACACCTAATCTCTCACTCACGCACCACCACGACACTATCTCTTAATCATGCAGTCACACCTCCACCACAGCACCTCTTCTCATCAAGCCCTAACACAATAACCCCTAATCTGCTGCTATCTGGTGCGAGTAGGATATGGTTATGCTCGCCTAACTATCAAGCCTGGTACTACGTTCTTTCTCTACTTTCTTATCTAAATCTATTTTTGCATATGTGTGGGTATTATAATTATAACTACGGGATCTGGATTTTTCTAGCTCGAGTTGGGCTTTGGTATTATATTCGTGGTTTTGTAGTTATAACTAGGGGATTTGGAGTTTGGGCACATAAAGTATGTGATTTGAGAAAGGAAGGATATATGAGAAAATAAGAGGGAAGACGGAGAATGTATGGGTGTGTATTTGTGTTTTTTGTTTTAACTGGGGGATCTGAATTCTGAACACTTAAAAGGATGTGATAATATTGTAATGGTTTTGAAAATCTTAGATTTGTGTTTATACTTAATTGGTTTGTGAACTCCTAGAGTTGCAGGTAAATTATACCATATATATGTAACATAACTGATTTGGAAAGTCCAAAATCCATTTGTGTAATGGTAACAGGTAACTAATGCTTTAGGTTTTGAGAAATAGTTGGTCTCCATTGTTATACCCCCCCTTCATCGTTGTTGCTCCTGATCTTATTTTTTGTGGCATTATCAACCTTCTCTCTAGCCACAGTACTTTCAGGATGGACTTTTCGGTGAAACATTTGTAGGACCTGCATGCCTCATGTAACAAAATTATGAAACTCAACTGGAAAATCACGACCCTAAACACTAGAATAGACGCATTCTCTAGGATTAAATTCAATAAAACATTTGGAAAAACTTTGCATTAGATCTATTTTCAATATAAACAGTGGTGAAACATCAGTAGTTAGATAGTCTTTTTTTTTCAATAATCCCTCTAACTCAGTTATTAGATAGTCTATCTTTTCAAATGTTAATCTGCTTTCTTTTAGTTTGCATTTCTTGTGATCCCTGCCTTGAAAATCTTTTATGATTATTCTGTAAACATGGAATTGAAGCCAACTCTTGGAGAGTATTTTCCTCTATGGTTCCTTTCTATTGCATCTGCACCATTTTCCGGGTTAGTTTCAAGCATAAATTGTAATAACGTATATGCAACTAACTGAGCACCGTTGAGTGGTTACTTTATGCTGATCACAATTTATTTCAAGAAATTTTATACATCACATTTGTGCAAGTTATTTTTTTTAACACTAATAAAATAGAATTTGGTTACATACACATATGGTCACTGGATGTGTATGAGACAGGACGTATTCGTTTGTGCAACTCCCAAGGATCAGATTGCTAAAAATTATTCGGTTGGCTTACTTGCTACGTACTGCCATTACCGTGTAATATTAATATACAAAGAGATGTCATTATGGTGATCCCAGTAATTGCTGGCAAGAAATGCAACACATACAAATTGGACCTAGAGTAAACCATACAAAGTTTTAGTCCATATACCTTATTCAGTTTCGTCTCTGCTGAAGCAGAATCAATAGTTCCTCCAGAGGCTGGTGTGGAGGTTCGAGAAAAAGTGTGAAGCATTTTTCTTTTCAGTAACTTTTTCATGATATGCACAGCAGATTTGTCTGAGTCCTTGTCTGTTCTCCTTTCTACTCTATCACATTTAGCTCCGCCCTCTTCTGTTATTTTAGTTTTCTGAAACAGCTCCCCAAGTGATGTCCTATACTCTATTTGCTATTTAGATTAATAATATTAATTATATATTTTTTTACAGTCAATATTTTTTTTCTAATTAATCTATTTTTAATAGTTAAAATAATAATATATTTAACTTTTATTTGGTCTTTCTGTTAGTAGTATTTATTCTACTCAATTTTAACTATTAAAAGTTAAATATATTATTAATAGTTAAAATAATTCTGATTGAAAATGGAGTACAAGTAAAGATGATGGAAAAAGTGAGATCTACCAAATTTTATGAAAGCATAAGGTCTTGCTGCAGTTTCAATTTGACTCCCATTGACACGCTCAAATTCATTCTTAAGATCTTCCAAGTATTGAAACGCAAGTTTCTTTGGATAAGCACGATCACACATTGTCAAATAACTCACACGTCCTTCAATGAAGATGTGCTTTTTGCTTCCACTTTTTCAGATTATTAATATAGTTTAAAGTAATTTTTTTTCCTTATCGTACATAAATTATCCTTGATTTACATTCAATCTCCTCTCTTTATCTCTACTATGTCATGGAAGTTGCTTGTTGTATAATGACAAATGGTCTTTGGTATTAATTCTTGGCTCCAAGGGAATAAATCCAAGCATAGAGTTGATGATTTCATCCCTTGGCTTAGAGACGAGGCAAGTATCTTATTATATACTTGACTATCTTACTTATATTATTACCATTATAAGGTATAAATATTGGTTTATTTCTTGTAGGCCTCGAGAGTGAATGACATGGGCATACTACCTTATGCGGATGGCCCACTTCATAAGGTCACAAGCTATACCAAGTTCCAATGCAATGGTTATACATTTTGTACTCTTGCACATGAAGAAAACCTTAGTACCAAAAGTAGCGGTGTATCCATGAAGGCTTATAATAAAAAAGGGGTTTTAACAACCTTTTATGGAGTTATTAGAGATATTATTGATTTAGATTACACTACTTTTGGGCATACAGTATTCTATTGCGATTGGGTAGATGTGGATGAAAAGAATGCTTGCAAAGTTGATCTTACCTCGAAATTGGTGATGGTAAATCTTAGTAAGTTGATGAGTAAAAAATTGATCCAAGATGAGCCATTCATTCTTGCATCTCAAGCAAGTCAAGTGTTTTATTGTAAAGATATCAAGCTTGACGGGTGGTCGATTGTTTTACACACTCCGAAGAGATTAACCAAAGCAATAGACTCATTTGAAATTGATCGCACAATGTATACCTCCATCCTTGAAGAAAATCAGAAGTTGATTAGGCTTCTAGACACCGAAGATAATTACCAACAATGTCAAATGTTTAGTGCAAGTTTTTGTTTATTTTTGTATGCAATATTTGTATTTTTTTTGTTATCCCTTATTAAGTATCGTATTAGTTTTTATGGGTAATGGATATGAAGCTTACTTTTGTTCTTCTAGTTTTTTTGGTACTTTGAAATTGGTTCAATAATAACTTATTTCGCATGTTTAGTGTTCTTATATAGAGTATTATTTAATACTAGCTAGCAGTCTTTATACTTATTCTTTTTTTTATCACTCTCTTTGTGTTCTAGTTTTGTCTTTGCAGGATATTGCAGTTGTATATCTCGCTCCAACACTCACGTCCATGCAAAACAGGTGAGAGATCTTACTAATACTACTCTCGACGTTGCCAATTACAAACTTTAGCTATTGAGATATAAATCTCTTTAATACGCGAAATAAATATGATTGCTAGAAGACAAAATTAGAATACCAAGTCTCATGATGATAATACCAAGTCTTATGACAGTAAATAAGTGCCCTTCTCAAATTTTACTAGTATAAAGTGCACATATTTTACTACATTTTAGTCTCCATTGTTGCGAAATTTTAACTAAGTTTAGGGACTGTTTTAAGGCTCGTTTTTGCTGTAAATTTAAAGAGTACTTCAGTGTGTTTTACTCTCCATTTAGGGTTGTTATTCACTGTTTTTTGGGCTGCTGCTATTTTGGAGGACTTTTTATTATATTTGTTGCTTTATTTAGATTGAATTTGTGCTCTATTTTGCTAACTTTTAACGCATTATTTTTGGTAGATTGTAAGAGTGAATCTATGCACTATTTTATTGTGTTTAATTGTTGTTTGGGTTGTTATTCGTTACTTTCTATATTGATATTAAAAGTTACACTACATATAAGCGTGCAAATTATATGTCTTAAAGGTTATGGTTGTGTATATGCAGTAGCTAATTATGTCGCATGTTGGTGATACTTCAAACACGGCACCAACTGATGGTGAAACACCAAAATCAACATCTAGATCAAGGGCAACCACAGGTTCTTCGGCTGTGGGTGAAAGTGCGAAAAGACTAAAATTCAATGACAATGGCCTTCCAATAGGCGACAAAGGCAATTCCGCTACAAGGCTAGGACAACTTGCAAGGACTCATATCCCTATATGTTACAAAGCATGGCCACTTGTCCCGGAACGATATAAGGATGCGCTATGGACTAAATATAAGGTAAAATTTATACTTATTAGGCTCACTTTTTATTAATTATTAAACTTATACTTTATTATACATAATATTTTGTAGGCGGAATATCCGGAGCTGAAAGATTCTCAAAGAAAAATCTTTATGACTAAAGCCAATGATGCTTGGAAGAAGTTAAAATCAAGGCTATGAAGAGAGAATTTTGTGGGCAATGATGTTATGAAGTGGAAGGAAAAAGTCCCAGATTTAATTAAAAGTGAAGATTGGGAAACATTTTGTGATAACGAGAATACGGAAGCCCAACGATTACTAAGAAAGCGGAACAAGGATATCAAAGATAATTGTGAGCAAAAGACCACCCATAATACGGGTCGTCATGGATATGCCCGAACAGCCGAGATATGGGAAGAAACACATGGGCGCCCACCTAGTCGTGCAGAATTGTGGTTGGATAGTCATAAGACGAAAGAAGGGGTGTACGCACCACATGATAAGAAATTTGCGGTTCGTTCTTCTTTAAATGTTAATTTTATTTTTCTAACATATAATTTGTTAAAATGTAGTATAAATATGATTTTTTTTCTATATTTGCAGAATCAAATCAAGTTACTTTTGAAGGTATTTCAAGAGAGGAGCGAGAAGGAAACCTTGGATAGTGGTCCTATTTATGAAGTATTTGGGAAAGATTCAAGAGGAAGAGTACGTTGTGTCGGCTCTAATATTTCAAGAAAAGCCATGTTGGCTTCGGCATTTGCACGCGAAATGCTTGCCGAAGTTAGCATGAAAGACAATGGTTGCGAGGAGAAAGTGGACAACCTTACGGAAGAAGTGGAGAGAATGAAGTCGGCATTCACACAATTTATTGAAGACTTTAAAAGTGGAAAATTTGTGAGTGTTCCACATAACTTTGAAACTTCACATACAACCGAAACTCCTACATGTGACAATCCTTTAAGTGTCCCTCCTACTCGCTTAACAACTCAATCTCAAGTTGGAGATGATGAGATAAATTGCAACATACTTTCTTATAAGAGTGAAATTGTTGGGCGTGGTAGAAAATTGAAGATTGGGGCCATCACCAAGGTGCATGGTCATAAATTGAAACTTAGGGAGGTTAAGGTTGTACTTGATAAAATACTAATGCCTAACCATTCATTGTGGGGTGGACAACAAGGATGTGCTACCACATTGGAAGATGTAGGTGTTGGTGGGATTATGTATTGGCACGATGACTTTCTTCCTTGCATTGATGATTAGACGCATTAGTAAGTACTTTTAACTCTTGTGATTTCTTTATATTTATTTAATGTACATTTAGTGTAGTTTAGTTTATCTCAATATTACTTTCATTAAAATTCTAGTTTTCTATAAAGTAGTTTTAGCATTCTAATATATATTTTTTGTTTTCATTATATTATCTTGTACAGGTGTATATATATTAAAGTAGCAAAGGATGATTGCTAACTAATGGTGGAAACTTGGAGTACTTAAAAGTTTAGGGTGGTTCTTTTTGCCTTCAACTAAAGTTTGGGGGTGTTAATATATATTTTTTGGGATATCTACTTGCATATACTAAGTAGCAAGGGGAGGTTGCTAATTAATGGTGGAAAAGCATTTGGAGATTTTCTTGTCTTAAACTAATGTTTGGATTTTTTGGTTCATAGCTTGTACTCAAATGTGAACTTTAATATTATGCAATGTAGTACAAACTTGTAATTTAGGAAGACATAATCTCCTCAAATGACTTTGTTTTGTGAAGTTAATATAATATTTTTGCTTACTTAGTTATGATGATTTTTATTAGTTTAATTTGGTGTGGTTGTATTTGTTGTGATGCAAATGTACTTTTTATAGTTTTTGGCTGGATGTTTGAATGCTCTGTAACAGGGGGAAAAATGAAAATCAAATACAATAGGGAAAAAATGGAAACCAAAAAAACAGGTAGCAGCAGCATAATACTGGCCATTTTGGCACGGCTCAGAACCGTGCCAAAATCGTTCTAATTTAATTCTTGTATATATTTTTTACCGTTCTATATCTGTGCCAAAAAGGTGCTTACACAGTGCCAAAACCGTTCCAAAAACGTGGCTATGCAGTGCCAAAACCGTTTCAAAAGGGTGCTTATGCCGTGCCACCAATGATATCATTATATCATTGGTATGATGACACGTGGAAAATTATCGAAATGACACGTGTCATAACATTGGCACGGTAGGTATCCGTGCTATATTGGTATCAAATTTCGTGAAATTGGTACCCTTTGACCAAAAAATGTACGAATTAAGCACAGTAGGAAGCCGTCTCAAATAAATTGGTACTGCCGTATTTGGCACGGCTAGGAACCATGCCAAAGGCGGTCAGGCACGGAGTAGAGCCGTGCCAATTAGCGAGTTTTGGTGTAGTGTGGTGGGTTGGTTGGGGGTTTCAATGGTGGTTTCGAGCTTGGGGTGGTGGTTTGGAGGTTTCAGTGGTGGAGCTTGGGTGGTGGTTTGGGGGTTTTAGTCGTGGTTTGGGGTTTTTCCCTATGTAAGGGTTCCGACAGCGTGTATATGGTTCAGACAGCGTGTGTATGGATTATGGCGGTGTAGCGATTCTGATGGGGGCAGGGGGTCAACTTTTTTTTGGAGAGAAATTTGGTTGTAGATTTGTATAGCCGCAATTTGTATAACTTTTGAAATAATGATATTTTATAGAATTTTGGGCCAAAGTTTTAGTGGTCCCCCGGTAATGATAAAATTTATCTGCTTTCAAAATTGCGTAAGAAAAAGAGGTTGGTTGCTTTCTATAATAAAATTCCTACTAAAACCAACTAAAACATTTGAAAAGTAATAAAATTTTACATTTAAGCAATTCTTCGGATTTTATTTTTTTTTGGCATTGGTTTAGATAGGATTATATTCATTATTAAGAACACATTTTTAGTAGATGTCTTAAAAAGGAATATTGGGAAACAAAAAGGAGTTCCAGTAAAAGCACCCTTAAAACCTAGTTTCAACACCCGATTGGGAAAAAAAAGTTGCTAGCTATTTTGCATACCTTTTTTTAGGCACCCATATTTAACAATAGATTTTCTTATTTTTAAGTATAGCCCCTTCTCACATTCTTGTGCAAGTAATGGATTAATAAAATTTTATTATGCCTATTTTGGGTATTGTCATTTATGCTTATTCTATTATTTTGTTAAGGTGCTCTTATTAGTAGGAGTATTATTTCAATAACATTCAATGGACGCACTAAAGGCCCAAAGGTTATTCTCAAAAATACGATAATAGCCATCATACATCTTGCTTCTATACTCGTGGACGGTGCGTGGGTTGTTGTACTTTATTTCGGCCAAATATCTCCGCATAATAGCATAAAACTCTTTCCAATTGCCAAATAATATTTCAATAGCCTTCTGCTTCGCATTCCATGCCTTCTAATAAGAAATCTTATAACCATATTGATCCTTAACAAATGCGACGATAACGCCAATCTTAAGGCTAGGGTCAACCTTAATCATGTGTTTTACTCTGCAGGCAATGAATTTGCAGTCTAAATGTTTGTGAGTTAGTTTCAAACGTTCAAATGTGCATGTGTGGAAAAAAATAGATGAAATGAAGAGAGCTCAAGCTTGAGTTAATGTAAAATTAAAAAAGACATTTACCAACTAATATAATACATAAACATATTCATTAAACCCTTTATTAAAAAAAGGCTATTACAAGCCTGAATATCGGGCTATAAAATTCAATATGGTTGAACTCTATTTTAACATTGGACTCTGTGCGATACTCAACCCGCACAACACAAGGTAGGGCCCTTGTAAAATATTAGGGTGATACTAAAAGCATCTCTAAAGTGTACACTCACTACCACATATATGTAGTGTAGCAATTATATGTTAGGTTTAAATAGTAGTATATGCGATGGTGATACTACGTAACAGGGTCCAAGTCGCCCTTGGGTTAGGGCCGTAAAGGCTCCACCCAACTCGGTTTTTCCCGTCACCTTCTATATAAGCAGTAAAAAACTTATGTTTCAAATCAACTACCCCACCCAAATTAAAAGGTTTAAGTCCAGCCCATTTATCATGGTGTTAAAAAAAGCCCATTTTCAAATTTTTTAAAAGAATGGTAACGGATTGATTTGGAAACGAATATAGGGTCCCCTTACCCACTCTTGATTACCATATCCACCCTCATCCTCGGTTAGGGGCTTTTAGGTATTTCCTGCCTCATCCTCTTCGGATAACGGGTACCCACGAGAAACCCAAACAGTCTGTTTGACGAAAAATAAATAAATAAATTGAAAGTCTTCTTCTGTTTTAGCCCAAAAAGAAAGGATATTGGTCCAAAAAGGATAGTTTCATAATTTCATAAAACAGGAACATGCACATATATAGTTGCAGAGAGAATGGGAGGTGATTAGTGAAAGGAAATAATAACTAAAATAGGGAAAATCTAAAATAAATCGAAAATAAAAACTAAAAATGGGGGAAATAGACGAAGTGGCCGGAGCAGTGGGCCGGCGGTGGTGGGCTGGTCATTGGTGGCTTGAAATCTCAAAAGATGAAAATAAAATAAAATGAAAAAAAAGAAGAAGAAGAAAGAAAGTGCTACTCAGTCAAAACCTTAATGCCTTGTAAAATAATAATTAATGAGCACCTTGGGTAGTGGGAGTAGGTAAATGACACTTCACTTGAGTGGGGAACTGGGGAAGTCTCACCACATTTGAAATTTTTTTATTGGAAAGTGGGAACCATTTATATATACTAAGTTATATTAGTACCATCAGGTGAAATAAATAAAATTTAATAATAAGATAAATAAAATAATGTGTGATAAATTTAAATAGACAAATATCAATATATTTTTATGTTAGAAATATTAAAAGTATATTGGATTGGACCGATTTGTTTTCAAATTTTTAAATAATCTTTTAATTATATTTTTTTATTTTATTCTGAACTTGGCAAAATATTTTTTTAATAAATGAAATTCAAGGCCAAATGTGAAAATAATACAACAACATCTATCGGTATGATTTGAAATAGTCCAAAAATTAGAATGATGTATCATGAACACTCCTAAAAACGAAAAACTGAGATAATTAATAATGTATGAACACATAATGTATGTTCTTAAATGTTACTCAAGAATTTTCTTGATTTTTTTACATAATTATATAGTCATGATGGATCTTGTTTAATTGATCTTGATTAGTAAATTTTAAATACTAAATTTTTATTAATTTTTTTTTTATTTTAAACTATGGCATTTTTAATGTAGATAAATTATTGGTGTGTGAGAGTTTATTGTGTGTATATTATTAGTGTAAGTGTTTTAATTTTGATATAACATCTTGATGTGTGTATAAAACTCATTAAAATATGGTGTTTTGTAATATAGATATATAAAATCGGGTACGAGCTCGGAGGGGGCCCCCTACATTCATCCTTGAACTGAATCTGTTATCTTTTCAACATCCTCGAACCCGCTCCCGAATTCCCCCTCTATAACTGCTCCCGTTGGGTTGGTTACCCGAGCCCGTGGATATTTTTGTCATCCTTATTAAAGTAGCATTAAAGTGTGCGCCTTCTCTTTGTCCCTCTCTGCCTTAAATGTGGTCCATTTAGAACTTATATCAAATCGGTTTGTGTTAGGTTCTAACAAATATGGGTGATTATTGTCTTTACTCGAACATCGGGTAATATTTTATAAATTTGTATATTATTCGATTTGTTATCAGGTAACACGATAGGGTCTAATTAAATATGTAAAGGAGATAAATTTTAAAAAAACAAAAATAATTCTCTAGATTTGTAAGATTTTCAAATGATTTAACTTATACTTTCTGTTGGTACTAAAAACTGAAAGGGTATTTTAGACCACACAGTCAAATGATCGGATCAAATGATTAGTATAATAACTACAACAAATTAGTAGAGTCAAAGATGTATAGAGGAGGTAAACTGTTGGTGCTAAAAACTGGAAGGGTATTTTAAACCACACAGTCGAATGATCGGGTCAAATGATTAGTATAATAACTACAACAAATCAGCAAAGTTAAAGATGAATAGAGGATGTTGGCCTCGTATGAAGATACGGGTTAGTCCTCTTCTATGGAATAGAGCTAGGAGCACGGTTTGCTTTGTATTGATGATAAACAAATAACTTTTACAAACTCACAAAAGTCTCTCTAACTATTCTATCATCACGATGTTACAATAAGAGTATGCTCGGGCTACACAAGTTCTGCCTTTTCAATTCTGGGAGCTTTACTAAGTACCCTGAGCTTCATTGAGTACCCCTGAGCTTCTATTTATCTCTTGTCCTCTTGATATTGAATGTTGGATTCTCTTTTGTACGTTAAGTTATTTATCTGGTTCTTAAGTTGTTCAGAAGTTATTGCTTGATTGCTAGGTTGGTAAAAACTTGCGTAAATGCTTCACTTTCCCTCTACATATATGAGACAGAGTAGACTTGTGGCCAGAGCTCCCAAAGCAAGTCTGGAGCCATTCTTCGATCATCTCCAACTCTGACCTTGCTTCTCCATGAATTTCGGTGCATTAAAAGAAGTTGGTGCGCATTTAATGAAGGTGAGGGAAGTTTTGTGTGTTTTGCATAGTAGATAGCAATCACCCATGCCTCTTCCAACCACTCTAGCAGAGTGGTTAGGCGATGGAAGTTCAACTCATGAGGGGCTTTATGCTTCTTGTGGTGACCAAACAGGGCTCCTCCGAGCTCCTCCCGTTAGGGAGGATTTAATTACTAACGTGGATAGCCACGTGTCAGCTTGTGATAGGCGGGACAGATTGGATTACTAATTTGTGCCATCACTTTACTTTTAAAACAATATATATATATATATATATATATTTTAACGTGTCCCGCAAATTCGTTAAAGGTAAACCACTAACCAAATTTTCAAAGGAAGAATTTAAACCTTCCTCTCAAAATAATTGTTTTTGGGCGGACATATTGGCACCCCCAAAAACACTTGATAACACTTTCACTTTCATTCGGTCATTCGCAACCGCGTAACGTGTTTGTTACTCGGTTCTTGTGAGCCAAGTATAAGCCTATATAATTAGTCCTTGACAACCGAGTAAGGCATTATCAAGTTTATACTTGGTCATTCACAACCGAATAATATACACATTGTTCGGTTGTCAAGAACCGAATGAAAAGTGGGAGTGTTTCCAGAACGGGGTGCCAATATATCCACCCTTGTTTTTTAACAAGTCATCTAAATTTATTAAAGGTAAAGCTTTAATTGATTCGTTATTATTTCATGCTAAATCAGGTTAATTTGATAACCACCCAAATTCATTGTGTTTTCACATATCAATTTATAATTTCGTATCGTGTTATCATGTAAATGTTATTATGCTAGGTTTAGTCCTCTCTCTCTGGCAGATCCAAGGAGTGCATGGAGCCTAGCCCCCTGCTAATTTTCAAAAATTTATGTAGTAATATTATTACTTTGTAATGTATAAACATATTTACCTTATTAATTATTGGGATTCTTTGAGTTTCTTTTATAAGTAAAATTTATAACCTTTTGGTTTTTTTTTTAGTTTTTCTCTTAAAAAGAAAAAAAAAGAAAAACATATGAATACAAACTCTAATCTTGTAAACAATATTTACTAGTATATTATAGAGAAAACAACATGTGACAAATCTGATCGAGTCTTTCGGCCTATTTTGAGCTTATTTTGATTGTAATTACTTTTATATCAAAAAATGAAATTATACTTGTATTTTATCCTGCCAAATCTAAAATTGTAGACCAACCACTACTCTATATGTCCTTTTTGAAGTTGGCTCATCTATATTATTCTTCCGTCCAATTCCATTAAATGGGATCTAGTTCAAGGCATAATAGACGGAATTTTTCATGAAACTTGGCAGAGATCATCTCTATGATGAGTATATCATCACCAAAAAATTTAATCAAAAGATTTAATCTAGAAGTAGGTGAGATTATCATTTAAAATTTGAATGGTCAAAAATGAATATGTATCAAATTTTTATTACAACCATTTCCGGTTTGACTTTTTGAATGAAATTTTGTGGAGATGATCTACTCATTATAGAGATCATCTCCACCAATTTTTTTGAAAAAATTAATTTATGTAGCCCTCAATCTAGACCACATTTAACGTAATTAAATCAAAAGGATAATGGAAGGAGCCAAGTCCGTCCTTTGCTATTTCTATTTTCCTTTTTTGTTATGCCAACTAGTGTTATCATAATCAACCCGGCCTAGCGGGTTAACCCTGGTACAAACCGGATTCAACCGGCTGGTTTTTTAAAAACCCGATGACCAGAAGAAGTTAAGTGAACCAGGGCCGGGGGGTGGGGGGTTAGTCAATCAAATTAATTCAAAAATAAAAAATCAAATTTAAATTAAAGTATAAACAATCATAATTGAATTGTTTTAGCAAGGCAAAGAAGAAAAGCACATTCTGCAACCCTTTGAACTGTTCAATCATGAAGTGATATTTTAATTAATTTTAATTGCTTGACTTGATTTTTTAATTTTAGACTCTGTAATTTATAGTTTCTGCCTTAGTATATTACTAGCCTGTATAGCACACCCTATGTGTGTGTAGAGTATGGAATAAAGAAATTGTATGAAAAATAATACTACGTATCATAACTACATAATTAGTTAAGGCCAATTTCCTTGCAGAAAATTTTTAATTATGAAATTATTTCACTTTCAATTGTCAATTATTGATTAGTGCATTTAAAATGATACTATTCTACTTCATGGAGTGTTTGGAAGACTTAATTGTGATATTAAAATTGTTAGAAAAATATAGAGTTCGAGTGAAGTTCAAGAATTAGGCAGTTTCAAGTTTTATTTCAAATGACTTAATTTGAGTTTTCATCAATCAACTTGAATTTTCAAATTTAAAATTATTCTATTTTCCTAACCAAGCACAAATAAATATAAAAATTATAAATGGCCTCATTGAAAATTGTCTAATTCATAATTTGATAGACAACCAAATGGACCCTTATTATATGAAAAACAAACTCTGTAATAAATAAATAGATTTACATAAATGGCATCTTCGATAAATTTTCTATACATTTTGGATTATAGTAAGCAAGCCTGATTATTTAGCAAGGTTAAAGTGTGTTCATTAACATAATTTTCTAAATACAGGTTTACCTATTCTAAACGGTTAAAAAAATCACCATCTCTCTTTAAATATATATGTATATATAGATTTTGAAACATAGGCTCTTGATTAAATAAAAATGATCCAATTCCCGTATATTTGATCGCCATTATTATATTTTTATTGAAAAGAAAATTTAATTTGAACATCTTTTTTAGTTGTTAGTAAGACTTGTAATTGGTAGGGTTGCCAGCGGGTTAGGAAGATCCGAACTCGATAGTCAAAAAGCATGCACAGCCTGTATCCTTCTTGGCATAACTGAGGTGGGAGTTATATTGGAAAATTAGAATCCTCTCCATTAATTATGCTTGTGCCCAGAGGTAGCAATTTTAGAAATGACACAATGAAATGAAATGATACAAAATTGGCTCAAAAATTCATATTTTTGTCTATAATTTTAAATACGAAGTCGTTTTTGCATCCAATTTTTTTAAAAAAATTGGAGATATATTATGTTAATCATGTATTGTCACGTTAGTTGAGTCTTATCATGTCTAAATTAGAGAAAACTCACGTTATAATCATGTTTATTATGATCTTACGTTTGTGTTAATCATTTTAATTGGATCTAATCGTTTGTAATTAGAGAAAATCCTCGTTTCTACTTGTGTTATAATGTGTGGACTGAAAACATGCAATTATGTCTGCCATCTCATGTTGTGTATTCGGTGGGTTGTGTTTGTATTTGATAGAAATAAAACAATTTCGTGTCATATTGGGTTAGGCCCAAACACGAACAAAAACACAAATTGCCACCCTTAATTAGAATTGAATCTGTCTCGATCCGAAATAATCTGATCTAACCTATACTATATGATATTATAATCATATGTATTTAAAGAAAAAAATAATTTACTAAATCATCCTTGATGGGAAAGATGGGAAAAGAACGGAGAGGGCATTCTAATAATTGAATATAGATACCAAAAACCGAGTTTATTCAAATGATAACATCTTTAAGATAAATAATTGTATTTGATCAAGTGGTAAGGTGCATTTTATTTATGTGTAAGTTTTTCGAATCCCTTAATTTAATTTTCTTTATTTTCTTACCATAAAGAGGTATTTTGGTAATTCATTTGAAATACCAAAAACTTTTCTCATACTTTATTAATAGTATAAATGTTTCATGTAAAAAAATATATTTACTTTTGTAATTTTGAATATAATATTAATTATTAATTAAATATATTTTTATCTGGTTGAACCTGTCACTCATTAGTTATATTAGTGATCCACCCACCTGGTCCCTTTATTGAGTTGGTGTCCATGTTTGGTCAAATCGTACGTATTACACTTATTTTTCTAGTCACACCAGAGTCTCCAAACCAACAGGAAAACCTACATTCAATGTTTTTCCTTTGACGTGGATTTAAAATTGTACAAGTTTTTTTTTTTTTTTTTGTCAAATTATGTTTTCTCGGATTTTATTTTTTAGGTTCTATTTGATAATAACATAGACAATTTTTTACTTTTTTCATAAAAAAAACAAATTCTTTGGGGGATGAGGAATTTTTTATTTTTTTTTTCAAAAAAGATAATAAAAGATGGACAATAGCTACTCATAAAAATGACTATGAGTTGGATAGCATCTAATCACATGTCTCAACTTATTTTTAAACTTTTCACAAAAATCTAAGTGTTTTTTTTTCTTCATGTTTTTATCAAACGGAGTCTTATGTATCATAATTTTCGAATGCTTTGTTTAATTTTGTACACTCAATATATCATAATGGTTTGTTTAAAATCTAAGTTTACGCTCATTTTATTGTGACTAATTTTAAATTTTGGATACAGTTGTTTTTTCTTTTTTTTCAAAGAACTCTAAATATTGTGTATTTATTAAACTAAATTTTGCATACATGCAGTGCGTATACAATACAAATATAATTAATTTAAAGAAAAAATATTTTAAAAAACAATAAGTGACTTAATAGTTAAACGGATCTGAATATTCGTGTAAGCGCAAGGGTTTGAACCCTATTACTTACGTTTAAAAATCAAAAAAATTATGAATTTGAAACTCTAAAGGGGTAAAATACCTTCTGATTTTATATAATATAGTAGATAAAAGGAATAAATATTGTATACTCTATGGTTTAATATATATTTTTTTGTTAAATTAAAAGAACTTCTAGTTTAAAAAGAATTTGTAGTAAAATTTGTTCAGTCCCACCCGACAGAAAGATTCAGGTCCGCCTACCAGGTTTAGTCCGCACGCCGCCGTGGACCCGGAACTTACCAACATAAAATATTAGTATATTTTCAACAAAATGCACATCTAGTCAAATGTGTTTCCCTAACTTATAAAATGATATTTTTTTGTTCTTTCTCTGAGTTGTCTTTTACACTACATTAGATATAAAATTTATTTTCGGTCGCGAAATTAAGGGAAAGTTTGTTAGACAGTTTCTTTTTCTGAAATATTTTAACTTGCCGTTCACATATTTTTTATTTTTAAAACTTGCTATTATATTAACTTTCAGGTTACCGAACTACCTTTGACTGAAACTTGCATCTGTAAATATTGTAGTTGAGTAACTAGAAAAATACGGATTATTGTTGTTGAATAACTTGAGTTAGTTAACTGATTATTATACTTAAGTAACTGGTTACTATAATTACCAGAGACCATAAGCTACTAAAAAAAAATTGTAAATCACAAGTTAAAAAGTCCAAAAAAACATTGGACCCTAATTTTTTCGAAATATAAGTTTGGAACTGGCCGAAAAAAATTTATATGGGAGAATTCAAATACAATACAGAATCTCTCACCAACATCAATCCCACACTAATTACTGTGAGGGTGTGTTTGGATGCATAGCTTTAGAATTCTATTAGAATTGTAATTATGTAGTATTACAATTCCAAGAATTGCAATACCATTGAATTACAATACCATTGTTTGGATTGTACATAGTTTTCATTTGAAATTCTAATAGAATTCAAAATTTATTTATTTGGCTAAATTGTAAAATTCATTTGAAATTTCAAATAAACAATAAGGCGGTGATAGCTGAGATTCATTTAATATAAATACTTTGTACATATATATATATATATATATATTATATTTAATGTGTATGTACATGTATGTAATATATATACACTTGTATATGCAAAAGTCTTTTATAAAGAGAAAGATTAAATAGGTGAGGTGGGGGGTTGCAGGTAGACATATGTAATTTATATATATATATATATATATGCATGTATGTATGTGTGTGTAGCTACTTTTTTTTTTCTTCCTGAAACAAAGGGTGTTGTGAGCCTGTGAAGGCTTGCTTTGGGAGGGGGGGTAGGTTTGCTGCTGCTGGAGTGGGGGTGTATGGGGGTGGGGTGGGGGGTGATATGAGTGGTGATGGTGAATTATTATTATTTATTTATTTATTAATATTATTTTTTACAATTCAATAAAAATTGGAATTACAAAACTCTACTATTTTTATGGAATTCAATCCTTTATAATTTGTGATTTTAGAATTCTAATAGAATTCTAAAACTATACCTTTTAACATATTCAAACAATAGAATTTTAAAACCATCCCCCAATTCCAATTCTATAGTATGGAATTGGGGTTGCCAAACACACCCGAGAGTCAAATAATTGGACCTAATGGAACAACCTATCGTTTTAAAATGTTTTCACTCAAAACGAGAAATCTGGGTGACTTCTACTATTGTCCGGTTGTGATTATATTCTAATATTCAGAGCTAGAAGAAGTTGACTTTGATATTTCTATACTCACGGGCTTATAAATTTGTCTATATAAATTTGGATCCCTAGAGTTTAATACCACACTCAAAACTCAAGAAAGAACCAAAAAATGGAGTTCTTTTACATTTATCTATTAACTCTCTTGGTTATCCTAGTCTCTCTTTTCTTTCACTTCTTCTATAAGTCTAGTTCTGGCACCGGCGTAAAAGTTCCACCGGGTAAGACTGGTTGGCCAGTGATCGGAGAGAGCCTCGAGTTTCTGTCCACCGGATGGAATGGTTACCCAGAGAAATTTATCTTTGACAGAATGTCCAAATACTCTCCCAACGTCTTCAAGACTTCGTTACTCAAAGAAAAAGTTGCGGTATTTTGTGGGGCCGGAGGCAATAAGTTCTTGTTCTCGAACGAGAACAAGCTCGTTCAAGCGTGGTGGCCTTCTTCCGTCGACAAGATCTTTCCTCCGGCAAATGAAAATCAGCTGAGCTCATCAAAAAAAGAAGCGTTGAAAGTGAGAAAAATGCTGCCAAACTTCTTCAAACCGGAATCTCTACGAGTATATATTGGAATAATGGATCAAGTCACGGAAACACACTTTGCATCAGAGTGGGACAACAAAGATGAAGTTGTCGTATTCCCTCTCGCCAAACGCTTCACTTTCTGGCTCGCATGTCGTTTGTTTATGAGCATCGAAGACCCTAACGATGTCAAAAAATTCGAGGAGCCCTTTGAACATATAGCCTCGGGCTTGATTTCGGTCCCTATCGACTTGCCTGGAACACCGTTTAGACGCGGCATTAAGGCATCAAGTTACATAAGAAAAGAACTTGTTCTGATCATAAATCAGCGGAAGATCGATTTGGCGGAGGGAAAGGCGACGCCGACGCAAGATATATTGTCACACATGTTGACAACAAGTGATGAAGATGGCAAGTTTATGAATGAGTTGGACATAGCTAATAAGATCTTGGGTTTGCTGATTGGAGGTCATGACACTGCTAGTTCTGCTTGTACCTTCATTCTTAAATATCTTGCTGAGCTGCCTGATGTTTATGACAAAGTCTACGAAGGTAAGATCTCATTTCTAGCTATTTAATTTGTTATTGCTTTTTAAATTTTGTTTCTTAATCTTCTATACATGCGCGTAAACAATGGATCGAATCATACATGGAACATATTTTATAAATAAAATCTATTTGTTTAATTTCCCAAAAGAAGGGTAATACCGTAATACTATTTCCAAAGCAATTTTCACTCATTTCAAAGCTAGGGTGTGCATGGTCCAGTTGACCGAACCGATCGAACACCAGTGGACCGAATATATCGGTCCTATGAATTCGTAGACCGGGCTGGATCGAAATGAGTGTTAAGACCGGACCAGTCCAGTTTCGGTCAGTCCCTTTAGTTTGGGCTTTTTTTTTCGACATTTTTATAATATGTCATGTGATTATTTTTGGGCATGATTAATTACCTATCCAAACGTGAAGTAGAACATGCGACTCATTTTTTTCCATCAAATTCATGGGGTCCGTGAGGCTAGCAGCATCCAAAAGCATATGTATTAGGTGGCTATTGTTGTTTAGTGCTGCTTCTGTTTTGTGTATAGATATTTTTAAAAAAAAATATCTTAAAATGATAATATAGAACTTTTAGGGTTCATTTGACAACAAGATGGAAAACGATCAAAAAAATGATTGTTGTGAAAAGTTGCAAAATGAGTTAATTGTGACACGGCGAGATTTCTTCTCACTATTTTGTTTTTTTCTTGGAAAAAATAATTTTTTTCATGGTGAGAAGTAAATTTTTTACAGAAAGTCTAGACAAATATGGAGGATACATAAAAACAAACAGGAGATGGAGTGTATCTCACTGCATCACTCAATTCATTTATCTACTTTTGGCACAAATTAGTTGTTTTTGCTATAATTTTATATTTGTTATCAAACATAGCCTTATATTTATTTTACTTTTAATTAATATATAGCTGTATATCATCGGGTAGATTTAATTTTAGAATAAGGAATTGTGTAGCTCGAATCTAAACCCTCGTGCTTCTAAAACAAGACCTTAATTTGTTTTAGACTCAAAATAAGTCTTAATTTGAGAACAAAAAAATGGCATTTTATCCAACTTATATATATATATATAAAGGGTGATTAGTGCCGTAAATGTATCTTCTAGATACATAAGTCTTGTTGATGCGTATTTGGAAATTATGAAGCTTTTGATTATATACACATACGTGTATTTTATTTTATTTTAAATTGCTTCCAATTTAATTATACATTTTGTTTTTTAGTAGTATTTGATTGCATATTTATTAATAGAATTAATTTTCACGGAACCTCGTTTAATTTTAATATTAATATTAGATATTATTAATATATATATATATATATATAATACTGGTTCGGTCCGGTCCAACCGAAACTTAAAAAATCTAAGACCGAACGCTAGACCAAACCGTTTCGGTCCTTCTAAATTTGGACAGGACCGGAACCAATTCAAACGGTCCGATCCAAATCGGTCCATTTTTCGGTCCGGTTCATTAATATTCGGTTCGGTGGTCTGGTTTAGTTTTTGAACACCCCTAGTCAAAGCAAATAACACATTGCATGGTTGTATATCATACTTTCAGTGGCCTAAATTGCTTTGATGTTAAAGAAAACTGCTACGGCAATAATGTTATCGTAAGGATGTGTTTGAATTGCTGAATTAGAAAGTCGGATTGGATTATTTAATTATATCCGAATATATAGGATAAACCAATTCCACCTCTTAGGTGGGATTCGTTAATCATTCTTTCAGTAGGATAAAAACCTATAGTGTGATAAATAATCCATCTTATTATCCAATCCCGACGAATACCAAACATGAGATATGATAAAGTTAGGGAGTTCTTAAATAAACCCACGAAATTATTCTTGTCACCCCAGTAAGTGAATACTTTCTTCTCACCGCACTTATTTTTTAGAAAAACTTTCAATTCACCCCAGTGCTGGGGTGAGTTTACTGAATGCATTATAGGAACGTTAATTTCCATCGTCGCTAAAAATAAAATATGAAAATTTTATTTAAACCCACAAAAATATTATTTTCATCTAAAAAAAGAAACCTTTCACTTCACCCCATCATATTTTTTATCGAAAACATTCAACCCACTCCATTATTGCTGACAAAGCAAATAACATCCAATATAATAATGTGAAATCCATCTTCAATCCAATAGATTGTAGAGATTGCAAAAGGTTGGAGCTATATATATAGCTAGTTTAATTACCAGAAATGGAAAAAGTTGCTGACCATAAATATAACAAAAGAGAAAGGAAATTAAACAAAAGATCGAGGAAACAAGTATAGTTCCGAAAAATATAACAAAAGTGAGATCGAGTTTTTCTTACCAATTAATTTGTCCACTTAATAATTTACACTTCGAAGGTAAAATCAATTTGAGCATTTTAATGAAATATATAACCCAATAAATTTAGCTGCAATACCGCTCCGAAGAAAGAAGAAAACGAAAGAAGGAAAGATATATATATGTATATCTGATGACGATGAAAGTTGAATGTTTGTGAAGTAAACAAGTTAATTAGCTTACCTTCAATGAAAGCCAAATCTCTTTTGAACACAATAAAATTTAATCCACCTGGTTCTTTGTTCTCGGGAATGGTGCAATTTATATGTTAAGTTGGCTACGATCCTTCTCAAGACTAAAATAAGTCTATAATTATATATATCAATGTCGGAATTATGTAGAGAGCATAAACTAGCCGATTTTGCTACCTTCACCCACTAAAACCATGAAAGATGAGACCCAATTAGCACAAGGAACAAATGTTCACAATGATCATCCATGGCTGCTGAAACTAGGATTAACACAAAAGAGCTCTTTGGTAAAACAGAGGATCGGCTTATATTATAGGCTTAGATCTACGTAATTAAATGAAAATAGTATATATGTATTTGTTTGCCGGAAAGAATGGAGTTTTTTAATTAATTTTTAAAAATTCAAGTGGATGAGAAGATAAATTAGCGACGATTTTTTCAAAGTACAGAAAGTGGGGTGACAAGAAAGAATTTTTCGCTATTTTTTAGTTTAAGGTTAATGTAATTTTGACTTTTGATAGGGTGAGAAGACGAATTATGTGGGTGCATTTAAGAATATCCTAAAGTTATCCTATCACGCATTCTTATCCGACGCGTTAAAGGTGACCTAAAAGAATTATTTTTTTAATATATTTTATAAGAAGGGTTATTTATATTTTAGCCCCTATTTAGTTTTCATAATTAAGTTAGGTATGAACTTCTATATTTTCTTAGTCATTGCCTCAATGGTTAATCAATTTAGTCAAATATCAAAAATACCCTCCTTAAAATTACTTAGGACTTTTTTGATTGAGACGATAGATAAAAATGAAATATTAATTTGAAATGTTACTTATTTTAAAAAAAATCAAAAATATATATAAAGACAACAATTAAAAATATTAATTGTTTGAATTAAAAAAATATATATTAATTTCAAATAATGAAAGTTTCATATTGCGTTCGTTCATACATAACTTATACATTATTAGTTTACACATATTTATAATACCAACAAGTTTTCTAATGTTAATGAAAATTCTATAACCTGCTAGTTAATAATACTTTAATATATTTATATATATATATATATATCTTATTAGAATATCTCCAAACAAAATTCTATACTTTGAACTCTATTTAAAAAAAATCATTATTGCATGTTTACTTCTATCGCAACCAAACAATCCTAAAGTATTTTTAAGGAAGGGTATTTTTAAGATTTGAGTAGATTGATTAACATTTTGACTAAAAAATTCCATCTAAAATGATGGGGTTTTTTTTTATAAACAAATTAAGGGAGGTCTAAGTCTCTCCCTTAATTCTATAAACAAAGAAAACCCCCCATTCACCCCATGAGTTGAACCCTTGATCTCAAGACAACGGTGGAAGTTGTCTACCACTGAAACAAATGATAGTTAAAAGAAACATAAAAGCGGAAGCAAACATTATTATAAAAACTAAATGGCACTAAAAACAAAATAAACTTGATTATATAAAGTAAAAAGATATTCAGTAGTTATTAAAGATGTGTCAAATTTTTGGTTTTCAAATTTTACTTTACGACCTTTCGGTTCAAAGAAAATATATGTTTACACTATAGTGTAAACAACGGATTACGAACCACCGCTATTAACAATAAAGCTCTTAACTGCTGAACGGTATATTATCTTCTTAACTGATTTCTTTTTATTAGAACTACATATGTTTAAATGACACAGAACTCATATGCATAAAATATAACTACTATTTAAAGAGAGATTATGAAATGACACTTAATTTAATATTTTTTCCCTTAATAGTCAAAGATCTTTTTCTTTTTTGGCTTAGTAGTCAAGATAAGTAATGGATTACAAGTATCAAAAACTATAAATTAATTAAATGAATTTGCTTGCAAGCCACCACTGAATAATTAATTAAGGTCAATTGTTGAGTTACTGACCAAAGCTAATAATTTAATTTCTTATTTTTTTTCGACCATAGAGCAGCTCAAAATTTTGACTTTCAACTTTTCTATGATTTTGCATTTACATCCTTCTAAGCCCATGGAAAATATTTTAGTCCCTAATATTTCATTTTTTATATTTCGATCCTTCAATTCAAATTTAAGCCAAGTTGCATTTTCATCTAAAATTGAATGTTATATTAATTATGGATGAAAGTGTAACTCTACTCAAACCATAAGAACCAAACTATAACAATTAAAATATAGGGACCAAAATGAGAATACATGTAAACTTTAAGTGGTAAAACAGTCAATTACTGCTATTTTACTTTCTTCTTAATATCTATATATATATATATTTATAGGACATAACAAGCTAGAATATTCATTGTTCGAATTATTAATTGATAAAATAAAAATTATATTTTCTTTATGTTTATTAATTTTTTCCTTGAGTGCCGGGCAATTTGTTTTCTCTTATTTTTTTTATTTTTTTTTTTGTTGCCTTTTTAGAGCAAATGGAGATTGCAAAGAAAAAACTACCTGGTGAATTACTAAATTGGGATGATGTCCAGAAGATGAAATATTCATGGAATGTAGCATGTGAAGTTCTAAGGCTTGCTCCACCACTTCAAGGAACTTTCAGAGAAGCCCTCACTGATTTCATGTACTCTGGTTTCACAATTCCAAAAGGCTGGAAGGTAAGCTAATTGAATTAATTAAACTATGTATATAACAAATAAGATAGAACCATCAGCAAGTGGCTTCATGGTAGCACACTGGGATCAGCGTTGGGTTCAATTGGGAGTTCTCTAGGTCGAATCCCAACAGTTGCAAAAATATCTGATGGCCAGCTGTTGGCCACTGTTTCACAAACAGAGATTAGTCGAACAAAAAAATAATAAAGTGTAAAACAATATTCTCTTATGAATTAAGTATTTTTGAATATTAATCAACAAGTTTTTTTTATATAGATATACTGGAGTGTAAACTCAACGCACAGAAATCCTGAATGCTTCCCAGACCCCTTGAAATTCGACCCATCAAGATTCGATGGAAGCGGACCCGCGCCATACACGTTCGTGCCCTTTGGTGGTGGGCCTAGAATGTGCCCTGGGAAAGAGTATGCTAGACTGGAAATACTAGTGTTCATGCACCACTTAGTGAAGAGGTTCAAGTGGGAGAAAGTGATTCCCGAGGAAAAGATTATCGTGAACCCCATGCCCATTCCTGAGAAGGGTCTCCCTGTCCGCCTTTATCCTCATAAAGCTTGATTTGGGAACATAATTTTGTCTTATTATTAACTATCAAGAAAAGCTAAAGTTAAAGACATTCAAATAAAGAAGTGATCAACATTATACATGTGATATTAGGGCTTGAAGTGTATAGCTAGACAAATACTTGAAATATAGTAATTAGTACTATCCATTTGTATTCAATAAGCTCACATTACTTAATTTCGTAATTTTTTTTCATTTCAACACGTTGGATCAATTTTCTTTTGTGGGTGTTGTAACGTGATTTAAATAAATTTTTAGTTTATGGTACCAAATTCTAAAGTTGTTAACACTTTTGACTCCTAAAGTATGTTCTCTGTCTCACTACTATCCCCAATGTTTAAATTTTTATGTATAAGACCTTAACGCCTGTAAATTGTTCCAATTTAGTCCAACTAATGATGGTCTGTTAAAATTGATAACCAAAAAGTATGTTTTAGTTTTATATGTGCATGTTTTGAGTATATTAAGCAATTACTATGTTATGCACAAGTGCCAAAAACTCTCCAATCAATGTCAAGTAGTCCGCAACGAGGTCCCGACGCCTAGGGTCGTGACGGTGGTTATGGCTCGTATTTCTACGATTGAATTTGCTTCATAGGTACATAACCGAAAAAATGCCAAGAAATACTGACGCGGCAAAAATACTTCCGCACTTAGGAACCCAAGTGTAGGTTGTCAAGTTATAATACTTGGTAAGTTAAAGTGTTGAACCACAAGAATTGTTGGAAAGTCGATGTAGCGATTACGAGTCGAAGGCTTTGTTTAAAGAAATTGATTGATTGATTTTAGTTATTGATTTTAAAGTCTTGCAATAAAAATTAAAGTGATGTATCAAATGATGAGAAAGGGCTAAGGCATTATAGAATTCATTTGCTTTGCAATGTTATGTATAATCAATCTTATTCAATGTTCTCAATGCAATTCCTAAGTATTGAGTATCTTACACTTTTCTAAGCAAAAGGGTGTGACGCATAAGCAACCCATTTCCATATAAATGCAATATAAAGAAAGCATGTAAGCAAAATTCAACACAAGTGTATCTTTCATTTTTATCTTGTAACAAAAGGTATGAAGCAAGTGCAACCCATTTCGATATAATATTCAACCAAGATAAAAACTTGAGATACACCAAAAGAAAAGGTATAAATTTAAACTAGGCACTTGAGAATTCATTGTTAGTTTCTCCTAAGCAATTGACTTGATTATGAAAATGGCTAACTACAAAGAGTTTGGCACAATAAATCATAACATTTTTTTGTCTAAGATTGGGAGGTCTACTTGGAGATTAAATCATCCAATTTAGACATATTTAATAAATACAAATTGAATCCTTAAAATGATTAGTGAAGTTGTTTATGGCATAAACTTAAGAGATCTTCCTTAGCAACACTTTAACTAAGAAAATATTGAGTCTCAAAATCATATGAAGTGTAGAAAGCACTCAACATGTCATTAAAGAATTCAAGGATTGAAATCTAAAATTTATGGTGTTTCCATGAATATTCAAAGACTAATCATGCTTGGTAATGAAAAGTATCTCATTCATAGAAGGAATGGACACATGTTAGTAAGAAATACACAAGTGTATCATTTCCTCATTAATGCTTAAGATCTGTGTATACAAGGCATACAAAGTCAAATCATCTTATGAAAATTATCTTACTAGCTTATGAATAGTTGATTAAATGAAAAAAAATGAAGGATTCAACAAGTATTTAACAATACTAACAATGGAATGAGAATTAAACTTACATAATTAATATATGCATTGCAAACTTCATCTTTAATTTAGCCTTAGCAAATAAATTTACTCCATAATAAATATAGAGACAAGAATTATAGAAGTGTATTCCATTTCTCTTCAATAAAAAATTACAAGCTCTCAATAAATTGAGAGATGAAAAGTGATAAAAGATATATCCTCAAATAGGACAATGAAGACTATAAATAGATATATGTTGCCTCCCTCCCCATTTTCTATTCAAAAGTCAAGAGTTGTTCACTCTATAGCATGGGCAAAACAACCACTAATTAAAATAATAAATTCTATTAACCAATTTCTTAGCTAAAGTTGTCCCTTTAAGCAAGCTATGGTAAGTAGAGAAATAAAAGGGATGTGCATAAAGCATTGAGTATGTCTCTTAGATCAATCTTGGCTTAAGCTAGATTGATCCAAGTGTTATTAATAATTCCATGATTGATCTCACATACTTTTTGTCAAATCTAGATTGATCTTGAAATGAGCTAGATTGATCTAGCTCTTTGACTTTCCATTGAGTTTTTGCTTTAGAGGCCAAAATTGCTTGGATGATCATTCTTCCTTTGTTCAATTCATTTCTTGAGATCTAAAGGCATCAAAAATAAAGACAAATCGTGCATTAGCATTGTTAAATACAAAAGTGCTACGAGACTAATTGCGAAACAAGTTGGAAAACCAAGCAGCTTTAGAGAGATAAATGCATCAAACAACTTAGAAAAAGAGAGTATGAATGACAATATTATGCATTTACCAAATACCGGTTATCGTATTTGGGTAATTGAGTTGGTTAACTAGTTACCATACTTAAGTAAATGGTCACCGTACTTGAGTAACTTATCACCATAGTCACTAAAGACTGCGAGCTACTTAAAAAAAGTTATGGATCGCAAGCTAAATCATTCTAAAAAAGAAGAGCTAGGCTTTAATTTTTTAAAAAAACCAAAGTTTGGTGCTGGGCCGAAAATATTTGTAAAGAAAAAGTCAAATAAAGAAGATGACTTTAGTATTTAATTTTTTTCAATCCCTTAATGAGTCTTGTGGGGGTCTCAAATCACTGGACCAACCTATTCTTTCAAAATGCTTTCTCCCTAAACGAGAAATTTGAGTGACTTTTAATATTGTCCAATTGTGTCATATTCTAATATTAATCAAAACTATAAGAAGTTGACTTTCATATCCCCATACTCACAAAAGCTTATAAATTTGTCTATATGAATTAGGATCCCTAGAATACAATAGCATACTCAAAACTCAAAAAAGAACCAAAAAAATGGAGTTCTTTTATGTCTCTCTCTTAACTCTCTTTCTTATCCTAGGCTCTCTCTTATTTCACTTCTTGTACAAGTCTAGTTTTGGCACCGGCATAAAACTTCCACCGGGCAAGACTGGCTGGCCGGTGATCGGAGAGAGTCTTGAGTTTTTGTCCACTGGCTGGAAAGGTCATCCAAAGAAATTTATCTTTGACCGAATGTCTAAATACTCGCCCAAAGTCTTCAAGACTTCGTTACTTAAAGAAAAAACTGTGGTACTTTGTGGGGCCGGAGGCAACAAGTTCTTGTTCTCGAACGAGAACAAGCTCGTTCAAGCGTGGTGGCCTGCTTCGATCGACAAGATCTTCCCTCCGGCAAATGAAAATCAGCTGAGCTCATCAAAAAAAGAAGCGATGAAAGTGAGAGAAATGATGCCGAACTTCTTCAAACCGGAATCTCTACGAGTATATATTGGAATAATGGATCAAGTCACGAAAATACACTTTGCATCAGAGTGAGACAACAAAGATGAAGTCATCGTATTCCTTCTCGCCAAACGCTTCACTTTTTGGCTTGCATGTCGTTTGTTTATGAGCATTGAAGACCCTAACGACGCCAAAAAATTCGAGGAGCCCTTTGAACATATAGCCTTGGGCTTGTTTTCTTTCCCTATCGACTTGCCTGGAACACCGTTTAAACGTGGCATTAAGGCATCAAGTTACATAAGAAAAGAACTTATTCTGATCATAAAACAACGGAAGATCGATTTGGCCGAGGGAAAGGCCACGCCAACACAAGATATATTGTCACACATGTTGACGACAAGTGATGAAGATGGCAAGTTTATGAATGAGTTGGACATAGCTAATAAGATATTGGGTTTGTTGATTGGAGGTCATGTCTCTGCTAGTTCTGCTTGTACCTTCATTCTTAAATATCTTGCTGAGCTGCCTAATGTTTATGACAAAGTCTATAATGGTAAGATCTCATTTCTATTTGTTAATGTTATTGCATTTTTAATTTTGTTTCTTAATATTCTGCACATGTGTGTAAACAATGGATCGTATCATACAAGGAACATATTTTATAAACAAAATCTATTTGTTTAATTTCTTGAAAGAAAGGTAATACTGTAATACTATTTCCAAAGCAGTTTTCACTCACGTCAAAGCAAATAATCATTGCATGGTTGTACATCATGCTTTAAGTGTCGTAAATTGCTTTGACATTAAAGAAAACTGCAATGACAATAGTGTAATCATAAGGTTGTGTTTGAAGCGCCGAATTAGAGAGTCTGATTGAATTATTTAATCCTCTCCCAACAGGATAAAACAATCACACTTCTTAGGTGAGATTCGTTAATCCTTCTATCAGTAGAATAAAAAGCTTTAGTGTGATAAATAATCCACTCCAATATCCAATCTCGACGAACACCAAATATGGGATAGGACAAAGTTATCCTATCACATCCTCTTACCTGGCGCATTAAATAGAGCCTAAAAAAATTATTTTTTAATACATTTTATAGGAAGAGTTATTTAGGTTTTAGCCCCTATTTGGTTTTCATAATTAAATTTGGTATGAACTCTTATATTTTCGTAGACGTTGCCCCCAATGGTTAATCAATTTAGTCAAATATCAAAAATACGCTCCTTACAATTACTTAGGACTTTTTTGATTGAGACGATAAATAAAAATGAAATATTAATTTGAAATGTTACTTATTTCAATAAAAAAATAAAAAAAAATATATAAAGATAACAATTAGAAATATTAATTAATTGAATTAAAAAAATATATGTTAATTTTAAATAATGAAAGTTTCATATTGCATTCGTTCATACATAATTTATACATTATTAGTTTACACATATTTATATACCAAAATGTTTTCTAATGTTAACGAAAATTCCGTAACCTGCTAGTTAATAATACTTTAATAGGTTATATATATACATATATAGAGCTAGGCTATAAAGAGGGATTCCCTCACTTTAACAAAAAGAAGGGATGACCATTTAGAAGGGTAAATCGATGAATTTTTTTCGTAAGATTTTGTAGAGATGATCTATATTATGAGTAGATCACTTCCACTAAATTTCATAAAAAAATTCAACCTAAAAGTGAGTGAGATGATCGTCAAAAATTTTAACGGCCCAAAATGTACATATATATCAATTTTGCAAAACACTCACTTCTAGGTTGAATTTTTTTATGAATTTTTGCGGATGTGATCTACTCACTATATAGATCATCTCTACGAATTTTCATAAAAAAATTCATCGATTTACCCCTCTAAATAGTCATCCCTTCTTTTTGTTAAAGTGAGGGAATCCCTCTTTATAGCCTAACTATACATATATATATCTATCTTATTTGAACATCTCCAAACAAATTTTCATATTTTGAACTCTGATTTTTTTTTTTAAAAAATCATTATTGCATGTTTACTTTTATCTCAACCAAACAATCCTAAAGTATTTTTAAGAAAGGGTATTTTTAACATTTGAGTAGGTTGATTAAGAATAGACTAAAAGATTCCAACTAAAATTAAATGAGGGTTAATCAAAAGTTAAAAGAAATATAAAAGAGCAAGCAAACACTAGTATAAGAACTAAATGGCTCCAAAGCCTAAATGAATTCATTTACTTTATATAATAGTAAATGAATAAATATTTACTATTATATAAAGTAGAAAGTCATTTCACAGTTATTAGAAATGTGTTGGATTTTTTATTTTCAAATTTTACCTTGCGAGCTTTCAGTTCAAAGAAAAT
Source organism: Lonicera japonica (assembly GCA_021464415.1). Lineage (NCBI taxonomy): Eukaryota > Viridiplantae > Streptophyta > Magnoliopsida > Dipsacales > Caprifoliaceae > Lonicera > Lonicera japonica. Next base: position 66,835,656 of record CM038467.1, on the reverse strand, counting down.
ATATGTTTACGTTATAGCATAAGCAATTGATTACGAACCATGCTATTAACAAAAATAGTAAGGCTCTTAACCACTGAATTGTATATTATCTTTTTAAGTGATATTTTCTTTTTTAAAATACATATATTAAATAACACGCATCTCATATGCATAAAATATAACTACTATTTAAAGAGAGATTATGAAATGGCACTAGAGTTTAATATTTTTTTCCTTAATAGTCAAAGATCTTTTTCTTCTTTGGCTTAATAGTCAAGATAAGTAATGGAGTACAAGTATGAAAAACTATAAATTAATTAAATGAATTTGCTAGCAAGCCACCATTGAATAATTAATTAAGGTCAATTGTTGAGTTACTGACCAAAGCTAATAATTTAATTTCTTATTTTTTCCATGATTTTCCATTTACATCCTTCTATGTCAATGGAAAATATTTTAGTCCCTAATATTTCATTTGTTATATTTCAATCCTTCAAATTTAAGCCAAGTTGCATTTTCATCTAAAATTGAACGTTCCGTCAATTTTGGAACAAAGTGTAACTCTACTCAAACCTTGAGAACCAAAATGTAACGATTAAAACGTAAAGTCGACCAAAATGAGAATACATGTACACTTTAAGTGACCAAAATGAGAATACATGTACACTTTAAGTGGTAAAAGAATCAATGACTGCTATTTTACTTTCTTCTTAATATAAATATAGGACATAACAAGCTAGAACTTGATAGAATTATTAATTGATAAAAAAAAAATTATATTTTCTTTATGTTTATTAATTTGGTCCTTGAGCGCCGGGCAATTAATAATCCAGTAGAAGAGTGTTGTTGCCTAGTAAAAAATATTTGTTTATTTGCTTTATCTTATTTATTTATTTTATTCTTTTTGTTGTCTTTTTTTTAGAACAAATGGAGCTTGCAAAGAAAAAAGCACCTGGTGAATTACTAAATTGGGATGATATTCAGAAGATGAAATATTCATGGAATGTAGCATGTGAAATTCTAAGGCTTGCTCCACCATTTCAAGGAACTTTTAAAGAAGCCCTCACTGATTTCATGTACACTGGTTTTACAATTCCAAAAGGCTGGAAGGTAAGGTAATTGAATTAATTAAACTGTGTATATAATAAATAAGACATAACCGCCAGCAAGTGGCCCAGTGGTGGCGCACTGGGATTAGCGCTGGGTTCGACTGGAAGTTCCTCTGGTCGAATTTTGACAGGCTGCAAAAATATCTGGTAGCCTGCTGCTGGCCACTGATCCGTCGATTCCCGATAGCTGCAAAAACATTGTGTGGCCAACGGTTGGCAATCGTGTTCCGCTAACAGGGATTAGTCGACCTGTGGTACTATAAAGTATCTAGACCAAAATTTTTTTAAAAATTAATAAGATAGTGTAACACGATATTCTCTTTTGAATATAATGAAGTATTTTTGAACCAACAAGTTTTTTTATATAGATATACTGGAGCATAAACTCAACGCACAGAAATCCTGAATTCTTCCCAAATCCCTTGAAATTCGACCCATCAAGATTCGATGGAAGCGGACCGGCTCCATACACGTTCGTGCCCTTCGGTGGTGGGCCTAGAATGTGCCCTGGGAAAGAGTATGCTAGACTAGAAATACTCGTGTTCATGCATCACTTAGTGAAGAGGTTCAAGTGGGAGAAAGTGATTCCCAAGGAAAAGATTATCGTGAACCCCATGCCCATTCCTGAGAAGGGTCTCCCTGTCCGCCTTTATCCTCCAAAAGCCTGATTTGGGAACATAATTTTGGCTTATTATTGACTATCAAGCAAAGCCAAAGTTAAAGACACTCAAATAAAGAAGTGATCAACATTATACATGTGATATTTGTTGACCTTGTAGGTCTTAATCTTATTTTGATAATAACAATAAATCAATCTTGTGTAATTTAACATGTTCTTGATTTAAGATTATAACTTTCTTATTTGGAAAATCAAGAATAGCATGATTGCTCGAAGGAAGTTTGACAAGGATCGTTCAATCAATATCCGATCAAGTCAACGAAGCATTGGACTAGCAAGAAGATTAATCTCATCAATGCAATTGATGAAGATCAAGATCAAGGATCACACGCAAAAGCTTCAAAGGAAGAATCAATTTGAAGAAACAAATCAAAGCATTCGAAGACTCACCTATTCGGTAATTGAGTGATTGCTTAGGATTAATGTAAAGTTTCTTAATTGATTGATTATATAACTCAAACATGAACATGCATCATTCTTAGATTAATCAAAATCAGTTTGAATCGAAAATCATTTCAAAACATCATTTTAGCAAAAACCGGTTTTGAAATAAATTCGTATTAAATTCAAATGATCATATTTTGAGTTTTCCCAAAAATAGATGTCTTAGGAACTTATTTTTAAGGTCCCCAAAGCATTAGAATTAATTTTGGAGTTTATATGCAAAAGTGCAAAATTTGGGATTTTTGGCCTTGGGGCCTGTTGGGCAGTCTGGTCCATCAGTTGACTAAGGAGTGTGCTCAGTCGACTAAGGCTCCATCAATCGACTAAGCAGCTTTGCTCATTCGATTAAGGGTTCATCATTCGACTGATGGTTTTGCTTAGTCGACTGATGCTCCAGAATATAGCCGTTGGATTTTTAATTTTTTACCATTTTTAGTACCAAACTTCTACCAAACCTCACAAACGGCTATATCACTTTTGGGACTATATATACACTATCTAAGACTCATTCTAAACACATTTAATCATTCATATACTCTATTCTTCATCTATCTTCATTATTAAAAGATTCAAGAAATTGTTTTTGATCAATCATTCTTATTGAGCTATAAATCTTGATCAATCAAGTAACTCTAGTGTGAGCTTCAATTGTATTCTTTAAACACTTGAGAGTTATTGTTAATTGGTGTGAATCACCAAACAAGTTAGTATTCAATTGTGAGAGGTAAATCTCATAGGAAAAACAAGAAGGTAAATTCTTGTTTAGAAATTGTGAAAGGTAAATTTCACAAGGTTAGCAAGAGAGAGTTTCTTGTGTGAATATTGTGGTCAAGCAATATTTGTAAAGAGTGTGTGAGAGGATATACTTGTAGTGGTTTGATCTTCACCCGGAAGGAGATTGTTATTAGTGGAAATTCTCAGGGAACTAACCGAGCGCGGATTATGGTTTGGTAAACCAAAACCGTGTGGACAAAAAGCCTTGGACTTCAAATCGGTTCAATCTTTCTTACTCAATCTTTTTATTATTGATTGTTTGATTATTTGCTCTTGAGATTGTTTATTTAATTGTTTATGTGCTTACATTCCTTGATATATTTGTTTAATAAATTTGTTTTACTTAAACATTGTTAGAAAAGTTTTTAATTTCGCATTAAAGTTTTTAAACCCTATTCACCCCCTCTAGGATAGCTAGACAATACTTGATATATGGTAATTAGTATTGTCCATTTGTATTCAATAAGCACACATTGCTTAATTTCTTAAATTGGTTTATGCTCTGTGTGTGTGTTTTTTTTTTCCATTTCAGCTTGTTGGATCAATTTTCTTTTGAGGGTGTTGTAATGATATTTAAATAAATTCATAGTTTTTGGTACCAAATTCTAAAGTTGCTAACACATTTGATTCCTGAAGTATGGCCCCTGTCTCACTACCATTCGCAATGTTTTAATTTTACGTATAAGACCCCAATGTTTGGAGATTGTTCCAATTTAGTCCAACTAAAGACGGCCCATTAAAATTGATGACCGAAATGCCTACGTTTTAGTTTTATTTAAATGCATGTTTTGAGTATATTAAGCAACAAAAAGTTTAGATAACATATATTAATAAATTACAAAGACATTTGCTTCTCCTTTTAATTGGTGGTTAAGATTTGTTTGTTTCTCTTTAAATTGTACGGTTTATATTTGTTGTATTATTCTAATAATTTAATTATAGTTATGGCTGCATATGGGCCATTGAATTTTTTTATGATTATATTACAAACTTTTAACTTGAGTTATTTTGATGATATTTTAATAGAGATCATTTCTACCAAATTTTATGAAAAATTTATTCATTTATCCTTCTAAATGAGAGGTCGCATTTTTGGATATATATATATATATATATTTCAGATAGATTTGAAAGCGTTGAAAAGTATCTAAATTCTTTTGTTTCCACATTAATTAACTGCCTACTAATAAATCACAAAGCATTTGAATGGAATCCCAATTAATGATGGACGAATGTTAAAAATATGAAAAATTCTAAATTTGGAATATTAAAATTTTTAGTTTCTAAAATCAATTATAATCTAAACTTTAGTTCAAGAAAACTTTTTGTGAATGATTTATTAATACTAAAACTCTTCAATCAATATCAAGTAGTTCAAAACGAGGTCCCGATGCCTAGAATCGTGGCAATGGTTCTGGCGCATATTTTTGCAAATGAATTTGGTTAATGGTAGAAGCACATCATCATCTTTTGTCGTAAATAATAATTAATAGCACATATGTAACGATCCAATCTGGTTGAGTTTGAAAATGTAATAAAAATAAAATTCAACTTTGTTTATATATCAAAGTAATTTATAAAAATATAACCTTTAGAATATCTCCACTCTTCGTAATTAAAAATACATCATCTTTCCACTATTTATAAAAATAATGATCTAGACCGCGTCTGACTCATTAGTCCACAACCGACTCTGTCTCATGTTACCTGTGCCATAAAAACTAAAAGGGAGTAAGACATAACGCACATGAGTGAAAGTATCTCAACAAAATATTTTATCAATAATAAAATATTCACATCGACAATCAATGCAACAATCTCGGTAATTCAACAATACCAATAAATTAACAAAACACCAACCGACCTCTTACATAGGTCCCTCTTGGTAACATATTAAAAATAACTCACCTCACCCATCTCACCAGTGGCGGATCTAGGATTATGGGGGCCAAGGGGGCTAAGTGTAAAAGTAAAAAAAATAAAATTCTACAAATTAAGAAAATAATGCTAAAAAAATAGAAAGATAGTACTTCCATTCATAATTCATAACAAAACCAATAATACAAGTTACAATTGTTCACGACGAATTTTCATATTCTGAAAATGTTGCATTATAGTTTCGTTATCAATACATGCAAAAACATCTCTCTCAATGTAAACAATCAAGCTATCATCCAATCACTGATCTCCCATCTATTGCGAAGTGAATTTTTAATAATATTCATGGCAAAAAATGCCCTCTCAACTGAAGCAGTTGCAACCGGTAAAACCAAAGCCAATGTAAAAAGCAAATAAACATATAAGAAAATATTTCATGCATTCCTTTCTCCACCATTTTTTCTGCAAGACTACTAATCCCTTCCAATTGAGAAAAATCACTGCTCGAACGCATATGATGGACATAAACACCAAGTTAATTTTCAAGCATCAATAAGTCTCTATCCGAAAAATCATAAGGATAAAATTGAGCAAGAAGAACTAACTTTCGTTTGTTAAAAGCTACAAAGTTATTTTTCGGACTCAAGCATGCCAAACAAGTAAGTAACTCAGTACTTACCTCATTAAAGCGGTCATTTAATTTCGCAAGTTGCCCATCAATTACATGAATAAAGATCTCCACACAATAACGATGATAATTTTTCTTCATTGGAGCATTACGCCGTGATCTCCCTGGAATTACACATTCCTCATCCATGGTAGGAACTGTAATATTGTGTTTGTAACAAAATGAAGATGCTTGCTCAACCAATTCTTCAAACACATTATCCCTCATCAACTGTAGGTTTTCCTTGCATGTTTTCACTAAACTCATTGCACTCACAATGTCTTGATCTTTCTTTTGTAATGCTAAAGATAAAGTATTTGTTATTCCTAATATAGCTTTCATTAAAAAGAAGTGAAACACAAACTCAAAAGATTGTATTTCTCTCCATAACTTATAGGCTTCACCTAAACTATCATTAAGATTATCATTAACAATCATTTGAAGCACATTCACCACAGATGGAAACATATAAATGATACTAATCAATGTACCATAATGTGAGTTCCATCGTGTATCGCCAGCACATTTGAGAATAGTTTCTTGATTTAAGCCCCACCCTGTTATAAGACAATCATTTTTAAAAGCTCTCACAAGCTCTTCTTGGCATTGTGCTATAAGTGCATCGCGACGCTTACAAGATGCTCTAACAACATTAACCAAACTATTAGCCGTTTTGAAAAAAGAGTTAACATCAATGTTTTTCTTTCCTACCGCAACAAGAACTAGTTGAAGTTGATGAACAAAGCAATGAATAGAAAATGCACAAGGTTGTTCTCTCAAAATCTTTGTCTTGAGGCCATTGAACTCACCTCTCATATTACTAGCTCCATTATAACCTTGTCCTCATAACTTGGAAAAGCTCAAATTCGCGGAATAAAAGAATCCATCAATGGATTCCTTTACCGCATTTGAAGTAGTGTCGGTTACATGTTGAAACCCCACAAATCTTTCAATTATTTGTCCTATGTCGTTCACATAACGCATCATCATCGCCATTTGCTCCTTTATTGAAACATCACGTGCTTCATCCACTATTATTGAAAAATATCTATCTTTTACTTCACTCAAGATAAGACCAATGGTTTCTTTAGCACAAGAATTGACAAGATCTTTTTGAATTGAAGGAGCTATTAACTTTAAATTTTTCGGAGCATTCTCCAACACAACGGCCTTGACCTTTTCATCATGATCAACAAGAAATTGCAAGAGCTCTAAATAATTCCCTTTATTACTTGATTGTGCACTTTCATCACGACCACAAAAAAAACCTTATGGCCACAAATACCTAGTGCACTTAAATGATGCATTCAAGCAAGTGAGATAATCCGTGTGAGCTTGGCTTGTTTGCTTGATCATAATTGTTTCAATGTGTGTAGTTTGATGCATCAAATTATAAGCAACTTCTCTAATTTAGTTGTAAACACTACCAACCATTCCAACATGAAGGTTAAATATTTTTTTTGCCTTTTTCCAATTATTGAAGCCTACCCCAATGAATGCACCACCACCCACTTGATCAAAATTAGATTTGAAGAGATAACAATGAAGACAAAACGCGGCATCTTTAGCAATACTATATTCTAACCAATCATACTCATCAAACCATTGAGCAATGAAGCGTCTATTAATTCTTAATTGATTAGTTTATGGGAATTTATAACTTCTAGGTTGACAAGGCCCCTTTTGTATATATACTCTTCGCATCTCATCTCGAATATTAGGACTATAATCCGCCATTCAAGTTCTTAGTCCAGGGTCTGCATGAAGATTAGCTAATATCTCATCTACTTCAATTGGTCTTGCATTTAAACTACCCGAATTAGATGGAGAACGACTATCCGTAGATAACTTTCTTTTAAAGAATCGTTCCATAAATGTACAAATCAATTAATTCAATCAATCATTAATTTTTATCCAAATTATAAGATCAAGAAATAAACACATTTGAACCAAGGCTACAAGCCTAAAAAATTAATACTTTAATAAAGAAATGAAATGATTTTTTATTACTAATTTTGTGTTTTTGTGTTGTGAGAATCCGCAAATGCGACCCCGGGTCTCAATCCTGTGTTTGGGAGTCTAAAAAATCGGAATGAATTTCGTTGTTTTATTTGCTTCGATATATGAATATATCCTATTTTCTATCTTTAAATGCAAGTGGGTTTGTTTAAAGTCGCTAGCACGTTTTATGAGAAAACGTACAAAAAAATCGTGTAGGGGTAAAGGCCAAAGCAAGCCTTATCCCCATACGTTTTGTTTACGAAACCAGGATTTTATAAGGTTCAGGAACTATGTTACGGTTTGGGAAGGTGTTAGGTACCCATTCCGCCCTTTCGGTCTCTAGTGGTTCTTATATGTTTATTCTATGTTGAAAAACTTGGATGCCTTTACTAAGAAGTCTATTACTTTTCTAAAATACGTTTTATAAAGAAACCCAACTTTGGGAAAAACGGGAAAGGGGATAAAATCCTTGTATTCTGTAATCTGATCTTTTGTTTTGATAGGAAAACAAATGCAAATGACAAAAATTAGTAAATTTTGAAAGGGTGTTCTAATATTGTTTGTTGGAAAATTAATACAAGTATGCGTACCTGTATGCACAACGGAAATAATATTGGATCTTGTGAAATTGGCCTTACGATACTCGCGTTGTGTAGCGTTACACGAACGACTACCACTATGCCCACATCTTCAAGTACTCTCTACAAAGAACCCTAGAATGTGCTTGAGAAGAGATGACGGCCGCCTCTAAATTTGTGTTGTGTATTATGTATATTATTTAGGTCTAAAGACCTAAATATATATCATTAGCCTTAAAGGGCTTTGAAACCCTAAGGCCCACTATGGGTGTCACTATTGGACTAAACCAATAGGCCCAAAAACCAACATCTCCCACTCGTACATAGTGGGCAAATAATCGCATTCTCCCTTGCACCATTCTAGATTCCCCGTTCATACTTAGTAAATGAGTTGTGCGACCGCGAGCCACCTGAAAAGAAAATATTTGGAGTACTATGCCAAATTCCCAAAGAACCAGCATAGAACATCCCCATAGCGTCTCGTTCTACCCCTGACCTATTTAGCAACATTCAGATTAAGCATTTCTAATCCCTCGGAGTCACATCTCAGATCAACGCTTAAAATTCTCCCATTTTATTCTCACAGCTACGTCGCTATTCTCAGAAAGCGACATAACTTGGTACCAGTGATCATAAAACTTGAACGTGCTACCAAACAGTCATCCTTTCGCCCTCATATCACTTAGATTATATTCAATTGCTTTCCCAACGATGTCCCTTTAGGCTGCATCAGTCTTAGCCATAGGATACACACATCAAAGTAGCATACACTGAACTTCCTCTTCATGATACAGTCAAAAGTCACATAGGGAAAAAATAGTAGAGGATCATACATATTGTATCAATCCATAAGGACTCACGCAGTTAAGAAGCAGGGATCATTCTTTCACTTCCTTATATAGGTCGCGAAGCACATGTAGTATGACTTACATGTTACGGTGGAGTTCTCTTTTAATAAAGAGCGTATGTCACTACCAAACACCGTACAGATCTTAGTCCAGTCGCTGTTAAGCGCCTAACCCAAAAAATCTACTTGCTCGCTCGTTTTAGTGCCTAGATGAAATTTCGCATCCGGCTATTCACAGGTTATATATGGATAGTGGGGTATCCATATTCGGTCTTCAAAAGACTTTATCTTGGCCCTTTCCAAGTCGACACTTCAATCAATGTCAGCTCAGCTCACTATTACAGCGCCAAAAGCTTGACGTGTCTCATCTTTGCTCGCCTTCCAGGCGCTAAAGGTGATCACTCGTGTGAGAGAGTCGATCCATACCTATTGACATACTCATACCATGATATCCCAACCATGGGTAATGTGTGTGCTAGCAGTTATATTAAAATAATAACATAAGAGCAACAAATTTCAAAAAATTCATTAATAATAATATCAACGACATCAAATATCCTCTATGGTCAGGAAGAAAATAATCACAACCTACGTAATCCTAGACTCCTAACATGAGCCTGGCAAACATCTCTAATTATAGGTTTAGTCAAGGGGTCCGCAACCATGCGGCTAGTAGAGATATGCTTAAGGACCACCTCCTTTTGCGCAACCATGTCACGAATGAAATGGTATCTAATGTCTATGTGTTTGGTTTTCCCATGATACTTGGGATCCTTGGAGTATGCAAGAGCTGCCGAACTATCACAATATATCGTAATCGGCTCTGAAGCGCTTTTAACAATGCCAAACTCTCGAAGGAATCTTCTCAACCAAACACCTTCTTGAACAGCAGCTGAACAAGCAACGTACTCCGCCTCCATCGTAGATAGTGCAATACAAGTCTGTTTTTTGCTGCACCATGATATTGCTCCGTCGTTGAGCAAGAAAGCATAGCCTGACGTCGATTTGCGTCCGTCTGGGTCCCCTCCCCAGTCAGTGTCGGTGTATCCAACCACACGAAAATTTGATGCTTGATAGCAAAGCATATAGTCAGCTGTCCCTTTCAGATATCGGAGTATTCTCTTCACTGCTTTCCAATGAGCAACGCCAGGATTCCCTTGGAATCTACTAACAAGACCAACTGCATAGCAAATGTCGGGCCGCGTACACATCATCGCATACATTAGGCTACCAATAGCGTTAGCATACGGAACACGAGCCATCTTTTCCTTCTCATCAAGAGTCTTAGGACACATATCCAGACTTAAGGTATTACCCTTCTCAACAGGAGTGTCTATGGGTTTACAAGCTTGCATCTGAAAATGCTCAAGTACATTTCTTATGTAAGTCTCTTGAGACAAACCAAGAAGTTTCCTTGATCGATCTTTTAGGATCTTAACTTCGAGCACATAGATTGCCTCTCCCATGTCTTTCATTTCAAAATTTGAAGACAACCATGTTTGTGTGGCAACAACCATCTCCTTGTTGTTTCCAGCTAATAGTATGTCGTCTACATACAAAGAGAGAATCAAGAAACTATTCCCAGAACGTTTAACGTACACACAATGGTCCTCCTCGATCATCGTAAACCCATTTGAAGAAATGGCTCGATGAAATCTCAGGTACCATTGTCTAGATGACTGCTTCAACCCATAAATGGATCGTTTGAGCTTACAAACTTTGCGCTCTTTCCCGCTAGTTATAAAACCAACAGGTTAATCCATATAGATTTCCTCATCTAGTTTTCCATTGAGAAATGCAATTTTAATGTCCATCTGAAAAAGTTCTAAATCCATATGAGCGACAATAGCTAAAATGAGACGGATTGAGGCAAACCTCACTACCGGTGAGAACGTTTCCTCATAGTCAACGCCTTCCTTTTGGGTGTAGCCTTTCGCCACAAGGCGAGATTTATACCTATCAATGGAACCATCTGCCTTGCGTTTGGCTTTTAGAATCCATTTGTTTCCAATAGTCTTTCGCCCCGGCGGAAGATCTACCAAGTCCCAGACATTGTTCTTCCTCATAGACTCTATCTCATCAATCATTGCAACTTTCCATTCATTCGAAGCAGGGGATGTGATAGCCTCCTGATAATTTCTAGGCTCATCTACATCTTGCGGAGTACACATGAAAGCTGCCCCCTCAATCTCAAAACGACGACGTGGGATACTTTCACGATTGCTCCTACGCAAGTGTGGACTTTGGGAATCATTCTCTAATGGAGGGACACTCCCACTAGGAGGTTGCACACTCCCACTAGGAAGCGAGTCGCTCTCAACATCCTCATTCGGATTTGAAACGCCTTCATTCGATTCGACCATTTCAAACAACTTTATGTTTCTGTCCACATCCCTTCTCTTGGGGAATTCCTTCTCTAGAAAATCCACATCTCGTGACTCAATCTCACAAACAGTTCCATCTTCTTGTTCACCAAGCATCACATATCCTTTAGATTCCTTAGAATATCTAATGAATATGCACTTATGTGCTCTAGGGCCTAGTTTCCCATGCGAATGAGAACTAGTGTGAACATATCCCGCCGCGCCCCATGGGCGCAAATGGCTTAAGTCAGGCTTCCTGCCCATCCAAAGCTCATAAGGCGTTGATGAAACAGATTTAGAAGGCACACGGTTGAGGATGTAGGCAGCAGCTAAGATATCATCCCCCCAGAAAGATATTAGGAGGTTAGCTTGCGCCATCATCGATCTAATCATATCCAAAAGGGTTCTATTCCTTCTCTCCGCTACACCATTTTGTTGCGGAGTATATGGAGTAGTTAACTGCCTCTGAATACCTTTTTCATCACAGAGCTGCTTAAATAGCTCAGATAAATATTCACGTCCACGATCAGTACGAAGAGCCTTAATGGTCCTTCCACTTTGATTCTCAACCAACCTCATAAAACGCTTAAAGCAATCCAATACTTCAGACTTGTGGGAGATCAAATATACAAAACCGTAACGTGTGTAGTCATCTATAAATGTGATGAAATAGCTAGCACCATGCCTTGCCCTCACACTAAGTGGGCCACAGATGTCTGAATGTACTAATTGCAAAGAAAAAGATGCTCTAGTGGCCTTTCCAAACGGTTTTCTAGTTGACTTTCCTACTAAGCAATGCTCACAATTGGGCAAACTAACTTTAGCGAGCTGACCTAATAAGCCCTCTCTAGCTAATCGATTCATTCTGTCCTGGCCTATATGACCAAGTCTAGCATGCCAAATTATAGAATTATTAGTAGAAGCCACAAAAGAAATAGAATTATTATTACTGGAATAACAAATATCCAAAACAAATAATCCATCCGAAATAAAACCACTACCATAAAAAATTGTTCCATTAAAAATACTAACATTATTGTTCTCGAAAACTACTCGAAATCCTAGCCTAAACAAAGCAGAAACTGATAAAAGGTTCCGTCGAATATCAGGAGCAAACAATACATCATGGATCAATAGGTCGCGTCCACCGCGCATGCACAGCTTGTAGGTACCAATACCTATAACCTGAACAGCTTCTCCATTGCCCACGTAAAGTACTCTGCTTCCTGCTGGTATTCGGCGGTACTCCACATATCCAACTATATCCCTCACGACATGTTCGGACGCTCCTGAATCCACAATCCAATCATAGGAAGGATGAGCTACCATAACATGACTTGTTACATAAACAAAAGGAGAATTAGAACTTGAGAGTACCTTCTTCAGCTCAGCGCAGTCACGAGCAAAGTGACCTTCCTTACCACGGTTAAAACATGCTTTGTCGGCATTGCCCTTCTTACCACCACGCTTGCCCCGCTTGCGTTTGGTAGAGTTTGCCTTCTTAGGCGCACGTTCATCATCATTCCTTTTCCCATTATTTTGGTTCTTGCGCTTAGACCCAGATGCCTTGCGCGAACCAGAGTGAACCACATAAGAGGAATTATTAGCTTTAGCAGCTTCCAAGCGCTCCGCCTCTAACTCCAAATGACGCGCAAGATCATCAAAAGTTTTGATATTTTCATTGTGCGTCATATTGACTCTCATATGTTCCCACGAATCAGGTAGAGAACGAATTCCAGCTTGAACCTGCTGCTCATCGCTCAAGTTGTTCCCAGCTGCCTTGAGCTCGCGAATCATAATCGACATCTGTCTAAGATACTGCTTCATCGGGGTGTTAGAACGCATCTTATATGAGTCAAACTTCAAAGTCAACGCGCGCAACCTAGTAGCTGAAGTGGAACCATACTTAGCTTTCAGGGCATCCCACATTTCTTGAGCAGTCTTACAGTCCTCGAACGCGCTGATCAAGTCATTGTGCATGCTGCTAAGCATAACAAAGCGCGCACAACGATCCTTCTTGACCCACTGAGTGTAGGCCTCTTGATCGCGCCGATGTTGGGCACCATTGCCATCCTCCGGTGGTGGAGTCAAAGACTGGGTTAAGGTTTCCAAAACCTCTTGCTCATCAAGGAGATATTGGATTTTACGGTGCCAAATATCATAATTGTCACCATCCAATTTCTCTCCTTTGTTCAAGTCAGCAACAATGCTCTTAGAAGTCATCTAATTATGCGCCAAAAATAAGGATATTTAATAAGGATATTATTATCAGCACAACACACATAATATTTTGCAACACAAATCTTAAATAAAATTTAATAGTTCAAACATGACACGAGATCGAAAGATCGCTACGTTCAAAATTATCTCCCCCATCATGTGATATTATCAAATTAAAATTTAAATTATGCGCAAAAAATTGTATAGGAGCTTTAAGCTACCACTACACTCCCACTATATATAAAATAGATAAAACATGCAACACAATGATGATATATATAACAGTAAATAATATCAAAATTGCATGTATCGTAGCAAAAAAAAAACTACAAAAACTGTTTTATTTTCTAATAATCAAAAAACTGTTTTTCCAAAAAACAGAAAAAACAAAACTGTTTTATTTTTAATAAATAAAAAAACTGTTTTTCCAAAAACAGAAAAACAAAACTGTTTTTATTTTCTAATAAAAAAACTGTTTTTCCAAAAAACAGAAAAACAAAACTGTTTTATTTTTAATAAATAAAAAAAAACTGTTTTTCCAAAAAACAGAAAAACAAAAACTGTTTTATTTTTTAATAAACAAAAAACTGTTTTTCCAAAAAACAGAAAAACAAAACTGTTTTATTTTCTAATAAAAAAAACTTTTTTTCCAAAAAACAGAAAAACAAAAACTGTTTTATTTTTTAGTATACAAAAAACTGTTTTTCCAAAAAACAGAAAAACAAAACTGTTTTATTTTCTAATAAAAAAAACTGTTTTTCCAAAGCAAACAGAAAAACAAAACTGTTTTATTTTTAATAAATAAAAAAAAACTGTTTTTCCAAAAAACAGAAAAACAAAAACTGTTTTATTTTTTAATAAACAAAAAATTGTTTTTCCAAAAAAAACAGAAAAAAAAAACTGTTTTATTTTCTAATAAAAAAACTGTTTTTCCAAAAAAAACAGAAAAACAAAACTGTTTTATTTTTAATAAATAAAAAAAAAAACTGTTTTTCCAAAAAACAGAAAAACAAAACTGTTTTATTTTCTAATAAAAAAAACTATTTTTCCAAGAAAAACAGAAAAACAAAACTGTTTTATTTTTAATAAATAAAAAAAAACTGTTTTTCCAAAAAACAGAAAAACAAAAACTGTTTTATTTTTTAATAAACAAAAAACTGTTTTTCCAAAAAAAACAGAAAAACAAAACTGTTTTATTTTCTAATAAAAAAAACTGTTTTTCCAAAAAACAGAAAAACAAAAACTGTTTTATTTTTTATTTTTATTTTTTTATAAAGAATGGTAAACAACCGATTGTCGAAAACTTGAACGGTAGCCACCAAAAAAAATTAGGAAACTGTGCCTCCCAAAAAAAAATAATGGCTACGGCATTAAGAAATTGTACTTGCTGTATGCCATAATAATAAAGATAAGATCTTATATATATAATTGAAGCAACAGCAATAGTAGTCATATTAAAGCACAAAACAGTATGCACAGATCGCAGATCTAATCATGTATATATATAAATGCAGATCCAAGCATGCGAAAAATATATATATATACGTGATTATGTATGAAGACCAATCTGTATCCCTCTGATACCAATGTTGGAAAATTAATACAAGTATGCGTACCTGTATGCACAGCGGAAATAATATTGGATTTTGTGAAATTGGCCTTACGATACTCTCGTTGTGTAGCGTTACACGAACGACTACCACTATGCCCACAGCTTCAAGTACTCTCTACAAGGAACCCTAGAATGTGCTTGAGAAGAGATGACGGCCGCCTCTAAATTTGTGTTGTGTATTATGTATATTATTTAGGTCTAAAGACCTAAATATATATCATTAGCCTTAAAGGGCTTTGAAACCCTAAGACCCACTGTGGGTGTCCCTATTGGACTAAACCAATAGGCCCAAAAACCAACATTGTTTAATCAGATAACAATATTATTTTCATTTTTGCTTCGGTTTATTTTGAAAATATCAGATTCTCGTTTGGAATTTATTTGATATGGATTTGGATTCTTTGAGGTGAGTATATTAGGTATATCATAATCTATATAGGAGACTGGATATACCCGATCATAATCCTTTAAGTAAGTTTTATCGTTCCGGGTTTTGAAAACTTAATTTATCCGGACAATAATATACTTACTTCTTCTGGTTTTCAAAAATGATTTTATTAGGGTTTTGTTTTAAAAAAACAATAGACTACTTATAACTCAACAATAAGTTTATTCAAATAAAAATTGGATGGAATAACGGGTATACACAAAGGAAAACAAGTACACATATATATCAACTTTAAACACTAGAAGAAACTTTTTTACCTTCCCGATGAGATAAATAAGATAAGAAAGAGAGAAAATAATATGACCAAAGATAATCCGACAAATATAGACTTTTCTCCTCCAGATACAGTCGAGAATTTGACTTTGAAATACGAGACATTGAGAATTTAAAAACTCGGAGATTCTTCGAAAACTTGATAAGTTGAACTTAAAAAATTAGATTAGAGAGATAATAGCATTTTCTTCTGGTCAAACTTCAACCCTTGGGGTGTTTGGCTTATTTATACTGCTTGGAGGAGTTTGTCACGCAACATTCTCCTCAAAAGTGGAACTATTGCGCGACATCTTTTTAGGTGTCGCGCCACAAACGGCTGAATGGTTGTCCCTGACAAACTGATGTGTCAGGGAGTGGATGGTCTGGGTCAGAGGGGGGTTATCTTGCCACATTTGAAGGTTTATCATGCGACAATCTGGTTTGTCACACGACAAAGGCCTCTAAAAATGGGTTTGTCACACGACAAATCCCTCTGGGAACAGGGCTGCTGGGCTACGAACTTTTCGAAGCAGTTTCTAGTATTTTGGGTGAGTTTTAGTCTCAAAAGGGGCTTTTTCGAGGGTTTTAGGGTTCTTGCGGGGGGTCACGAATTGGGGTGTCTATAGACCCTCTCAACTCAAGCTCCTTGCTTATAAGGAATTGAGGCGACTAGAAAAGACCATGATCCATGACTCCTGCAAGAACTCTAAGAGAGCGTATGCAGAAGTGACTGTGAGTGCCTTTGGGGAGGTCTTTGTGATGGTGTTTGCCTCAAGAGAGGGCTTCCCTTACTTGACTGCCTTTCGGGAGGACTTTGTTTGCTCCACTGCCTCTATGGGAGGACTTTGTTTTCTCCACCGCCTCTCTGGGAGAACTTGTTTGCTCCACTTCCTCTGTAGGAGGACTTTGTTTGCTTTAATGCCTCTCTGGGAGGACTTTGTTTGCTTTACCACCTCTCTGGGAGGACTTCGTTTACTCAACGTGCCTCTATGGGAGGACTTCGTTGCTTAACGTGCCTCTATGGGAGGACTTCGTTGCTCCACTGCCTCTCTGGGAGGACTTTGTTTCCTCCACTGCCTCTCTGGGAGGACTTCTTTTCCTGTGTATAAGAAAAATGAACGATAATTACTTCCAGGGAGGGCTTTGTAGTTAAGATTCGCCTCCGGAGAGGGCTTGTGCTTGTGATTGCCTCAGGAGAGGACTTGTGCTTGTGATTTTAAGGGATCATGCTCTCTGTATCTTCTCCTGCTGCTAGAGTGAGAAAGAGAAAATTTTTGGGGAGTGAAGGAACTCGTCATGAGTTTATTTAATCAAGTTACATTTTTTACCCTCCGGGATTTTTTTGAAGCTTTACTTGCTTGATTTGTTTCTGAGAAAGAACACATCTTATGATATAACAATTTTTTGGATTTCATCGGTTTTTGCAGAGTCATGATTCGAAGACTTATTTTCAAATCATCTCTTCTGTATCATGCTGAAAAGAAAATTTGTTTGAAAGGAATCTCTAATCTTTTTGGTCCTTATCCGTTATCCTTTTTGAGAAATTTGTGGGCCCACATTGTTTTCTGTTTTTCAATGTCCTTATTTTTCCTTGTTTAGGAAAGCTTTTCTTGGCCCTCTCTATTTTTTGACCATGAGCCTTTTGACCCCATTTGGCCTGATCAAGAGCCTTACTCACTTAAGATGAAGCCCTGAGCCATTTTAGCCTAGCTGTCACTCTTGGTGTGGCTCTCCCTGCCACTTTCATACATTTCTGTTTCTCTCGCTCGCTCTGGGCATTCATGCGGGGTTCTTCTCTTTTCTACTCTTTCAATTTTTTATATTCCCGTATATATATTTTTCAAGGTCAGATTTGGTTCCTTAGTGATCAGAAATTTCTTTGTGGGCTGTTTTGTTCTCGCTTTTTTGAAGAGATGACTCTCAAAATTTTTGCTTTTATTTATTATCTTGAATGCGTTTTTATTAAAGAAAGTCTAGAAAACTCTTTTTATAGGTGTTCCTGCATGAAACAAAGGTAGGAAAAAGTCAAAGAAAATTTTTCCGGCTTTCTTCCCACTTTTACGGATACTTCTCATGGATCCTGCTCAGGGAGGACAGCCTGACCGACTAGAGGGTGACCAGGAGGATGTCACCTTTACCAATGCTCATAGCGTCTTACGCTACAGCCCCCACCACATAGACTAGGATGCCCTCGATTGGTACAGCGAGGATGGTGTGGATCGTGGCCGTTCCGTGGTATACCGGGACGTGACCCGGGCTGTCTCTGTACCAACTGTTCCTTAGCTTCTGATGGAGCCAGTTTCCCATGAGATTCGTCGACGATGCCTGGTATGTCTTTCTGCAAATTTGTATTTTTCCATACTTGTGCAGATACTTATGTATGCTAGATATGTATATATTTTCCATGTAAGGATACTTGTTTTACTTCCCTGCATTTTTAAAACAACATTTAGTTAGTTTATGTAATTTCTCGAGTGATGATTATTCGATTTTAGGAGTTACATACTTCACTTCTTCATTCATAAGATAAGGGAAATATAACTACCACAATTATCCAAAATAGTCTTGGGTTTTGAAAATTACATAATTTACCTTTATAACTCTCATATTTAGACAAAATTACCCTCAGGTTTTGAAAATTACATAATTTACCCCTATAACTCTCATAACTCATATTTACACAAAAGTACTCTAAGGTTTTGAAAATTATATAATTTACCCCTAATCTCATCACTCTCATATTTACACAAAAGTACCCTCAGGTTTTTAAAATTACATAATTTACCCTTATAAATCTCATTACTCTCATATTTACAGAAAAGTACTCTCAGGTTTTTAAAATTACACAATTTACACCTATAACTCTCATAACTCTCATATTTACACAAAAGAACCCTCAGGTTTTAAAAATTACACAATTTACCCCTATAACTCTCATAACTCTCATATTTGCACAAAAGTAGCCCCCGGTTTTGAAAATTACATAATTTACTCCTATAACTCTCATAACTCTCATATTTATACATCTGTAATTCTTGCAGTGGCCAGGCCGTGGTTGGGGTTCGCCCAACACTATCTTGTCAGAATGGCGACAGGCCCCGGCGCCTGTGCAGGAATTGTTTTTTGCCACTCCTTTTGGATCTTTCTTGGACGCACTACCAGAGCGGGTGTCTCGAGCGGCATTTTTGGTGATGGCGTTGGCCTCCCATTGTTGGGACATTGCACACACCTTCCACTAGAGCTGGGGGCAGATGATCATGACGCCTTTAGATTTGTTTGCTCTGACTGGGATACCCTCGGGACAGACTTTCATTCAGATCGATGTACCCCTACATCTCACTCCTAAGGGTATAGTCAGGGCCTTGGGGTGGTTCCCGGAACGACGAAGTTCAGGCGATGCTATTCCTCGGGCTGTCCTGATGGCACGTTTGGTGTCGGAGTGAGATCGAGTTACTACGGCCGGAGGGCATATAACAGGTAGCGCATCAGTATTCGCAGGTTCTGTTACTGTTGACTTTCCATGATCTGTTTGAGGCCCTCGGGGGGGGGGGGGACACAGCCCATCTCTAGTGGCTATCATATATCAGGGATTTCAGCGCCTTGTTTGACTATGATTGGGGTGGCTTTATCTTGGCCGTTTTGTATGATTTCCATAGATCAGGTTTCGCGTCAGCTAGCCCTTAACCTTAAGGGTTTTTCTTTACTATAGGAGGTAATATTCTCTGTTTTTCTTATACTTATATCTTTTCTGATAACTTGTTACTAATATCCTTATGTCTCTCTCTTTATCAGAGTTGGTTTATAGCTTAAACCCGCCGGGGTCTTGCTCAGGTGGATCTTCTCGTGGAGAACGAGGACCAGTTCTCGCTTCTTTGCCGGTTTATAACGGGGAATTATCGGGCTCTTTATGTATACCGGACCAGGGAGACCGGTGCCACTGCAGTTTCTAACATGTTGGAGGAGGATTTAAGGTGATGTTTGGTTGATGTTTTGAGTTGAGTTTTTAAAATCTAGTGTTTGGTAGAATTTAGAAGTATGTTGAAAAGTGAATTTGGTTTTTGTTTAAGTTTTTTTCAACCAACTAAAAAATCTCATAAAAAAATTAAAAAAATAGTCATAATAGATCTTATTTTATAGATCTCGATGAGTAGGTTTCAAATATATATTTTTTTTATCTAATTTTGATTTTTGGATTTAAAGTTATGGTGTTTTAAAAGTTTTTTTAGAGAGAGAAAATAAAGTGAAATAAATTTTGAGAAGTATAAAAGTAGAGTTAATTTTTAGTTGAGTTTTCAAAATTTGGGAAAAATAAACACTCACTAAACATGCCCTAAGTGTTTATTTTTGAGTCTATATTTTCAAACAAGCAAATAAATAAATAAATGACTGAAAAGCAAAAATTCTTCTTTGTTCTTCTCTTTCAGATTGAGTGTGCCACGTGGGGCAATTTGGGGCTGCATTTTGGATAAACCTGAGCTCTCCCTGCCTCGAGGACTAGGCGAGCGGGTCATTCGTCAACACACTCCTGCTTAGTGGCCTCGGGTTCCGGTGTTTCCACCGGCTCTGATAAGGCGGACCGGGGAGATTGATCCGGTGACGGTGCTGGCATTGGTAGATGGGCTCGAGTTCTTAACATTCACCAAAGAGGGTGATTACGCGGCCTTCGCTGCTCGATACTTGATAAAGGAGCGGAAAGGGACTCGTGGTCGGGCCTTTTATGATAGACATAAAGCGTTAAGTGGCGATCCTAACTGTATATGGGGGCAGTTTCACCTGTCGAGGACGGTTTTGGGTTAACTGCCACCAGTCCCTAACTAGAGGGACAACGTACCAGATTCGGATGATAAGGACCCTGATGGCGAGAGGGTGGTACCTCCGGCTGCCAGTGGTGGAGTTGCTTGATCGAAGGAAGAAGACGGTGTTGAGGCCAAGAGCGAGTCTGTTCTAGCTTCTGGGCAACGTTCTAGGGCAGTACCGACAGAGGGACCACATATGGCTCCAGGCACTACTACTGAGGGTTTTTGGGTTCCCACTGGTCCTATTGAGTCTTTGGGGACTATTTTTGAGGAGGTTGAGGTTGCGGAGGGAGGGGTGTCTTTCTGAGATATCTTGGGAGCCTACAGATCTCGATCTTGGTTTTGAGTACGATCAATTTGGGCAGACATCTCTTGCTGGCGTGACTACTCATTCGAGTAGGGTCCCACCCCTGAGAAAGACTGCTATGGTAGACCCGCCTGGTGTATAGACATATGCGATATTGACTTCACTATCTCCTGCTACCATGCACCCTCCAGCCCCTACTCGTGAAGAGGGTGGTTCTTCCTTTGTTGCAGCTCAGGCAGGTCCTTCAGTTCTGGTGGTGACTATACCGCCTTTGCCTCGGGATATTGATTACATCGGTGCAAGTCTACGCCGATACACCGTCCCAGAGTTTCCCCTCCCAGATGATACTTTTAGCTACTTGGGCAGGCGTACAGGTGATGAGGTAAACTCTTTATTCCCCTTTCTTCACCTTTTTTATATTCCTCACTGCCTATTTATATATTTTGATTATGCTAATGATGAGGTAAACTCTTTATTCCCCTTTCTTCACCTTTTTTATATTCCTCACTGCCTATTTATATATTTTGATTATGCTAATCTTCCTCCCTTTTGTATGTTATGACAGTTGGTGATTGTTCGTGCTGCAAATTTGCAAGCTCTACATGCGCATTACCTATACAACTGTAACTTGCTCCAGTTTGTAGGTCGGGATCCCCCATCGTACGCGAGCGACTATTGGCGGGCCGTGGAGGCTTCTTTACGTGTGGACGATCCCATCATTTCCTCTCGCTCGAGGTCAGAGTCCCGGAGGAGTGATAGTCGAGCCTATAGGCATTCACGATCTTCGGTGATTCGGCCCTCGACTTGCATTCGGACCGCGGATGTTACTCTAGCCCCTCGAGTTGTAGGGTCTTCCCAGGCGGCTCCTACAGTAGACCCAATTTAGGAGGCCATTGGTGATAGCGAGAGCGTGTCGAAGCGCGCTCGTCATGATTAGTCCTTGTTTTTCTGCATAGTCTTAGGATTTTTGGAAAAAAAAACATTAGTCATTAGTTCAATTCTTTTCTTTATCTCTTTTTTAGAAAACTGTTTTTTATAAGAAATGTTTGATGAAATAGTTTATTTATTATGATTTAACGAATGTTTTTCTCTCATGTGTGTTGGTGATGTGCATATATATATATATTAACTGTATTTGAAATATGTTTGTTTTGGGAAGATCATACCTTGGTTTAAAGAAGCCCTAAAGTCTCTAAAAAAACATAGTAAGTATAAAACACATACGAAAGTACTTCTTTTGGCAAAATAGTCAAAGGGGTGAGTTTAAAGAGTTTGTCACGCGAGGAACCCTCATAAATAAATGTTTGTCGCGCGACAATCTCTTCTGAGATTGGTTTGTCGTGTTACAAACAGGCACAGGACACCCTCTCCATATAAATATTCTATGTTCCTTCCTTCATTCTTACACCATTCTTTTCTCTTTTCCCTTTTTCATACGAAGATATCCTCTTTCCATTCAAAAACTGACTTTCTATATATCAAAGCCCGGGATGCCTTAGTATCTTCGAAAAATGGTTTAAACTTTGGTGTTTTCAGCCCATTGGTTGCGTGGGGCTTCCGTCCCGTAGATTTCTTCTTTCTTCTAGGTGCCTTGGCCTTCTGGAATTCGGATAAACATCTTTTTCACTTTGGTCTAGACGAGCTCTGTCTAACTTTCAAAGAGTTGTCATGGCTCTTACATTTTGATACACGGTTCCCCATGGCTGCTCTGATTGAGGATGTTAGTCATCGGGATATGCTTATTACCTTATAATCTTTTTCTCAGACGACCTGTGTATGACCGCTCATGTGGGGTCCGCAGTCTCCATCATGTATTTGATCCATCATTTTAACGAATTCCTCTTCTGTGAGACATTGGATATGAGTCTTATCGTAATTTTTTTTGTACAGCTGTGAGAATCCGCAAATGCGACCCCCGGGTCTCGATCCTGTTCTTAGGCGTCTGAAACGTCGAAGAGGATTCCGTCGTTCCATTTGCTTCGTCGAGTTGAATTTTCCATATCGGGTGTCCTTATATTCTATTTCTAGATGCAAGAGAGTTCATTTAGAGTCGCCAGTACGTTTTACAAGAAAACGGACAAAATAGTTGTGTAAGAGGAAAGGCTACAGATAAGCCTTTCTTTACACATTTGTCTGCGAAACCAGGATTCTATAAGGTTCGGAAACTATATTACGGTTTGGGAAGGTGTTAAGCACCCATTCCTCCCTTTCGGTCTCTAGTGGTCTTATATGTTTATTTTATGTTGAAAAACTTAGATGCTTTTACTGACAGTCTACTACTTTCCAAGTAAAAACCCTAATTTCAGGGGAAAACGGGGAAAGGGATGGAAACCTTTGTGTTCCGAGATCCAATGTTTTATTTTGAAAGACGTAAATATAAGTGACAAAAGTTGTTTTTCTTTAGAGAGAATTTTCCGTTTTATTTTTCAGATAACGACGGTTTTTCTCGGGTTTTGACTTATTTTGGAAAAGCTTGGATCTTTGTATCGGGACTAATTTTAATATGGAATTAGAACTCCTGAGGGGAGTTCTACCAGACATATCACAGTCTATGAAAGATATAGGATACACCAAGTTTTTAATTCCTAAGTAGGTTTTACCGGTCCGAGTTTTGAAAACAGAATTTTGTCGGGACGATAATGTACTTATTCTTCTGATTTTGCAAATGGTTTTATCGGGGTCTTTTGTTTTGAAAACAGTAGACTACTTTGTAACTTGGCAATAAGTTTATTCAAATAAAACGTGGACAGAACAACAAGAGTAAAACAAGTATACAGATATATAATTTAAATACTAGAAGAGACTTTCTTTACTTTCCCGACGAGAATAATAATAAGAAAGAAAATATAATGCGGCAGAGAGATCTCCGGCGATAATGATCTTTTCCTTCTTCAGATATTTCCGAGAATTTGATTCCAGAAACGGGACACGTTGAGTGTCGGGAATAGATTCGATAATTCCTCATAAATAAGATTATAACAGAAGATACTTGACGAAAGACTAGAAAATCAGATATAAGCTAATAATTCTTCAATTCCAAGTTGCTGTCCTTGAACCCTTGGGGATGTTGGCCTATTTATACTGCTCGGGGAAGAATGTTGGGCGACATTTCCCCAGAAAAGGCAAGTGTCGCGCGACATGTTGACCAATGTCACGCGACAAACGGCTGAAGTGATGTTTCTGACAGACTGATGTGTCAGAGAGTGGATGGTCTGGGTCAGAGGGGTTTGTCGTGCGACATAAGGGGTGATTGTCGCGCGACATAACAGTGATTGTCGCGTGACACACTGATATGTCGTGCGACAATCCCACTTAAAAACAGGTTTGTTGGCCAACAAACCCTTTCAGGTCAGTTTCGGGTGCTCGGGTGGGTCCTGGACTCCAAAAACAGTACTTCTCGGAGGTCGTTAGGGTTCTTGCGGGGTTCACAGATCGGGGTGTCTACAGACCCTCTTGACTCAAGTTTCTTGCTTGCAAGGAATTGAGGCGACTGGAAGAGACCGTGATCCATGGCTCCCGCAAGAACTCTAAGGAAGTGTGCGTATGCAAAAAGTGTTTGTGAGTGCCTCTGGAGAGGGCTTGTGTTTGGTTTTGCCTCCGGAGAGGGCTTGTGTTACCTCCTTGCCTCTTTCGAGGACTTTCATTTGCTCCACTTGCCTCAAATGGGAGGACTACCATTTGTTCCACTCGCCTCAGATGGGAGGACTACCACTGCTACACCGTGCCTCTCTGGGAGGGCTTTGTTCTTCTGGCCTCAGGTGGGAGGACTACCATTGCTACATTGTGCCTCTCTGGGAGGGCTTTGTTCTTCTCGCCTCAGGTGGGAGGACTACCATTGCTACACTGTGCCTCTCTGGGAGGGCTTTTGATCTTCTCGCCTCAGGTGGGAGGACTACCATTGCTACACTGTGCCTCTCTGGGAGGGCTTTGTTCTTCTTGCCTCATGTGGGAGGACTACCATTGTTACACTGTGCTTCTCTGGGAGGGCTTTTTTCTTCTTGCCTCATGTGGGAGGACTACCATTGCTACACGGTGCCTCTTTGGGAGGGCTTTGTTCTTCTTGCCTCATGTGGGAGGACTACCATTGCTACACGGTGCCTCTCTGGGAGGGCTTTGTTCTTCTCGCCTCAGGTGGGAGGACTACCATTGTTCCATTTTGCCTCTCTGGGAGGGCTTTGATCTTTTCGCCTCAGGTGGGAGGACTACCATTGCTCCACTGTGCCTTTCTGGGAGGGCTTTGTTCTTCTGGCCTCAGGTGGGAGGACTACCATTGCTACGTTGTGCCTCTCTGAGAGGGCTTTGATCTTCTTGCCTCATGTGGGAGGACTAACATTGCTCCACTGTGCCTCTCTGGGAGGGCTTTCGATCTATAAAAAAGAAAAAAAATTGCCTCTGGGAGGGCTTTTGTGAGTACTTTTGCCTCTGACGAGGGCTTGTGCTCGTGATTTGCCTCGAGGAGGGCTTGTGTTGTATTATGGTGATGATGGTTGTCTCTCTCTTTAGATTGCCAGAGTGAGAGAGAGAGATATTCTGTGTGAGAGTGAAAAGAGCTTCTCGGGTTTTTAATCTCTACTCGCATGTCCCCTTTCCCCGTATTTCTGAAATTTTACTCTCATGTTTTCCTCGAGCGAGGATACCTCTTTTTGAAAGCAGTTTTCGGACCTTTTCTGTTCTTCGCAGAGTACTGATTCGAGGTTTTACTTCCAAATCATCTCTTCTGTAACGTGCTGAAAAGAAAATTTGTTTGAAAGTTCAACCTCTGACCTCTGGTATACTTAGTTCTCATCTTGTGGGCCCACTCGTTTTCTGTTTTTCGATGCCCTTATTTCTCCCTCTTTTTGGGAAAGACCTTTCCCGGCCTTCTCTGTTTTTGACTAGGAGTCTTTTTATCCCTTTGTCGTGATCAGGAGCCTTACTCACCCAAAATGAAGCCTTGAGCCGGTTTTGGCCTAGCTGTCACTTTTGGTGTGGCTCTCCCTGTCACTCTGCATTTCTGTTTCTCTCGTTTGCTCTGGGTGCTCATGCGGGTTCCTTCTCTTTTCTACTTTTTCAATTTTTTCTATTCCCGTCTTATTCTGATATTTTCTCTTTTTTCCAAAGATGGTTTTTCGAAGATCAGAGATTACTTTAATCATTGTATCTTGTTCTCGCATTTTCAGAGAGATGATTTGGAAGTCTTTCCCTCGAATCTTTATCATGGGTGTGCGGTATTTTAGAAAGGTTTTTCGAAAATTGTTTCTCAGAAGCCTTCCTGCAGGAGAAAAAACGAGACAGAGGTCAAAAAAACAGGGAAGAGGGCCAAATGTCGCGCGACATCTCGGTGGAGAGGTGTTTGTCAAGCGACAATGAGCCTGTTTGTCGCGCGACAAACTGATCCATTATATAAGCCCCTTGCTGAGCTCATTCTACCTCATTCTCTCTTTTCTCTTTCTCTCTTTTCTCAAGCGCGGAAGCCTTGCCGCTTTTCTGATTTTTCCGACTTTCTCACTACTCTCCATATACACAGATGGACCCTGCTCAGCCCGATAGACTAGAGGGTGACCAGGAGGAGGTCACTGTTACCGACGCTCAGGGCGTTCTCCGATGCAGCCCTCGTCATGACGACTGGGCGGACCTCGACTGGTATGGCGAGGACGGGGTGGACCGCGGTCTGGCGGTGGTCTATCGAGACGTCACCCGGGCTGCTCCAGTCCCGGATGTTCCGTGGCTCTTGATGGAGCCTGTTTCTCACGAGATCCGTCGACAGTCTCTGGTATGCCTTCCTTTTGTGTGTTTTATTTGTTCGATTTATTTCTGTCGTTTCCTGCATGTGTTTTAAACAATTCTTGTGTTAGTATGCATGTCTGCTTAGAAATAACGTCCGACTTAGTGAACACATACTTTTACTTGTGATACCCTTTTGGAAAATTACATAATTTACCCCTATAACTCTATAACTCTCATAATTACACCAAAGTAACATCAGGTTTTGAAAAAATACATAATTTACCCTTATAACCCTATAACTCTCATAATTACACCAAAGTACCCTCAGGTTTTGGAAAATTACATAATTTACCCTTATAACCCTATAACTCTCATAATTACACCAAAGTACCCTCAGGTTTTGGAAAATTACATAATTTACCCCTATAACCCTATAACTCTCATAATTACACCAAAGTACCCTGAGGTTTTGAAAAATTACATAATTTATCCTTATAGCCCTATAACTCTCATAATTACACCAAAGTACCCTCAGGTTTTGGAAAATTACATAATTTATCCTTATAGCCCTATAACTCTCATAATTACACCAAAGTACCCTCAGGTTTTGAAAAATTACATAATTTACCCTTATAGCCCTATAACTCTCATAATTACACCAAAGTACCCTCATGTTTTAAAAAATTACATAATTTACCCTTATAGCCCTATAACTTTCATAATTGCACCAAAGTACCCTCATGTTTTGGAAAATTACATAATTTACCCTTATAGCCCTATAACTCTCATAATTACACCAAAGTACCCTCAGGTTTTGGAAAATTACATAATTTACCCTTATAGCCCTATAACTCTCATAATTGCACCAAAGTACCCTCAGGTTTTAGAAAATTACATAATTTACCCTTATAGCCCTATAACTCTCATAATTGCACCAAAGTACCCTTAGGTTTTGGAAAATTACCTAATTTTCCCTTATAGCCCTATAACTCTGATAATTGCACCAAAGTACCCTCAGTTTTAGAAAATTACCTAATTTTCCCTTATAGCCCTATAACTTTCATAATTACACCAAAGTACCCTCAGGTTTAGAAAATTACATAATTTACCCTTATAACCCTATAACTCTCATAATTACACCAAAGTACCCGCAGGTTTGGAAAATTACATAATTTACCCCTATAACCCTATAACTCTCATAATTACACCAAAGTACCCTCAGGTTTGGAAAATTACATAATTTACCCCTATAACCGCATAACTCTCATAATTACACCAAAGTACCCTTAGGTTTGGAAAATTACATACTTTACCCCTATAACCCCATAACTCTCATAATTACACCAAAGTACCCTCAGGTTTGGAAAATTATATAATTTATCCCTATAACCCCATAATTCTCATAATTACACCAATAACCATATATTTATATATACATCACTCTTTGTTGTCTGCAGTGGGTTGGCCAAGGTTGGGGTTCTCCCAACACTATTTCTCTGGAGTGGCGACAGTCACCGGCGCCTGTCCAGGAGTTATTCCTTGCGACTCCATTTGGTCATCTTTTCGATGCCCTTCCAGAGCGGGTATCTAGGGCGGCTGTGCTGGTGTCGGCTCTGGCTTCTCACTGGTGGGACACCACTCATACCTTCCACTGGAGCTGGGGGAGATGACGATGACCCCCTGGACCTATTTTCTCTGACCGGGATTCCTTTAGGGAGTCCCTATCCAGATCGATGTCCCTTTGCGTTTGACGGCAGAGGGTATCGTGGGCGCACTAGGGTGGTTTCTTAAGCGACGGAGTTCGGGCGATACGATCCCTCGGGCAGTTTTGGTCACGCGTCTGGTGACAGAGAGAGCCCGGCTAGTTGCTTCTAGAGCGCCGATGACCCGTCAGGAGGCGCGTCAGTATGCCCGCGTCCTCCTCTTATTGACACTCCATGATCTATTCGAGGCCTGTGGGGGGGACACAGCCCATCTCTGGTGGCTGCCCTATCTTCGAGACTTCAGTATCATGTTCGACTATGACTGGGGGGTTTTATCCTTGCTGTTCTTTACGATACTATGGACCAGGTTTCCTGTCATTTAGCCCTGAACCTCAAGGGCTTCTCATTGCTGTGGGAGGTACATACTTTTGTTCCTTTATCTTTGTTTTCAGTCCTTTATATATTATCTATTGATTGTTGCTGATATTCTTTATGTTTTCTCTTCAGAGTTGGTTCGTGGCTTATACCCGTCTGGGTCGTGCCCAGGTGGATCTCCTCGTTAAGAACGAGGATCAGTTTCCCCTTCTTTGTTGATTCATCGCGAGGAACTACATGGCTCCCTATGTATACCGGACTCGGGAGACCAGAGCTGCTGCCGTCCATGACCTGCTGGAGGAGCAGGTAAATATCTTAGTGTTCTTTCTTTTCAAATAGATAAATAGTAAATAGAATACAAATAACTAAAATAAAATTTTGTTTTTGTTCAGATTGAGTGGGCCCCCTGGGGTGATCTGGGTCTCCACTTCGGATATGGCCGCACTCTAACCGCCTCGAGGACCAGGCGGCTTATCAGGGATGAGTACAGCCTCCATTTCCACTTGGGCGAGAGAGTTATTCGCCAGCACACACCGGCCCAGTGGCTCCAAGTTCCTTTGTTTCCACCGATTCTGATGAGGCAGACGGGCGAGATTGGTCCGGTGACGGTACAGGCCTTGGTAGATGGCTCGGCTTTCAGACGTTCACCGAGGAGGGAGATTACACTGCCTTTGCTGCCCTTTATTTGATGAGGGAGTCGAGGGGGACTCGAGGACGGGTCTTCTACGAGAGGTACCGGGCGTTGGGAGGCGATCCCAACTATATACGAGGACAGATTCATTTGTCCAAGACGGTTCCAGGTCAGTTGCTGCCTGTCCCCGATCAGAGGGACAATATTCTTGACTCTGATGACATGACCCCAAGGGAGAGAGGGGTATTCCTGCTGCTGCCGAGGGCGAAGATGATAGGCCTAGGGAGGCGAGGGAGGTGGGGCAGCGGCAGTTCCAGAGCAGCCGCCTCAGTCGATGCCTATGGAGGAGCAGCGTGCTGAGGGTTTTGAGTTTCCCACCGGTCCATCAGTATCACCTGAGGTAGTTTTCGATGCTGCGGAGGCTGCTGAGAGAGAGGGAGCAGCTTTTTCTGAGCGATCTTGGGAGCCTGCGGACCTCGGGGTTGACTATGAGCAGTTTGAGCGGACCCCTCCTGTTGCTGCGACTTCTCCTTCTAGCGAGGTCCCGCCTCTGAGAGCGACGACCGTTGTGGATCCTCCGGGCATCCGCACTTATGCTACGCTTACTCTGCTTCCGTCGGCTGCTATGGGCCCTCCGGCCTGATCTCCAAGTCTCGGGGGTTCTTCTTCTTGGCCTCCCCTGTTCCCGATTCGTGAGGAGGGTGGGTCCACTTCTGCGGCGGTACCGGCGGGTCCATCTGTTCCTCTAGTTGACATCCCACTCCTTCCTCGGGATATTACCTACGTTGGTGCCGGTCTTCGCCGTTATACCATGCCCAAGTATCCTTTACCCAAGGATACTTTTGATTATCTAGGTGGCCGCGTGGGTGACGAGGTATGTCCCTTCTTTTATGTATTCTGCCGTTCTTTTATATCTGTTTATCTTAAAAGTATGCTAATTCCCTCTCTTATGTCTTTTACAATGGGTGAGTGTTCGTGCAGCAGATCTGAGAGCTCTCCACGCCCAATACCTCTACAACTGGAACCTCCTCCAGTCCATTGGTCGAGACCCCACGGCATACATGCGTGATTACTAGAGGGCAATCGATGTATCTCTTCGGGTGGACGACCCTCTGTCCTCCTCCCGCACTCGGTCAGAGTCTCAGAGGAGTAGTAGTCGGACCTCTAGGTTTTCACGGTCCTCTGTGATCTGCCTTACAGCTCCGGTTCAGTCGACGGGGCCCTCTCAGGCAGCAGTTCCTTCTCATCCGGATGTCCCAGCGGTTGATCCTATTCCGGAGGAGGGTTCGGGGTGACAGTGGGAGCGTGTCGAAGCGCGCCCGGATAGATTAGCTTTTCTTTTTTGCATTTTAGTTAGTTCAGACAGATATGTAATTATTTTTTAGACAGCTAGATAGAGATTTTAGTTTTGAAAAACTGTTCTTTTATTGAATTTATAAAAAATCTTTATTTGTGTTTAGTGATGTATATTTATTCCTTATCTGTGAAAGATATATTCATATGAATCAATGATTTAGGTGCCATACCTTGTAGTGCGGTTATACTTAGGGTTCCTGCAAAAGAACAAAGTGAGAACAAGAATGCATTCAGAAGTGATTCTTTTGGCAAAAATGACTCCTATATGTGAGAAAGGCAAAAATAGGGATACAGGAAAGAGGATTGTCGCGTGACAATCCCTCCTGGATATGGGTTTGTCGTGCGACAAATAGGTACAGGACCCCTTTTTTGCTATAAATACACCCTCTGCCTTCCTTCATCCCCACACCTTCCCAAAAATGTCTTCTTATCGTACAAATTCTGACTTTTCTTATGTTGAAGCCCGAGATGCTCTGATATCTTCTGAGAATAGCTTGAACTTTGGTGCATTCAGTCCTTTGGCAGGCTGGTGCCATCGTCCTGTAGATTTTTCCTTTTTGTTAGGCGCTTTGTATTTCTAGAGCCCTGCGGATCATCTTTTTCGTTTCGGACTAGATGAGCTCTGCCCTACTTATAAGGAGTTTTCCTGACTGTTGCGTTCTGACGTTCGTCTCCCAATGGCTATTCCTATAGAAGAGATCGGTCCTCGAGATATGTTGATTGCTCTGTTAGCCATTTCCCAAGTGGCTTGTGATGATTTTATTATCGACGAGTTTCTTGATCTCCACAAGATGGTGAGGTTTTTCCATCGTTATGAGGACAAAACTTCTTATAGCGTGGGGTGTGCTGCGGCGGCCTTGATCTGTCTTGTTTCTGATATGCTACTGGTGACGGGCTCTTCCCGTGTCGATCCGACTATTCTGAGTTTGATTTATCATGCTAGGAATGGGGAGTCCATAGTGCCTATCGTTCTTGCAGAGACTCTGAACGGCCTAGACGATCTCCAAAGGGGAGCCTCACCTTTCTTCAAGGGAAGCCCTCGTTTACTATACATGTGGCTGTTGGAGCGTTTCCGATCGGTGGGTTTTAACGGGGTTCGGCTAGACAACCCGACGCACTTCTTCTATCGTCCCCTCTTTGGTGCTTTGACCATGTCTTCCTCTGATTGGACGGTGTGGTTTTTGGAGAATTTTTGAGCCATTCGGTGGAACATTCCTTGGTGGAAGCTGAGGGCGATGGTGCTTAGTACCGGAGGGCAGAATTACGTTCGGCTCCGTGGGCTATGGTTTACTTCTTTTTATCTCCCAGGACGTCTTCTTCGGCAGTTCAATGTTTCTCAGGATATTCCCCTCGGCTTGAACAATATCTCTTCCGAGTCTAAGTTCGTGACCCAGCATGTTTCTTTATCAGTGGAGAGAATGTGGCGTGCTCGACTGACTCGTCAGTTCAACTATGCCCGTTTTGGTATTTCCAGGCCCCTCCAGGCTGACATCATCAGTTCTCGTTGGGGGTCTCTCGAAGGGGAGCTGATTGATGATCCCTTCCAAATGGAGTGGTTCTGGTTTATGAATTCTGAGCCCACAGAGGAGAGTATCGTCTTTGCGTACCAGATCCTGGATGAGGCTCGAGTTGACTTGGCCACTGAGGACCCTGCTTGGCCGACCCCTAGGGATTAGGCTTTTATGTATGCTGTATCTCCTTTGTAACGTCCGGTGTTCAGAACCACCTTAATAATACGAATGACTATTTTATGAGAAATAAATTTCTTTACAATGTTTAAACCGGGCCTGAAGTCACTTCTCAGGTTGCCTACGTTCCCCTTTTGATTTTTCAAAAACACAAGTTTGAGTTGGGGCTCAGGTTTACGTAGTTCTTATCTATACATGTTATATCTACTGGTAATATTTCTTCAAACGATCCATGTTGACTGGTGAATGTAGCAATTGCCTGTCCAAGTCTGTGAGTATGGCGGCACCCCCTGTATCAATCTCTTTGACGATGTATGGCCCTGTCCACTTCTGCCCGAACTTTCCCCTTGGGTCTCTGGCTGGCTCTCAAATTTCTTTCAACACGATGTCGTTCTCATTGATACCCCGAGTCTTTACTTTCTGGTTAAATGCTCGAGCAATTCTCTTCTGATACCCTTGGTGGTGGTATGCGGCTCTCAATCTCTTCTCATCTAGCAAGGCTAGCTCGTTATAACGTGCCTGGACCCATTCCAGT
This sequence comes from Lonicera japonica, assembly GCA_021464415.1. NCBI lineage: Eukaryota > Viridiplantae > Streptophyta > Magnoliopsida > Dipsacales > Caprifoliaceae > Lonicera > Lonicera japonica. The sequence continues at coordinate 66,802,708 of CM038467.1, read as the reverse complement.
TCATTAACTTGATTCTCTAACATTACTTTGAGGGTGGGGACTTCTAATTCAACAGGGAGGACTGCTTCCATCCCGTATGTAAGGGAAAACGGGGTTGCCCCTGTGGAGACCCTCTGTAGACACCCCGATCCGTGACCCCCGTAAGAACCCTAACGACCTTCGAGAACTATTGTTTTTAGAGTCTAGGACCCACCCGAGCACCCGAAGCTACCCCGAAAGGGTTTGTTGGCCAACAAACCTATTTTTAAGTGGGATTGTCGCACGACATATCAGTATGTCGCGCGACAATCACTTCTTTGTCGCACGACAAACCCCTCTGACCCCGACCATCCACTCTCTGACATTGGACACATTGTCGCGCGACATATGCCCCTTTTGGGGAAGTGTCGCGCGACAATCTTCCCCGAGCACTATAAATAGGCCAACACCCCCAAGGGTTCAAGGGTAGCAACTTGGGATTGGAGAATTATTGGCTTAGATCTGACTCTCTAGTCTTTCATCAAGCATTCTCGATTCTCGTCTTGTTTCTGAAAAATTATCGAATATTTTCTCGGTACTCGACGTGTCCCGTCTTTGCAATCGAATTCTCAGAAATATCGGAAGAAGAAAAAGATTATTATCGCCGAAAATCTCTCCGCCGTATTATATTTTCTCTCTTATTATTATTCTCGTCGGGAAGGTAAAGAAAGTCTCTTCTTGTATTTGACATTAAATATCTGTGTACTTGTTTTATTTTTGTTATTTTGTCCACGTTTTATTTGAATAAACTTATTGTCAAGTTACAAATAGTCTACCGTTTTCAAAACAAGGAGACCCTGATAAAACTATTTTCAAAACCAGAAGAGTAAGTATATTATCATCCGGATAAAATTCTATTTTCAAAACCCGGACCGGTAAAACTTACTTAGGAATTAAAAACCCGGTATGTCTTATCTGTTTCATAGATTGTGATATGTCTGGTAGAACTCCCCTCAAGAGTTCCAATTCCATATTGAATTAGTTCTGATACAAGATCCAACACTTTTTTTTTAAACAAGTCAAAACCCGAGAAAAATCGTCGTTATCTGAGAAATAATACGGTAAAACTCCATCTAAAGTAAAACGACTCTTGTCGCTTACATTTATCTTTCCTAAAACTAAACATTGGATCTCAGAACACATAGGTTTTCATCCCTTTCTCCGTTTTCCCAAAATTAGGGTTTTCACTTGGAAAGTAGTAGACTGTCAGTAAAAGCATCCAAGTTTTTCAACATAAAATAAACATATAAGACCACTAGAGACCGAAAGGGCGGAATGGGTGCTTAACACCTTCCCAAACCGTAATATGGTTTCCAAACCTTATAGAATCCTGATTTTGCAGACAAATGTGTAAAGAAAGGCTTGTCTGTAGCCATTCCTCTTGCACAACCATTTTGTCCATTTTCTCGTAAAACGTACTGGCGACTCTGAATGAACCCTTTTGCATCTAGAAATAGAACATAGGAACACCTGATGTGAACCATCAACCAAGATACTCCAGTAAAAGGAACGACGAAATCTGTTCCGACCTTTCAGACGCCCAAACAACGGGGACGAGACCTGGGGGTCGCATTTGCGGATTCTCACAGTGGCGACTCTGCTGGGGACTGTAGAAAACTAGACTCTTATATGTGGACTTTTGTTTATCTGTTGAATACTTGTTTTTACTGCTTTCCCTACTTATGTTAATTGATTGAGAAGAAACCTTTTTCTAAAAATGGGAGTTTTTCAAAAATACGTAATAAAGATAATGATATTTGTGAAATCAACCTTTCGAACTTTACACGCACTTTCACAAATCATCCATTGGTTCTACGAGTGTGAATTTACCCCAAACCCTTGGAAGTATTATAAGTGAGTAGGGAGTTGGCTTGCTTGGGCCAACATAAATCAAAAGCATTTACTTCCACTCTCCTTGGCCAAGTACGCCCCCGAGGTATATCGAGTGATGAGAACACTCACATACCCGGGAAGTATATCAAAAGGCTCTTGCACGTACCCGCCCCTGGGGTATATTGCAAGGTCTTGCCAAAAAGGAGGGAGCCTGAAGCCTTAACCGTTCGTACACCTGCGCTGCATATAAGATCGAGTTGACTAAAACACTTGTCAAACAGCCATAGGGGATGTACCACCTTACGGCTTACTTTACAACACCTTTTTAAAACCCGAGTCTTTTCTCGACAATTTTTAGTGTTTCTTTTGGCAAAAATTGAGTCGCACCACAGTCTTCCTTCATCTTCGCCACGTGGTTTCGTCTACAGCCGTAAAACAAACGTCGGACTGGAAGGTTGGGCCGGTCGAGATCATACCGAAAGACTAGTAAGACCAAGCACACCCGAAATGGTCGATGGACGCGAGAATCAAGAGACAGATCAGAGCTTAGCCGAGGCGTCTGCACCTCAGCCAACTTTAGCCGAGATGCATCGTTTGCTAATGACCGTCAGCATGAGTCTAGCAAACCTCACGAACGAGCAACAGAGTACCCGAGTTCAAGTAGAAGAGTTGTCAGCCAGACGAGCCGCACCACCGGGGTTTGAACGACTACCACCGAATCGAGATCAGAATCAAGGGCAGTCATCACAAGTACTTCCCCCGGTTCAAAGAACCAACCCACAGAAAACGGGTCCTATCCCACCCGGTCCCGTTCAGACCGATCCCAATAACCAAAATCAATAGGCCCCGGATTCAGGCCCCACTTACCAACAACAGGAGCCACCCATCATCAGGCCACAACCTCAGCAAGGCCTTGATCCCCAATACCAGCCATGGCCACAAGTCCCCGCAAGACCTATTCCACCATCGGCCCCAGTAGCCCCTCCTAATGAGTACCCAGACATCAACCGACTTCGAGCAGTGTTTGCAGAATAGGTTATAGCTCGAGAACAACCCGATGAGGTGTCGAGAGAAAGTGAAGAAATGAAGAAACTGAAAGAGCAGATGAAAATTCTGCAAAGGGGGGTTTCCCTAATAAAAGGGGCAGACGAAATTACAGATATGAATGCCTTCTCCCTCTACCCAGAAGCAAGATTACCCCAGGGATTCAAGCTCCCTTCCATCACCAAATTCACAGGAACCACACCTCTGAAAACTCACCTCCAATCCTACATCAGATCTATGCAAGTGTCCGGTTGCGGAGAGCCGGAGTTGGCTCAAGCCTTTCATATGACTCTCACGGGTGCCGCCCTGAGATGGTTTTTCGATTTGGAGAGACACCACACAAAAACTTGGGGGGATATCGTCAAGGAGTTCATGACCAAATACGAGTCCAACGAGGATTTGGAAATTACCCGTAAACACCTGGAAATGGCCAAGCAAGGCGAGAAAGAAAGCTTCAGCGATTTCGTCACACGCTGGAGAGAGATGGCCTCCCAAATGTCCAAACGACCCGATGAAGAAGAGCAGTTGGAGATCATACAGAAGAATTTCACCCTAGCTGTACTAAGTTGCATGGGAAAGCATGTGTTCCCACACTTCAGAGCCCTGTTGAGTATGGGGTCGCAAGTAGAGGAAGAATTGGCCAAGAAGGTAGTGACTGATACCAAGAAAGCCTCATACACCGGGAGAAAGACAGCCACTCCAGCCGTGAATCAACTAAGCTCATACCCCTATCAACAAAATCCCTTCCAATAGTCACAACAAGCCCCTCCGATGAGTTGGCTGCACAAGGAGATTCTTCGAGCACCGAGGCCAAGAAAAGAAAAAACTTCTGCACCCTTCCCACTACCCTGGTCAAAAGCTTGGAACTACTCCAAAAGGCCGGACTGATCACTCCACTCAACCCGCGCCCCCCACCAAACCCTATTCCCAGCACCTGGAGAATGAACGAGAACTGTGCATACCATCAAGCAGTGGGCCATGACACGGAACGCTGCTTGGCTCTTCGCCATCGTATCCAGGACCTCATTGAAGCCGGAACCATCCCCGCACCCGGCGGGCCCAATGTTACCAACAACCCCCTTCCCAACCATGCTCCACCTGCGGGGATTAACGCCTTAACCACTGATGAAGAAGGCTTTGATCCCGTAGGACTCATTAGAGATGACCCAGCCTACAAGACGCCCGTTGTACTGCCAACAAAGGCTCAAGTGGCCCCAGGCCTCAATCCGATAATTGACCAATGGATGGCTAAAATGAACTTCCTACCCGGGCAAGGGTTAGGAAAGACCAATCAGGGGATCTCACAACCACTTACAATCAAAACCAAGGACAAGAAGAAACAGTCGTGGAAGCCCCGAGGCCCCCCTAAAAAGACAATCTGTATGACAGAAACCTCCCCCGAGACTTTCAGTTGGTCGGAAGAGCCAGAGTCATCAGAAATCTCAGAGGGATCAGACCCAGCATCCCTTTGGATACAACAAATTACCTGTTCAGGAAGGGTATACCAGCCACCGCCAATGGATGCCGAGAAATCACCACCTCCTAAGGAAATAAGAGAAGATCGAGTATTGGAACAGTTGAAGAAAACTCAGGCACACATCACCATTTGGGCACCTCCAAACCTCATAGGACCGCCTTCATCAAACTCCTAGACGAGGCCGTCATATCACCAGATTTCACACTAGAACAACTACCAAACATGATCGGGTCCCTTACAGTCCAAAGAAGTCTGTCATTCTCAGATGAAGACTTATCTCCATTAGGGAAGAAACACAGTCTGGCCCTCAATATTACTGTCCGAACCCGAGGGAAAATCCTGCCGCAGGTCCTCATCGACAACGGGTCAACCATAAATGTCTGCCCTTTGAAGACCGCCAGATGTCTAGGTATCTTAGACTCAGAACTTTCCCCGTCAGCTGTGACCGTTAGAGCCTATGACAACACCAGAAGGGGCATTCTAGGTTCCCTAAAGCTAGATCTCATGGTCGGTCCCGAAAACTTTCCAGCTGACTTTCAAATAATAGACATTCCCTCTAGTTTTAACCTCCTGTTGGGAAGAGCATGGCTACAAGACATAGGAGCACTCCCCTTCTCCTTACACCAGAAGATCAAGATACCGTTCGAAGGGAAATAATCACCATCCAAGGAAATCCTGAAAGGACCTTGACGGATCTGGAGTTACCTGTATTGGGCATCGGGAGTCAGAGCATACAGCTGGGAGGCTTTTCTTACGAGCCTCAAGTACAAGCTCTCACCACCTAGAGAATTGAGTATCTACCCCCTGACAATATCTCCGGTCTCAGCACCAAGATCACAAATATGCTAAGAATGATGAAATATTTACCTGGGGCCAGTTTGGGAATGGGACAGCCATGATTACTTCAGGCCTTAGAACCGGTAACGAGGCATGAAAGAGAAGGGTTGGGGTACCAACGCACCGAAGAGGACAACCAAGAGAAAATGGGCTGAGGGCATCAGTATCCAAGTTTTAGCTCTCTGAATGGGTTTTTCGTCAAGGAAGGAGAGGACTTCCTCTTTTGCGGCTTTCAGGAGCCTTGGAAAAACAGTGACGGAGATAACCTTCCAAGATGGGAAATCTTCTATGAAGAGGACCTCTATCTCAAGGAAAATATTTTGCACAGCTTCTCTACCAAGTTAACGATCGGGCCGAAGGAAGAAAATGAAGACAAGGAAGATGAAGTGGAAGAACTGATCGGAGACCTCTTCGACATCATGGCTCTAGGGGGTGACGAGCCAAGAGACGACCATGTACACTTGATACACGCTGATCCGGATTACCAAGAAAAAGGGGGAAATAGTGAAATTGTAAGGGTGAGAGATAAGAGTGAGGGTAAGGCTAGGGAGGAGTCACTCTTAGATTTACTGTTTAAACTTGTACCTATAAGCGCTATTAACAATAAAGAAGACTCTGTTTTGCGTTATCCTGTTAATTTTAATTCTGTAATTACTTATATGGAGTTGGAAAGACTAAACGAACACCCTGAACATGAGGAACAGCGTATACAGAGCAAGGAAGAAAACACTCTTGTGATTAACCTCGGGATAGGAGAGGAAAGAAAAGAGGTCCGTATTGGGGCAAGTCTAAGTGAGACAGAAAGAGAAGAATTCACACAAACTCTGAATGAGTACGTGGATATCTTCGCCTGGTCCTATGCAGATATGCCAGGTTTGAACAGCCAGATAGTCATGCACGAGATACACACCAAGCCGGAATTTAGGCCCGTCAAGCAAAAGTTGAGAAAACTTACGCCGGAATGGTCCTTAAAAGTAAAAGAAGAAGTGATGAAACAATTAAGTGTGGGGTTCTTGCGGGTGATCGAGTACCCTTCATGGTTAGCCAACATTGTGCCCGTTCCAAAGGCAAATGGGAAAGTCCGCATGTGCGTAGATTACCGAGATCTCAATAAAGCTTGCCCGAAAGACGATTTCCCATTACCCAACATTGATCTAATAGTAGATGATACCGCTAACCATGCCTTGAAATCATTCGTGGACGGTTTTGCTGGGTATAACCAGATCAAGATGCACCCGGATCACCAAGAGAAAATAGCATTTATCACACCGTGGGGAACATACTGCTACACCGTTATGCCATTCGGGCTGAAGAATGCCGGAGCAACATATCAGAGGGCAGCAACAGCTATCTTCTACGACATGATTCACAAAGAAGTAGAGGTGTATGTGGACGACATGATAATCAAGTCAAAAGAGAGGGAAGGCCATGTACTAGCCTTGCGAGCCTTTTTTAACCGGCTCCGCCAGTATCAGATAAGACTCAATCCGCAGAAATGTGTGTTTGGGGTAACCAAAGAAAAACTCCTGGGCTATGTCGTCAGTAAAAAGGGAATCGAGGTAGACCCTGCCAAAGTTTGAGCTATCCGAGACATGCCCGAGCCTCGTACCGAGAAGGAAGTCCGAGGATTTTTGGGTAATTTGCAGTACATTAGCAGGTTCATCTCTCAGCTTACTCAGACTTGCGAACTTATCTTCAAACTCCTGAGGAAGTCTTCACCAGGAGAATGGGACGATCAGTGCCAGGAAGCTTTTGATAGAATAAAAGACTACCTCTCCAAACCTCCAGTGTTAGCCCCACCACAGACCGGACTACCACTAATTCTATACCTGACCGTCATTGATTCGGCTGCAGGAGCCATGCTAGCCCAACATCTGACCGATACACGGAAAGAATAGGCCATCTATTACATTAGCAAGAAGCTGTCCCCGTTTGAGATAAACTACACACCATTGGAGAAATCATGCACCGCCCTCGTCTGGGTAACACAGAAATTACGGCATTACATGCTGGCTTTCCCCGGTCATCCTGGCATCACGAATTGATCCGTTGAAATACCTCTTCGAGAAACCAGTTCTCTCAAACCGCATGACAAAATGGTTATTTCTACTCTCCGAATTCGACATCACCTACATGACCTAGAAGGCAGTCAAAGGCAAGATCATAGCTGATTACCTGGCCCACAATCTGATATTGGGGGACATGCTAGAAGAAGCCGAATTTTCGGATGAAACTATCATGAATGTTGAGATCAATGAAGACTGGAAACTGTACTTTGACGGGGCCGCCAACCGAAACGGAAACGGAATAGGCATCCTGTTAGTCTCTCCAGACCAAACTCACTCCCTGGTATCGTATCGATTAGACTTCTTCTGCACCAACAACATGGCCGAGTATGAAGCCTGTATAATCGGGTTAGAGATCGCACTCCAAAGGGGTATAAAGAGAATACAAGTGTACGGAGATTTGGCATTAGTGGTCCACCAAGTTCTAAAGGAATGAAAGATCAGAGATGAAAAGTTAGTCCCCTACCTTGCCCGGCTAGAGGATGTCGCCAGAAAATTTGAGCATTCGGAGTTCTACTATATACCCAGGTCACAAAACAATTTTGATGACGCACTAGCAACCCTGGCATCTATGATTGATACCCCGGAGGGGATGGAAGAAATAACTCTTACCATTCAAAGAAGATCAGGACCAGCACACTGCATGGCCATGGAAGTAGAGAATGAAAAGAATGGGGACTCAACCACTTGGTTTATGACATCTGGAACCTATTGAAGAATCATCGGTATCCCGAGCAAACAGACAAGAGAACGCGGGTCACACTCAGGAGATTAGCATCAAGGTTCATACTTTGTGCTGGAAGGCTATATAAGAGGAACTACGACGGGACCCATCTCCAATGTCTCACTGAAGAAAAATCTGTCAAAATGATTGATTAGATACATGGGGGCGATTGTGGACCCCATATGAGCGGTCATACACTTGCCCGTAAAATCATCAGGCAAGGATATTACTGGTCTACCCTGCAGAACAACTGCGTTAACCACGTACGCCGCTGTCACAAGTGCCAAATCTACGCTATGTTTCAGAAACTTCCTCCGAAAGAGTTGTACAACATGATTGCTCCCTGGCCTTTCGCAACCTGGGGAATTGACATCATTGGGAAGATTTCACCCAAAGCCAGCAACGGCCATGAATTCATACTAGTGGCCATCGACTACTTCACCAAATAGGTAGAAGCCGAGTCTTTTCAAACCCTTGACGCCAGAAAAGTTGCCCGATTCATTAGACGGAACATCATCTGCCGGTATGGGGTCTTACATAAGATCATCTCGGACAATGGCACTCACTTCGAAGGAGAGGCTAATACAGTCATGGAGGAATACGGTATCATCTGACACAAATCTTTGTAATATAGACCACAAACCAATGGGGCAGTTGAGGCCGCCAACAAGAATCTGAAGAATATCCTAACCAAGATGACCGACACCTATCGGGACTGGCCCGAGAAATTGCCATTTGCATTATGGGAATACCGTACCACTGAGAGGGTCTCCACCGGGGCAACCCCATTTTCACTTACATACGGGATGGAAGCAGTCCTCTCTGTTGAATTAGAGGTTCCCTCCCTCAGAATAATGCTAGATAATCAAATCAATGAGCTGGAGTGGGTCCAGGCACGTTATAATGAGCTGGCACTGCTAGATGAGAAAAGATTGAAAGCCGCATACCACCACCGAGGGTATCAGAAGAGAATTGCTCGAGCATTTAACCAGAAAGTGAAGACTCGGGGTATCAATGAGAACGACATCGTATTAAAAGAAATTCGAGAGCCAGCCAGAGACCCAAGGGGAAAGTTCGGGCAGAAGTGGACGGGGCCATACATCGTCAAAGAGATTGACACAGGGGGTGCCGCTATACTCACTGACTTAGACGGACAGTTACTGCATTCACCAGTCAACATAGATCGACTGAAGAAGTATTACCAATAAATGTAACATGTACAGATAAGAACTACGTAAACCTGAGCCCCCAACTCAAATTTGTGTTTTTGAAAAATCAAAAAGGGGAACGTAGGCAACCTGAGAAGTGACTTCAGGCCCGGTTTAAACTTTGTAAAGAAATTTATTTCCCATAAATAGTCCTTCATATATTATTAAGGTGGTTTAGAACACCGAAAGTTACAAAGGAGATACAGCATACTGAAAAACCTAATCCCTAAGGGTAGGCCAAGCAGGGTCCCCAGTAGCCAAGTCAATTCGAGCCTCATTAAGGATCTGGTACGCAAAGACAATGTTCTCCTCTGTGGGCTTAGAATCCATGAACCGGAACCACTCCATTTGGAAGGGATCATCAATTAGCTCCCCTTCCAAAGACCCTCAACGAGAACAGAAAATGTCAGCCCGAAGGGGCCTGGTAAAACCGAAACGGGCATAGTTGAACTGACGAGTCAGTCGAGCACGCCACATCCTCTCTACCGATAAAGAAACATGCGGGGTCACAAATTTAAACTCAGAGGAGAAGTTGTTCAGACCAAGGGGAACCTCCTGAGGAACGTTAAACTGCTGAAGAAAACGTCTTGGGAGATAAAAGGAGGTAAACCAGAGTCCGCGGAGCCGAACATAGTTCTGATTCCCTGTACTAAGCACCATCACCCTCAGCTTCCACCAAGGAATGTTCCACCGGATAGTCCAAAAGTTCTCCAAAAACCACACCGTCCAATCAGAGGAAGACATGGTCAAAGCACCAAAGAGAGGACGACGGAAAAAGTGTGTCGGGTTGTCAAGTCGCACCCCGTTGAAATCCACCGATCGAAAATGCTCCAACAGCCACATGTATAGCAAACGAGGGCTTCCCGTGAAAAAGGGTGAAGCTCACCTTTGAAGATCATCTAGGCCGTTCAGAGTCTCTGCAAGAACAATTGGCACTATAGACTCCCCGTTCCTAGTATGGTAAATCAAACCCAGAATAGTCGGATCGACCCGGGAAGAGCCCGTCACCAGTAACATATCGGAAACAAGACAGATTAAGGCCGCCGCAGTACGCCCCATACTATAAGAAGCTCTCTCTTCGTAGCGATGAAAAAACCTCACCATTTTATGGAGGTCAAGAAGCCCGTCGATAATAAAACCATCACAGGCCGCTTGGGGAATAGCTAACAGAGCAATCAGCATATCTCGAGGACCGATTTCTTCTATGGGAACAGCCATCGGAAGACGTACATCAGAGCGCAACAGCCAGGAGAACTCTTCATAAGTCGGGCAGAGCTCATCTAGCCCAAAACGAAAAAGATGATCCGCAGGGCTCCAGAAATACAAAGCACCTAGCAAAAAGGAAAAATCTACAGGACGATGGTACCAACCCGCTAAAGGGCTAAAAGCACCAAAATTCAAGCCGTTTTCAGAAGATATTAGAGCATCTCGAGCATTAACGTAAGAAAAATCAGAATTGGTGCGATAAGAAGACATTTTGGAAAAGGTGCGGGGATGAAGGAAGGAAGATGGGTGTATTTATAGCAAAAAAGATGGTCCTGTGCCTGTTTGTCGCGCGACAATCCCCTTTGGTGTCACCCTATTTTTGCTTTTCTTACACATAAGAGTCATTCTTGCCAAAATAATCACTTCTGGATGCATTTTGTGCTTACTCTGTTCTTTTGCAGGAACCCTAAGAACTGCCACATCACAATGGTATGACTCCTAAATTATCGATTCATGTAATTATTACCTTTTCATCACAGATAAGGAAAAAGTACATCATCAGACACAAATAAAGATTTTTCATAAATCCAATAAAAAGAACAGCTTTTAAAACTAAATTTATGTCTAAAACATGTACATATCTGTCTGAACTAACTAAATGCAGGAAAAGAAAGCTAATCTACTCGAGCGCTCTTTGACACGCTCCCACTATCACCCGAGCCCTCCTCGGGAGTAAGGTCAACCACTGTGACGCCCTGAGTATGAGGGACTACTGCCTGGGAAGGCCCCATCGACTGGGCAGGAGCCGTAGGATGAATCACCGAGGACCGAGACTGCCTAAAAGTCCGACTACTGCTCCTCCGAGACTCTGTCCGAGCATGAAAAGAAGTCAGAGGGTCACCCGGCCGTAAAGAAACATCAATCGCCCTCTGATAGTCACGCATGTATGCTGGAGGGTCTCGACCGACGTACTAGAGGAGGTTCCAGTTGTAGAGGTGCTGGGCGTGCCAAGCCCTCAAATCCGCCGCCCGTACACTCACCCACTGTGAAAGACATAAGATAAGAGAATCAGCACAGTCGAAATAAATAAATATAGATATAAAAGCATCAAGGAAAGCTGAAGTAGTCACCTCATCACCAGAACGACCACCCAAGAAGTCAAAAGCATCCTCAGGAAGAAGATACTCAGGAATAGTATATCGATGTAAACCGACGCCAACATAAGAGATATCTCTGGGAAGTGGAGGAAGATCTACCGAAGGAATGGACGAGCCCACTGAAATATCAGCAGAAGTGGACCCACCCTCCTAGCGAATCGGGAACAGGGGAGGCCGAGAAGATGAGCTACCGAGACTCGGAGATCGGGCGGAGGACCCATAACAGTCGACGGAAGAGGGGTCAGTGTGGCGTAAGTACGACCACCTGGGGGATCCACTATAGCTGTCGCTCTCAAAGGCGGGACCCCGCTAGAAGGAGTGGTGCACGCAGCAGCAGAAGGGGTCCGCCCAAACTGCTCATAGTCGACCCCAAAGTCCGCAGGCTCCCAGGACCGCTCCGAAAAATCTGCTGCACCTCCCTCAGTAGCCTCAGCAGCCTCAAAATAGCAACCGGAGATGCTGACGGACGGTGGGGAACTCAAAACCCTTGGCAGGCTGCTCCTCTTTAGGCGTAGTCTGAGGGGGCTGCTCTGGAACAGCCGCTGTCCTACCTCCCTCACCACCCTCGGGTCTATCATCACCCCCGGGCCTATCATAGCTCCCCTCAGCACCAGCAGGGATGTCCCTCTCTCCCTCAGGATCGTCATCGTCAAAGTCCAAAATGTTGTCCCTCTGATCGGGGACAGGCGGCAGCTGACTAGGAACTGTCCGGGACAAATGATTCTATCCTCGTATGTAGTTGGGATCACCTCCCAATGCCCGGTACCTCTCATAGAAGACCCGTCCCCGAGTCCCCTTCGGCTCTCTCATCAAGTAACGGGCGGCAAAAATAGCATAATCTCCTTCCTTGGTGAAAGTCTAAAAACTGAGCCCGTCGACCAACGCCTGCACCACCACATGGTCAATCTCACCCGTCTGCCTCATCAAAACTGGCAAAAACAAAGGAACCCTAGGCCACTGGCCGGTGTATGCTAGCGAATAACTCTCTCGCCCAAGTAAAAATGGAGGCCGTACTCATCCCTAATAAGCCGCCTGGTCCTCGAGGCGGTCAAAGCACGGCCATATTTGAAGTGGAGGCCCAAATCACCCTAGGGGGCCCACTCAATCTGAACAAAAACAAAATTTAATTTTTAGTTATTTGTATTTCATTTACTATTTGTCCAACTTGAAAAGAAAGAATATTAAGATATTTACCTGCTCCTCCAACAGGTCATGGACGACAGCAGCTTCGGTCTCTCGAGTCCGGTATACATAGGGAGCCCTGTAGTTCCCCGCGATGAATCGGCAGAGAAGGGGAAACTGATCCTCGTTCTCAACGAGGAGATCCACCTGGGCGCGACCCAGACGGGTATACGCCACGAACCAACTTTGAAGAGGAAAAATAAAGAATATCAGCAACAATCAACAGATAATATACAAAGACTGAAGCAAAGATAAGAGAACAAAGGTGTATACCTCCCACAGGAAAGAAAAGCCCTTGAGGTTCAGGGCTAGATGGCGAGAAACCTGGTCCATAGCATTGTAAAGGACGGCAAGAATAAAACCACCCCAGTCATAGTCAAACATAATACTGAAATCCCGAAGATAGGGCAGCCACCAGAGATGGGTCGGGTCCCCCCCACGGGCCTCGAACAAATCGTGGAGCGTCTGTAAGAGAAGGACGCAGGCATACTGACACGCCTCCTGGCGGGTCATCGGCGCTCCTGAAGCAATCAATTTGGCTCTCTTTGTCGCCAGGCACGTGACTAAAACAGCCCGAGGAATCGTATCACCGGAACTCCATCACTCCGAAAACCATCCTAATGCACCGACGATGCCCTCTGCCGTCAGACGCAAGGGGACGTTAATCTGGATAGGGACACCCCCTGAAGGAATCCCGATCAAAGTAAACAGGTCTAACGGGGTCATCGCCATCTCCCCCCAGCTCTAGTGGAAGGTATGAGTGGTGTCCCACCAATGACAGGCCAGAGCCGACACCAACACAGTCGCCCTAGATACCCGCTCTGGAAGGGCATCGAAGAAAGAACCAAAAGGAGTCGCAAGGAACAACTCCTGGACAGGGGCCGGTGCCGGTCGCCACTCTAAAGAAATGGTGTTGGGGGAACCCCAACCACGGCCAACCCACTGCAAACAAAAGAACGAGTACAGGATTATGAGGGTACTTTGATGTAATTATGAGAGATATAGGGTTATAAGGGTAAATTATGTAATTTTCCAAACCTGAGGGTACTTTGGTGTAATTATGAGAGATATAGGGTTATAAGGGTAAATTATGTAATTTTCCAAACCTGAGGGTACTTTGGTGTAATTATGAGAGATATAGGGTTATAAGGGTAAATTTTGTAATTTTCCAAACTTGAGGGTACTTTGGTGTAATTATGAGAAATATAGGGTTATAAGGGTAAATTATGTAATTTTCCAAACCTGAGGGTACTTTGGTGTAATTATGAGATCTGAACGTTTGTCGTGTGACAATCTGGTTTGTTGCACGACAAATCCCTCTGGGAACATGTCTGCTGGTGTAGACACCCCGATCCGTGACCCCCGCAAGAACCCTAACGACCTTCGATAAGTACTGTTTCTGGAGTCCAAAACCCACCCGAACACCCGAAACTGCCCCGAAAGGGTTTGTTGGCCAAACAAACCTGTTTTTAAGGGGGATTATTGCATGACAGATCAGTATGTCGCGCTACAATCTCTCTTGTATCGCACGACAAAACCCCTCTGACCCAGACCATCCACTCTCCGACACATCAGTCAGTCAGAGACATCACTTTAGCCGTTTGTCGCGCGACATTGTTCGTATTGTCGCGCGACACATGCCCTTTCTGGGGAAATGTCGCGCGACAATCCTCCCCAAGCAGTATATATAGGCTAACACCCCCAAGGGTTCAAAGACAGCAACTTGGGGATTGAAGAATTTTTGGCTTATATATGATTTTCTAGTCTTTCGTCAAGCATTCTCTATTATCATCTTATTTCTGAAGAATTATCGAATCTATTATCGACACTCGACGTATCCCGAATTGAATTCTCGGGAATATCTAAAGAAGGAAAAGATTATCGCCGAAGATCTCTCTGTCGTATTATATTTTCTTTCTTATTATTATTCTTGTCGGGAAGGTAAAGAAAGTCTCTTCTAGTATTTAACATTAGATATCTGTGTACTTGTTTTACTTCTGTTATTTTGTCCACATTTTACTTGAGTAAACTTATTGCCAAGTTACAAATAGTCTACTGTTTTCAAAACAAAGGACCCTGATAAAACTATTTATAAAACCAGAAGAGTAAGTACATTATCATTCGGATAAAATTCTGTTTTCAAAAACCGGACTAGTAAAACTTACTTAGGAATTAAAAACCCGGTATATCCTGTTTCTTCCATAGACTGCGATATGTCTGGTAGAACCCTCTCAAGAGTTCTAATTCCATATTAAATTAGTCCCGATACAAGATCCAAACTTTTCTAAAAAGAAGTTAGAAACCGTCATTATCTGAGAAATAATATGGGAAACTTTCCCTAAAATAAAACCAACTTTTGTCACTTGTATTTACATCTTCCAAAACAAAACATTGGATCTCGAAACACAAAGGTTTTTATCCCTTTCCCCGTTTTTCCCAGAAATTAGGGTTTTTCACCTGGAACGTAGTAGACTGTCAGTAAAAGCATTCAAGTTTTTCAACATAAAATAAACATATAAGACCACTAGAGACCGAAAGGGCGGAATGAGTGCTTAACACCTTCCCAAATCTGTAGCATAGTTTCCGAACCCTATAGAATCCTGGTTTCGTAGACAAACGTGTAAAGAAAGGCTTATCTGTAGCCTTTCCCCTTACACGCCCCTTTTTGTCCGTTTTCTCGTAAAACGTACTGGCGACTCTGAAAGAACCCTCTTGCATCTAGAAATAGAACATAGGGACACCCAATATATAAAACCTCAACATGACGAAGCAAATGGAACGACGGAATAATTTCCGACATTTCTGACGCCCAAGGACGAGAGCAAGACCCAGGGGTCGCATTTGCGGATTCTCACAGCTGGGCTACGAACTTTCTGAAGCGGTTTCTAGTATTTTGGTGAGTTCTAGGCTCAAAAAGGGGCTTTTTCGATGGTTTTAGGGTTCTTGCGGGAGTACATATTAGGGTGTCTACATGTGTCAATCTAATTTTACTAATTAAAATATATGTTTATGTTAACTATTTTATCCCTTTTAATTTGTAATATCCCATCTGATCAATATCACATAAATTAAGAGAAAATATAGTGTTAAAGTTACATCTTTTAATGGAATTATTGTTTTCGCCTCTCTATATATAAATTAGTAAAATATATCTACTTTAACCAATTAAGGTAAACCACATGTATATTTTCTCCTTACAATTTTTATAGAAAGAAACTAGAAGGTAACATGAGAACATCGTAGCGACGGAAAATATAATATTTCAATAATACATTTAACATGAATTACCTCTAGTTAATAAATTATCCAAAATAATAAATAACATGATTAAATTATAAGAGACAAGAAATGATTAAAAATAACTTTAGAAAATTATACCCACATCACGTGGTGGTGGCGGTGGGATGCCGGAGGCAGTGGTGAGATGCCGGAGCGGAGCTGCGGAGCTAGTGAAGAGGCAAAAACGAAACTAAGAAAAAGAAGAAAAAATAGGCGAAAGAGAACTGTGAGATGAGAGATTTGTGAGACTGTGAGATACTGAGATGAGAAAAAAAAAATAAAGCGAAACTACGGAAGTCTGGGACGGGGAGAAACTTTAATGCTTTGTTCAATTTTTTATTAATTTTTTTTCCGGGTGTAAGAGTTGTTGTTGCCAGCTGTTTTTCAGTTTGACCATACTTTTTATTTTTTGATCCAAGGGGTCAGCTGATCCCTTTTGCCCTTCACTCCGTCCGCCTCTGCATCCCACCATGTTGAAACTTCTCTCCAAACCTTAGACAACTGTGGTTTATTAGGGTGGATTGCCGAGTAAACTTAATCATGTACTAATTGGTTCTACATATAATTTAGCCAACATCAATAAATAACACTAATTAATAAGGCAAAATAAATTAAATACACCAAATTCAATCAGCATAGAGCCCGTTTAGTTATCCTTCAGTTTATCAATTAAACTATTTATAATTGCTTAATTAGTGAATTATCCAATTTGAGAGTTTGGTAGCAAAAATGAACTAGTACAAAAGTCATAAACTTACATTAATTCCTAATAATATAAAATAAGAAAACATAGAGTATAGTTGAAATTACATAATGTATAACTATTTACAAGTTCATGCGAAAAAAAAATCACACCACAAATTGTTTTTGCTAAAATAAAACAATTTACAATTTGTTAATTTACAATTAAACAATTATTAATGAGATAATTTACCATCCAAACGAGTCCGTAATAAATTCAAAAAATAATACAACGCACAAGATAACAAATCACTATTCTAAAGATTTAAATGTATATTAAATACAACCCCTTTTCTGGAAAATAACACCATCAAGTATCCCCATAAATAAATCCAATTAAGCCAGCCTTCGCAACGTAAATATATGTTAAAAACAGTCTCCTATCTCAAAAATAGCACCATAAAATATCCCCATAGATAAATGTAAGTCCACTGCCTTCACAATTTGAACTAACTGCCTAACCTATATTTCTCATACATATTTTATACTCCTTCAAATTAAATATATCTAGACCAACATATATATATATAGAGATAGTATATTTTTTATACGGACTGGTCCGTACGGACCCGACCTTTAGCGACGGTTTTTCGTCGCAAATATATGGGAGATATGCTTTTAACGACATAAAATCATCGCTAAAAGTTCTGGTCTGTACGGAACAATCCGCATATGAAAATTCCCATATATATATGTAGGACCACATAACATCAATGAACATGTGGGTCACGTAACCCAAAATTATGCCACGTTGAAATTGTTGGGTGACCTGACCAATTTTTCTAAAACAAATCATGCCACTTAGCATCTTACTCATCTTCATTATAACTTATTAGAAATTTAAAATACAACTGTTTCTTATAGACTAGACAAGATATAAACAAATATAATATATATTTTTTTTGTAATATGAAAATATAAGATATTACAATCAACCCTCTTTTTAAAATTTCGTCCCTGAAATTTTAAAATATATCTACTTATATTTAAAGAGGTGTTGCAACCTGACCTCTAATATCTAAAATGTAACGATTTGATCAGGCTGGATTCAAAAACACAATAAAAATAAAATTTAACTTCATTTACATATTAAAATAATTTATAAAAATATAAAGTTTACAATCTCTTCGCTCTTCATAATAAAAAATGCAGCATCTCTCCACTATCTACAAAAATAATAATCTAGATCACGCCCGATTCGCTAGTCAACAACCGACTTCGTCTCGTGTCATCTGTGCCATAAAAAATGAAAGGGGACATCACATAACACGTAGGAGCTAAAACATCTCAATTGAATATTTTATCAACAATAAAATATTCACAACGATAATCTATGCAACAATCTCGATAATTCAATAGCACCAATAAATTCAACAAAACACCAACCAACCTCTTACAACAATCACACTTGGTAATATGTTAAAAAAAACCAGCCTCACCCATCTCACAACGTCAAAACTAATTTTCGAGGCTTACACGACTGTGGTTTATTAAGACCAATTAGCGAGAAACTTAACCATATACCAATTGGTTCCACGTAATTTAGCCAATATCAATAAATAACACTAATTAATGAGACCAAATAAATACATCGAATATATTCAATCAATGTAATAACTTCCAAAACACTACAATGCATATAATAACAAATGAATACTCTGAAAATTTAAATACATGTTAAATATAGTTCATTACCTCAAAAATAGCCCCATAGATAAACCAAGTCCACTACCTTCATTAGGTAAGCACACCGCCTTACTTATATTTCTCATACATTTTTTTATTCCTTTAAATTAAGGGTTACTTGGGTTTTGGCTCCCATTTAGTTTTCATAATAAAATTTAGTACCTAATTTTATTTTATTTTTGACCCTTGGCCCCCAAAGCGGATGGAACCGTTAATCAAGTAATAGTTATTACAAAATTACCAATTAAAAATATCCATAACATTGATTTTGTGTTGATTTAACTTCTTTAGTAGGTTTTCTCTTGAAAAAAAAATAATTTTGTAAGACAAAAGCAAGTTTTAAAAAAAAAGGGACAAAAAAAGTACTAAAAATAATTAGTGGAACAAATTGAAAAGTGAAAAATAATAATCGTTTCGTCTCACATTAAGTTTCCTTATCGTTTTGGGTAATCCAAAATTGATTAAAAACTTTATTTTTGTACATAATAAATGCATTGAATATAACATATTAAATTCAACTCATTCTTAGCAAAAAATCTAAAACATAATTTCCTGAAAATTTCAATAAATAATTTAATGGGTTTCGTGCCTTACAATTTTTTCTTATTATTTGGGTGTTTACTTTACAATATAGATTTAATTTATCTTAGGATTTATAACAATTTAAAAAAAAATTCAAATTTTATAAATTATTTAAACGTATTTGAAATTTTGCAACTTTTTAAATAATATAAATCAAACATTAAACTTTAAGAAAGTTAAAAAGATAAACTGTACAATTTAATAACAACAAAGTTAATTCTTGATGAATTTACTACAATATAAGTTAATGTATTGATTATGTACCAAATTAAATAAAAAAATTAAGTGATAACGCGAATCAAAAAAGAAAAAGAAAAACTTATGGTGAGACTGCAAGATTATAATTTTTTCACATTTTAATTTTGTGCACAAATTATTTTTGATCTATCTATCTATCTCTCTCCTTTTTCTTTTTTTGAATACAAGCTCGGGCTTGAATTACTGTTTTTTTAAGTTACAACCCAATATAGAAACTAAATCATTACAAAATTATTATAGGTTATTTTGGGTAGTTTTGCAAAAAAAATGTGACTTAATTAATGGTTTGACCTTGAAGTTAACGATTCCATCCATTTTGGGGGTCAAAGTTCAAGAAAAAATAAAATTAGACATCAAACTTTTTATAAAAATTATATAGGGCCAAAACCCAAATTACACTCAAACAAGTGGGTCCCCTAACCCAAAAATTGTTGGGTGACTCATCAATTTTTCTAAAGTAAATCATGCCACTTAAGCATCTTAGTCATCTCCATTATAACCTATTAGAAATTTGAAACACGCCACTTCTTATACACCAAACTATATATATATATATATACATATATATATAGAATATTATATATTTTTTAATATGAAAATATGAGATGTTACAATATAAATTACAAAAACTTGAATTCACGATAATAAAATATAGCATCGGCAAATCCATATAAATAAACCATTAATCAAGGCAAATATATACCACTAAAATATCATATGAAACATATAATATGGTTTCTATTAATTATTAAGCATTCACGCATCATGTGGTTTACACATTAATTTTTACTTAAAGGCAAGATATCTCTTATTTTTGGAAGTTGCTTTCTCATAAATAAATGGTTAGTTATTTAATTACTTGTTTCACAAAACAAATATTTAAATTAAAATTATAATAATTGAATATATCCCACTTATTATAAATAATTAAAAATTGATATAGATACTACTAATATGACAAATGATCATTATACCTTCATTCATAACACGCACAATTTTTTATATTGTAAGAGTCTCGATCCAAATATTAATTTAGTTGAATTTGAATGGTAACGGAGAATGGAGAAATACCAAATGATGGAGAAAATGATAAAAATAAAATTTTTTTTTATAAGATGTGCCCTAGTTAAAAACATATTGTGCCCCCAACCAATTCCGGATGAATTTTAATAATATTTTGCATGAGGCTACTAATTTATTTATTTTTCTTTAATATTAAAATCTACATAAGTACTACTAAATGAAAGAAATTGAAAAATTGATACAAAAAAATTCAAAGAAGACCAGTACATATATGTAACTGTTAAAAAATATTATTTAGTTTCCTTAGGCTAGTAGGTTTCTTTCTTTTGTTAGGTTTCTTAACCTTATAAATAGGAGCTTTTCTTGTATCAATATTAAGTAATATAATTAATTTTGTCTTATCCTCAAGATGGTATCAGAGGAATACACGATCCATCACAAACCCTAGCTGCCCTCACCACGCAGCCACCATCATCATCTTTGTGCGCGGTTCAAATCCTAGCAGCACCATTTTAATTTTTAACCTATAGCATATAACCTTGAGCAGCCACGTTAGCAGCCTCGTCAACAGCCACATTACGCCACATCATCCTTTCGCTTTGTCATCACCCACATCAGCGTTGACTAGTCCAAAGTTTGACCCCAAAAGTTTTTAATATTTACAATTTGGCCCCATAAGTTTCTAATATTTATAGTTTGGCCCTAGAAGTTTTGGTTATTTGCAATTTAGCCCAAAAGAGAAGAAGAAGAAGAAGAAGAAGAAGAAGAAGAAGAAGAAGAAGAAAAAGTTTCTGTAATTTGCATTTCGATCCACAAAGTTTTTGTCCTTTTTCATAACCCGCCTCGATTTTAAAAATCCACACAATGGCATACAACCAAGTCTTCCAGAATCATTCTAGTTCAAAGTATACACCATGTTCAGTATGCGAAAAGACCGGGCATTCAAAGAAGGGGTGCTATAAAGCAATTGATTATCCAGGCAGGTGGGATCATTCTCGGAGTCGTCGTTCAAATCAAAGTAATGATAAAAAATATTCGGGATTGCTCATAACCACTAGGACACTTAGTAAAGCATTAAATTCTGCATATGTTTTGAAAAATACATGGATAATTGATTATGGTATTACAGGTCATATGACATTCAATTCTAGACAGGTTGCATCTCTTCCCCCTTATCAAAAAAGTTTATCTCCGCGGCTAATGGTTATCCAATCCCTGTTATTGGGGAAGGTCAATTCATTTATCAAATCCTCTAAATTTAACTCTACGCTTGTAGTCCACTCACTAAAAAAATAACTTATCGTCTGTCGCTCATATTACTAATGTTTTAAATTACTAATGTTTTAAATTGTATCGTTATTTTCGGGCATTCTCTTTGTGTCTTTAAGGATATTCAGACAAGAAAGACAATTGGTTATGGTGTGAGGCGAGAAAATTTGTACTATTTGAATTTGGCATTGACAAATGCGAATCAGTTACATCAGGCCTTGTAAACTGATATGACGGTAGGAAAAAAGGCTGAAGATAAGATTTGACTGTGGTATCGCCGATTAAGTCATGCATCCTTTAGCTATTTAAAAAGGTTATTTCTTAAAAGTTTTAGGAACGTTGAGCTATCAGTTTTTCGCTGCGAAACTTGTGAACTTGCAAAGAGCCATCGTTCGTCCTTCCCACCATAACTTAATAAATGTTCATGATAATCCACTATGATGTATGGGGGCCTTCTCTTGCTCCATCTTCAAATAGTGCTCGTTGGTTTGTCACTTTCATTGATGATTGTACAAGAATGACATGGGTATGTCTTATGAAATCTAAAAGTGAAGTAAGTTCTTTGTTTCAGAGATTCCATAAACTGGTCAGTACACAGTACAACGCTATTATTCAGGTCCTTCGAAGTGATAATGGAGGTGTTACATGAGTACAGATTTGCAAGAGTATTTCAAGTATCATGGGATTGTTCATCAAACAACATGCCCATATACACCTGAGCAAAATGGTGTTGCAGAAAGGAAGAACAGGCATTTACTAGAAGTAGTACGTGCGTTACTAATTGAGGCCAATGTGCCAACATCTTATTAGGGCAAAGCACTTGCCTCTACCGTCTATATATCTGATTAACCGTGTTCCATCAGCAGTCCTTGATTTTCAAACATCATTTCACGTTTTTCACAAAGCTATATTGGCTCTTATAGTATCGAATTTGCCTCATCGTGTATTTGGATGTGTTGCATTTGTTCATTTCCTGAAAGAACAATGAAACAACTTAGAATCTCAAGCTCTTAAATGCGTATTTTTGGGTTATTCATCATCTCAGAAAGGGTATAGGTGTTATCACCCTCACACTCGAACATTATACGTGATGTTGACCTTGTGTCTTAATCTTATTTTGATAATAACAATAAATTAATCATCTGTAATTTAACTTCTCTCTTGATATAAGTTTATAGTTCACTTACTTGGAATATCAAGAATAGCATGATTGCTCAAAGGAAGCATGACAAGGATCATCGGAATATTATCCGATCAAGTCAACTACACATTGGACTAGCAAAGAAGATCATATCTCATCACACACATGCTATCAATGCATTTCATGAAACTCAAAAGATCAAGGATCTCATACAAAAGCTTCAAGTGGAAATTAAATTGAAGAAACAAATTGAAGTATTCAAAGACTCGTAAATTCGATATTTGAGTGAGTGCTTAGGATTTATGTAAAGTTTTTTATTTGATTATTTATATAGCTCATACATATTGATATATCATTCTTAGATTGAGCAAAGCAAAGTTTGAATCAAAATCATTTCAAAACATCATTCTTATAAAAACCGGTTTTAAAATAAATTCTTATTAAATTAAAAAACGATCATATGTCTTAGGGATATATATTTGAGGTCCTTAAAGTATTAGAATTGATTTTGGAGCTTATATGCAAAAGTGTAAAATTTGGGATTTTGGCTAACTTGACAGAGCTGCTCAGTTGACTAAGGAGCTTTGCTCAGTCGACTGATGGCCCAGAATATAGCTAATGGATTTCTGATTTTTTTTACCATTTTTGGTACCAAACTTCTACCAAACCTCAAAAACGGCTATTTCACTTTTGGGACTATATATGCACTATCTGAGACAAATTTGACCAACTTGGATCATCTTTATACTATACTCTTCATCTATTTCAAACATTCTAAGATTTAAGAATTGTATTGATCAATCATTATTTACTTGAGTTATAAATCTTGATTAAACAAGTAACTCTAGTGTGAGCCTCAATTGTATTTCTTAAACACTTGAGAGTTGCTGTTCATTGGTTTGAATCACCAAACAATTTGTATTCAATTGTGAGAGGTAAATCTCATAGGATAACAAGAAGGTCAATTCTTGTTTAGTGATTATGAGAGGTAAATCTCACAAGTTAGCAAGAGGTATATCTTGTGGGAATATTGTGATAAAGCAATATTTGTAAGAGTGTGTGAGACAACAACACTTGTAAAGGTTTGATCTTCACCTGGAAGAAGTTTAGAATTAGTGAAAATTCTCGGGGAAGTAACCAAGCGCGGACGTATGATTTAGGAAACCAAAATCGTGAGGATAAAAAGTCTTGAGCTTCAAATTGGTTTAATCTTTCTAACTCAAGCTCTTTATTTTATTGCTATATTATTGCTTGTATTTTGAAATTACTTATTTACTTGTCTTGTGATTGATTGCTTGTATTGATTATTTCATGATATACTTGTTTAGCTTAGTTGCTTTGGTTAAACATTTTGAAAAACTTTTTAATTCCACATTAAGTTTTAAAAACCCTATTCACCTCCCCTCTAGGGTTAAAATTTGACCAACAATTGGTATCAGAGGGTGTACTCTTGTTTTGATTTCACAATCTTAGAGTCCTCGATCATGTCTTATTATCAAGGAACTGGCCTTTCAGAAGGTGCTTCTATTTATAGGCACCATTTTTTTTTTGGCAAAAACTATAGGTATTGGAAAAATAGAATTTGTACATTTTTACAAGCTAATGATTTTGAACAATGGAAGGTTACACTTGTTGGACCTTACGAGATTACAAAAACAGACAAAGGGAAAATGTTATTCCCAAGCTTTAAATTCATTACATTGTGCATTGTTTATGGATGAATACAATAAAATCTCTAGTTGCAAAACCGCAAAAGATATTTGGGACAAGCTTGAGGTTGCCCATGAGGGAACTTCTCAAGTCAAGGAGGACAATATAAATATACTTGTCTATGACTATGCATTGTTTAATATGGATCCTACTGAATCACTTGCTTCCATGTATAGTAGATTTTCTATTCTCAGTAATACTTTGGACCTTCTTGGCAAGGTTTACTCTAATGAAGAGAAGATTAGAAAATTGCTTAGGATTCTTCCAAAAATGTGGAGGCCTAAGGTCACGGCAATTCAAGAAGCCAAGAATCTCAAAACACTTAGCATGGATGAGCTCTTGGGTTCTCTCAAAACCCATGAGAAGGAGTTAGCAAGAGAAGAGAAGATAAAGCAAATCCAATGACAATATTTGCTTTAAAGCCAAATGAAGGAAATAATGAAAAAGGCTCAACAAGAAAAGATGGAGACATAGCTCTCGTCTCTAGGAAATTTGAGAAATTCCTAGCAAAGAAGAAGTACTCACATGGGAAGATCAACACCAATCCCTCAACGTCAAAGATCCTCAATGATAGATCAATTCATTCAAAAGTTGATAATGAGGAAAGGAAGTGCTTTCATTGTCATGAACCAGGACATTACAAGTCAAATTGTCCGGTTAGAAGAAATGATAAGAGAGTGAAGAAGGAAAAGTTATATAAGAGATTAAAAGATGCTCTCAAAGGACATTCAAGCGGATCGAAAGAAGACGAATCCGATATCGAGTCAAGTGATGAAAAAACGGCACACCTTTGCCTTGTGGCAAAAGATGGAGAGGCATACAAATCATTGCCTCATCGATGAAGCTCATATGGAGGCTACCATTTTCTCTCCATGGCCTTGATCCCTTTTTGATGTTACCATAGGGGGAGAAAATGTGCGTTGGTGGTGATCAATGTTGGTAAGACTTTAATTGCTTTATGTCTTTAACATTAATACTTGTTTTCTTTTGAAAACCTTATTTGAGATCAAAAATGATTTATGTTTTTTAAAACTATCTTAAATATTTGAATTGCTTTTAATAATCTTTTATTTTATCTACGCATAAATTGAGGGGGAGCATATTATGTTTACATTCATATGCTATTTATGCTCATCATTGAAAACACACATTAATTTATTGTCATCATAAAAAGGGGAAGATTGTTAACCTTGTAAGTCTTAATCTTATTTTGATAATAACAATAAATCAATCATGTGTAATTTAACTTATCTCCTGATATAAGTTTATAGTTCTCTTACTTGGAATATCAAGAATCGCATGATTGCTCGAAGGAAGCATGAGAAGGATCATCGAAATATTATCCGATTAAGTCAACTACGCATTGGACTAGCAAGGAAGATCATATCTCATCACACATATGCTATCAATGCATTTCATGAAACTCAAAAGATCAAGGATCTCATGCAAAAGTTTCAAGTGAAGATCAAATTGAAGCATTCAAAGATTCGTAAATTCGATATTTGAGTGAGTCCTTAGAATTTATGTAAAATTTCTTATTTGATTATTTATATAGCTCATACATATTGATATATCATTCTTAGATTGATCAAAGCAAAGTTTGAATCAAAATCATTTCACAACATCATTCTTATAAAAACTGGTTTTAAAATAAATTCTTTTTAAATTCAAAACGATCATATGTCTTAGGGATATATATTTGAGGTCCCTAAAGCATTAGAAATGATTTTGGAGCTTATATGCAAAATTGTAAAATTTAGGATTTTGGCCAGCCTGACAGAGCTGCTCAGTTGACTAAGGAGCATAGGCTCAGTCCACTAGGCCACACTCAGTCGACTAAGGAGCTTTGCTCAGTCGATTGATGGCCCAGAATATAGCTATTGGATTTCTAATTTTTTTACCATTTTTGGTACCAAACTTCTACCAAACCTCAAAAACGGATATTTTACTTTTTGGACAAATTTGACCAACTTGAATCATCTTTATACTCTACTTTTCATCTATTTCAAACATTCTAAGATTTAAGAATTGTATTGATCAATCATTATTTACTTGAGCTATAAATATTTATCAAACAAGTAACTCTAGTGTGAGCTTCAATTATATTTCTTAAACACTTGAGAGTTGTTGTTCATTGGTTTGAATTACCAAACAATTTGTATTCAATTGTGAGAGGTAAATATCATAGGATAACAAGAAGGTCAATCTTGTTTAGTGATTGTGAGAGGTAAATCTCACAAGTTAGCAAGAGGTATATATTGTGGGAATATTGTGGCAAAGCAATATTTTTAAGAGTGTGTGAGACAACAACACTTATAGAGGTTTAATCTTCACCCGGAAGAAGATTAGAATTAGTGAAAATTCTCGGGGAACTAACCGAGCGAGGACGTATGGTTTAGGAAACCAAAATCATGAGGACAAAAAGTCTTGAGCTTCAAATTGGTTTAATCTTTCTAACTCAAGCTCTTTATTTCATTACTATATTATTGTTTGTATTTTGATATTACTTATTTGGTTGTCTTGGGATTGATTGCTTGTATTGATTATTTCATTGATATACTTGTTTAGCTTAGTTGCTTTGGTTAAACATTTTGAAAAACTTTTTAATTATGCATTAAGTATTAAAAACCTTATTCACCCTAGGGTTAAAATCCGACCAACATGTGACAATGGATGTTGTCTTTCATGAATACGATATGTATTTTCATCATGTTAAACTTCAGGGGGAGAATCAGAGAGAAGTTCAAGATTTTGATTTTGTTGAAGGGGATGTGGATAAGATAATTCAACTCGAGATATCCCCACAATCTACTTCACAACTACCGAATGCACTAAGTTCACAGCTAAATTCACCACAATCAAGCTCACCGAGTTCACTGCTGAATTCACCTCAGTCCTCAAGTTTGCCATAATCAAGCTCATTGAGTTCAATTTTGAATTCACCACAGTCCTCAAGTTTGCCATCGCCTAATATAAATAACCAATTATCTCCCTCAGACACATCTGAATCTGAATATCAAGTTTCTGGCGATCCTTAGGTATCTTCTCCTAAACCTCCTAAAAAATAACTCCTTAATCGAATCAATAGAGGCGTGCCAAAACCAACATATGAACCTGATCTTAGTAGTAAGGCCAAATCTCCCATGAGCAACTACGTGTCTTATGATAGGTTGTCTGAATCGAATAAGTAATTTGTAAATCAATTATCCTCTGTATCTATTCCTAACAATGTGCAGGAAGCCTTAGGTGATCCAAAATGGAAAGCAGCAATGGACGGGAAATGAAATACCTATAAAAGAA